>OX381708.1:39238539-39708616 GCA_947462335.1 Harmothoe impar
CAGAGGGTCAGTACTACAGCTGTTGTTGAAGGATGCCACCTCTATATGTGATATTCATAGACGTTTGCCCCCTTAAGACCCTACACTAGGACTTTAAGGTATATGATCTACGAAATCCACACCATAGGTGTGGTGGCCGGCTTCCATTAAGGACTCTGGATCACATGTATTAGTGTATAATTATAATTGATGCACTAATGATGCATCACTATTCACCTAAAGCACCATGCTGTCCTTAAAGGGTTAGTGTATAGAAATAATGATGCAGCAGGGTTGTATTCATGTAACGACAAATGGAATCAGCATAGCTAATAATACACTATACAGAATGCATCACTGTTTATTTGAAGCCCTGCACTGTCCTTAAAGGGTTAGTATAAACAAGTGATGATGCGTGAATGCATGACTGTTAACTTGAAGCACCATGCTGTCCTTAAAGGGTTAGTTTAGAAAGGTCATGATGCATGAATGCATCATTGATCACTTGAAGCACTGTGCTGACCTTAAAGGGTTAGTTTAAAAAGGTCATGATGCATGAATGCATCACTGTTCACTTGAAGCCCTGTGCTGACCTTAAAGGGTTAGTATAAACAAGTCATAATGTGTGAATACATGGCTGTTCACTTGAAGCACCATGCTGTCCATAAAGGGTTAGTTTAAAAAGGTCATGATGAATGAATGCATCGCTGTTCACTTGAAGCATCATGATGTCCTTAAAGGGTTAGTATTAACAAGTCATGATGCATGAATGCATCGCTGTTCACTTGAAGCACCATGCTGTCATTAAAGGGTTAGTATAAACAAGTCATGATGCATGAATGCATCACTGTACACTTGAAGCATCATGCCATCTTTAAGGGGTTAGTATAAACAAGTCATGATGCACGAATGCATCACTGTTCACTTCAAGCACTGTGCTGACCTTAAAGGGTTAGTTTTAACAAATCATGATGCATGAATGCATCACTGTTCACTTGACGTATCATGCTGTCCACTAAGGGTTAGTATAAACAAGTCATGATGCATAAAATGATGCATAAATGCATCAATGTTCACTTGAGGTACTTTGCTGTCCTTAAAGGGTGTCCACAAATAATAATGCATCAGGGTTGCATTCATGTATCATGACGACAAATGGAATACGGCATAATAAAACATTATGCGGCTCTTAAAGGGTTAATACAGAAAAGTATTATTCTCTAGGGCTGCATTCATGCATCATGACAGCAAAGGGCATGAATTCATTCAAGCATCATGCCTACCTTATCCATCACCCACTATAGAGAGAGACCAGGACTGTGGCAGCGTGAGGTCGATATGGGATCGTAACAGACCTTAGACAGGCAGCTCTCAGAAAGCATAAAATTATCCCACTCGCCCTGCAAAGGTGCCGTGGTTATTATGGCTAGACCCAACAACACAACGTTTACAGGCAGCTTTACGAAAGCTGAAAGATCAGTGTTCCCTTCAATCACCAGGCCTGCAGCGGTCTGTACTTCTAGTATGTGGAGGGTGGGGTGTGAGCAACATTTTGCAGCGGTTATTAGAGCCAGACCCGGCGCCAGGTGGGACCAGGTGAGAGGAGTCGGCACCCGCCTCTGTATGTATTGCCGCGGTTATTATGGCCAGACCAGGCGCCAGGCCTTAGACGTGTGAACAACATCGTACCATTGAAAGCTCAGTAGACCGGAATGAGCAGTGCATTCTGGGTTTTTGGCGTGTGATCAACATATAGACTCATTGCAGGTAAGGTGTACTGCGTAAGAGGAACGGACGGACAACGCAGGGTTACGATCACTCTGGCGGAGTGCAGTGCTGAAGGGTGGGAGACCATAGAGCCTGTGTATGTAGGGTGCAAAAAGCAAACGATCCAATGCTAATCCTATGGACGCGCAGCTGCTGTTGAAACCTTACGGAAAAGTGAACTCCATAACCATGGCCGGGGACTCCGTCGCCGGCCAATTACCATAACCCACGGCACTAACCAGCTTACAACCGTGGACTAGAGAATTATTATGGCGACAGAAAGATCCTGCCACTATTCTTCTAATAACATGAAGCGAAAGAAGAAAGCGTGAGCAGTCACAGAAACACACTATAGCACTTCAGAAGCCAGCTACATAGTCTGGCAGGCCATCAGCTACATCGAGCACGTAACCATGCTGCATAAGGCCACAATAGGCACTAGCTCGGTGACAGAGCCAGGCGTGCCTATATCCTGGATAATCAGTCCCTGGCCGTCCCCTGGTTAATGTCCCTGCTGGCAGTGGTCAGTATAGACAGCTCTGTGACATGGACCCCGGCGATACGAGGACAAGGGGTCAGACTCCCAGACAGGCATTTACGTGCCTCCTCGCGTGCACTGGTCACGGCATCCCCTGTGTTAGGGGAGTGGGGAGGGGGCTGTGGGCAGGTATAATGGTAGCTGAGTGACCCTGAGGCAATGCTACCACTTTTTGCCAGTATAGAGGGATGTATTATAGATTATTGCTTACACATCATATCCTCTTCCTACTGAAGTCCTCCTTCAACTGGTGCGTTTTCCAAAACGGAGGTGTCTGGTATATTGTACAAACATGTACTACAGTTTATGGTTAGTGCATGTAGTAGGTCTGTTCTATGGTTTGATCATACAGTTGATGCATCTATATCTACCCAATTACGTTTTTTAGGTGAACTTATTGGCTTCAAGAAATGCCCGACTTATATCCTCGTGTCTTATCCTGGTGTCCTTGAATATGGAACGGTCGATTTAATTTAATCTGACTTCTTTTTCAATACTTTAGAAATATCACTATTATGGTTTTCATCATATACCTCATACATAAAGATGACACTTGGTGCAAAAAGGAGAGGATGTATCGCATAATAATCAATCATACAACGTAAAGTTCTTGCTCCTCTTATCATGTTACCAACGTTCTCTTTTTTTTTAAATCTATAAGATTATATTGGAAGTTTTAGATTACAGCCATACACAGCAGCGACTGAGTTATTCTGATAGAACGCAGCGATAAGCAGCTGATTGGCAATCTACCACCGGGATCATTTATATTTAAGTGAGTCTTTTATTAGGTATATCTTCTCATATGAAGGCTATGTGAGCTTATACCCTCGGTGGTCGTCGTACCCCTGACTAGTTGTTCAGGTTGTATACAGTATTCCTCATTGTTCAATATGCCATGGGTCTTATATAACTGGCACTGGTTAAATCATATTTGGATCTCCTCATTCCAGTATTGTTCTTGCTCTTGTAAGCTCAAGCCTCAGCTACTGGAGCCACTGGACCAGTTTGACCATAATACAAATGCACTACCAAAGACCTATGGTGGTAGTTTATGTGCCCATGCTGTTACCCTGATTAAGACGCCACCTCGTGTCAATCCGAGTATTTCTCACAAACACATCTATCTACTGTCAGTCCTTCTTCTCTACTCCTACCAAATTCACCGAACTTCCATGCTACATCACCCCATAGTTAATCTACCTATTCAAGTGTAGTTTATATCTACTGAGAGTAGATCTGTAGTCATCTGTGTGAGTGGAACTTGAGTTTAATCCTCAACGTATCAATATAAATCAATTTGTATCAAATCGATGTTGTCCTTGAAACATGATGAACGATCATCAACAATTTAGTTTGGGGCACTTTGGAATGATATCTTCTCGAGCCATCCCTTTGAAATACCCCTTTGTTCCCTGACAACCATTTCTTGCAGACCCACTGATATACCTGCAGTCTCATATCGTCACTTATGTCGGCAAATTGACAGTATAATATATTCACCCACCTCATCCGACAAGCTGCTCTTGTCTGTGGGAGAGGGGCTTTTTGCAGGAGGATAGGAAGAGTGACGGAAGGAGGAGTGGGACACAATAATAGAAAAATTAAGGTAAAGGGGTGATGGATGTAGGGATACAGGCAGGTAGGTAAGGTACTTAATTGGTTAGGCAAGGAGCAGGTAGGAAACGAGGGAGAGAGACAGGGGGCGTTTATAACGTTTGGTAACGTGACATTGATATGGCTATCACCAACATCAGGGGAGGATCTAACGGAGGAAGGCAAGATGACTCCAATGATTTCAATCAGCATTGGCCCGCGGCGGGATGCTTCTCAGTATTAAGTGGAACCCTTCCCCTCCTTTCTAATCCCTGTGTCCTCTCCTGAACAGCTCAATGCAATCGCCACATCTTGTGGGCCTTCCTCCACCCAGACTGGCGTCATTTGGTGAGGCTGTGTTAGAGTGGGCGGTATTAGATTAAGATCATGTTAAAGCCAGGATTAGGTGGATTTATGGCTGCGGCCTGCTGCTGCTGCTGCCCTCACCTTTCAGGATCATCCCCATCTCCCCCATGGCAGCACACACAATCAGGATATATATCATCTCAAGGATGAATCTATTACATGAGATTAATATTATAGGTTATGTAGGCGATCCCTTAATGTTAATAGAAATAGTTCGATTCCACTGGCATGAGTTTGTTATAATCAGTTTGATAATCCGTATGGACTATATACTAGGTAAATTTACATTTTAATGCAAAAATCGAAAAGCAGATCTTGCCCATGATATTGATTGAATAACCCCCACTTGTTACTAATTACCCTATATAAAACATATCTAATATACAGGCTGCTGTTGGCGCTGGAGGGGATGCAACAGCCTGGCCCATCAGACCCCTATCTGACTCTCCAGGTTGTGGCTGTGTGATACGTGCTGCCACCTGGAGGACTTAACGTGAAGTACAGTATGAGACTGGAGCCGGGGTGATTCAGTGGACTCTACGATACTACCGCCTAGACTCGTAGGTGTCCAAGTCAGAGCCGGGGCAACCACTGATTCCTATGGTTTCCAACAGGAATATATATAGTATAGTGTAGGACCCAAAGGTAGGTTGGTTTCCAGTCTACCCACAGGGCTTGGCATAACAGTGCCGACCTAATTTCAAATGTTAATTTCTTCATTATTTCCTGTGTGCTACATGTCAGTTTTTACCGTTCATTAATTCTACAATTAGTAAGGATTATAGAATAGAAATTGTGATATAGAATTTTAAGTAAAATAAGGGTTCCACCATTCTATCACTTCAGTAGGTGAAGTTCCAACATTGAAATAAATCTATCACATCTAAATCTGAACGGGCTCACGACGAGTGTCTGTCAGGCAGGGCGAGGGGAAGGCAGGCATGGGGTGCGCCCACATTTCGCTCTGTCATAAGGCCTGTTTGTGCTATATTCAACATTTTGTGACTAATTTACATGTCACTGGCTGTATGTGATACATCAGAAGTTCATAAACCGCGAACACAGTTTATATACACTTGATATAGACGGCCATTTATGGAGGGGAGTGAGACATATAGTCCTCTCCGGTGCCTTAAAACTAAAAAGGTGATCAAACTTTCATGACCAGCACATACCGTGCCTCTTCTACTACCCATCAATATTGCCTAGGTTGGCAAAAGGCGGTGTGCTTTCCTGTAGGCCATTTAGGAATTAGTACACAAGTCTCCAACTGTTCTTCTGTCCACTGACATTCAGTCCTAACCAAAAGACCCTGGGCTCTATCCCGGAGGTACATTTCCCTTTTAGAATATGCATCCACACGAACTGGTAATCAAGACACCAAGGGGCGGGGATTCTTCTTAGAATTGAGGGAGACTGTAGGATACCCAGACTGTGGATTCTACTATTCATCGGAAAACCAAATTCTTCTCCTTTCCAACCTCATATCAAACAGCACTATCGAAAAGACAGTCGTACCCTCATATAGCGTATAGTCATTTACTTTGTTATACGCCCTTTTTTTAAATTGAAATTTAGATAAACATAATATTACATACATATTCCAAACTAAAAAATAGATACTGTCCTCACAACAAAGGACTAGTTCAGTTGTTTTACTCCGTGCTTAAATACAGAGGGAGTAAAATTATACCATTCTATATTTTTTCATTTCCGATGTCTCTTCTCTCCTCCATATGCATGACGAACACCAACCATTTTATTGCCACCAGAGGTGACAGTCTGGCACGTTCCCTGAATGTGTGAGATAAAGGGCAGAGGACCTCTGTGTCCAGACACATGGCGGCTTCTTATCTGGCGGCTTCAAATGTGACACATCTCACGTCTCTGTCTGCTGAGCAAGTCGACCCTGAGACAAAATACTTTCTTCATACACCACTCCACTGTGAACATGGTAGTGGCTGTAGATGTTAGAGGCAGAGTGGAAGAGGAAACAATGTAGAATGCTGAGGGTCTGAGGACTGCACCACCTTCGGTAATATAGGCCTGCTACCAGGTTTATATGACCTTATTTGTGATGCAATTCTAATACAACACGCATCATATATATACATGCATAATTCTAACTCTCCAAGTCTCAGATATTATCTATAAACAAATGATTACGAATTTCACATTGTTGTCCAAATAGGAGGAGGCGGTCAGACTCAATTAACTCTCTCCTGTATCTGCCCCTCGGGAGATGGCAAACAACTGACCCATTCTGATGTACAATATGTTCACTATACTGTGCGGTCAGGTTACAAATATGCATGTATTTGTCTTGATTGCTGTATCAGTTACCAGGGCAATGAGGTGTATTTTTCCCATCTTCACGAATACTTTCCTCTTCTTAGTTAATATACCGAACAGCCAGTTAATAATCTATGCAATACAATGACATGTGATCCTCTTTCCCAATCACACATGCCCTCCCTATTCAAGTGACTGATTCATACCGGTGCATTTATTACATTATTTCTCTGTTTGTTCAAAAACAATTGACATGCACCGATATAAAACTGAGGTAGATATGCCTCACTGTGAATCATTACCTGAGCATTTGCTACATATGAAGGAAAAACGAGTAGGTGTTCTTCATGGTTACAGAAAGCATGCGAATATATCAAGAAACTGAAAGCAAATGTAAGGCATGGACATGTATAGTGCTCCTATGGCGGGCTACATATGTTGGCAGACACACAGAAATGATGCTCCTACTTTCTGCTTGGTTGTTCGCTTATAATGCCTGAGCACAACTTATAATGCCTGAGCATTACAAACCTGCCACTCTGTTAAAGCCCCCTGCAAACATAACTATGGCACAAAATGTATAATACAACGTAAAGAGCTACTCACAGTTCAAGAGAATCTCCCTTCTGTCTGTAGAGGCCGAGCTCTTTAAGTCGGTCATCGGGAAGACTCGGGAAGGCTGAGTTTTTCGAATTGGCGGCGGCCGTCATTGGTGATGCACGCGACGTCGGCAAATGTGACGTCGAGGATGTGTCATTTGTGATATCACCTACGTCATGGTTGGTGACGTTGGACGTGGAGGCGTCCTGCTCTTGGCGCTCGGCCAGCTCCGGCATTGTCGACTGCTTTGTCAGCGAGCGTTTCTTCAGCAGGTTTTCCTACAAAGTTCAGGAACAGCATATATAAGAATAAGTTTTACTTAAAGAAAGGATTTAATTTGGTTTTAGCGATAATTTGAGATGAACTTAATGAGCCAAACACTCATCCACACTGGAACTTCTAAGACACTCGATAGTTTACTATAACCGTTTCACACAGTTCACTTGTGGTGCCTATCTATATATTTTGTGTTTTAGATTTGTCTAATTGTTTGTAAGTTGTGATGTACCGTAAATTCCCGCGTATAACCCGCATCTCGCGTATAACCCGCACCCCCAACTCAGGAGAATCCTATAACCCGATTCTAGATTTGAAAATTTATATTTTAGTACTGTTTTATAATAATAAAAACCCTCGTATAACCCGCACCCTATATAGGCATGTTTGGTATCAAACGAAAGCTGTGTTTGGTTCGCGTACAACCCGCGGGTAGTACGCGAGAATTTACGGTAGTTGTATAGATAGGCTATATACTGTCCATTATTTCATTCATTATAAGAAACGCAATAATCATTATGCCAAACAATACCCGTACCTAGCATTAAATTCAATTTTCAAAAAGCCATTCATTTTTGCTGGTTATTCTCGGGACTAATAACATTGGTCCAGGTGGGATTGTCTACTGTCGGGTTACTAGCTCATCCAAGTGGGCAATATATGGCCAAGGTTGGGTTGCTCAGTGTGGCCCTCCCCCGTAATCACATACTACTCTTTAAGAGTAGATCCCACTTGGTATTCTAGTCGATTTTCTTCCTCTATTTGTAGGTAGGGCTCTCTTGCTGTTGCCTTTTCCAGTAAGAGAAATGAATCAAAAGCTTAGACTGAATACATCAGTTTTTCTGTGTGACACAGTCAACAAGTCTGTTAGAAAGTCGTGTCCATAACAATGAAAACCCATGTCTAGGTAGCCTAGCCTAGCTTAAATTGCCCACCAGGGGCCCATCTGCATGGCCGACTGGAATCAGCAGTACTTTCACGCTAAAAAGCAATCGATTTAGTCTAGATATTCCGACCATTCTAAAATACATTTTCTATCCTCTTTCTTGGGCCTGGGTTGAATTCGGTTGGAACGTCCGGGGCTCTGATTATGCAAACTCCAAAGAGTAACAAAGTTATTTATGGAGGACTTGAATCAAAGGAGGAGACAGTCAAGGGCACCAGGTCGAGTAAACAAGGAAAGGTAATCATCCGTGAATATTGATTTACCGCTCAAGAACAAGACACTGCCAAAAATCCTCTTCATCACACAGAAAAGTACTGGTTAACATTTTAGTTCGGCACAAGAAACACCTAGATAATCAAATCATTTTCAAAGTCTTCGTTTAATGATGACGTTAATCACTTCTAATACGATTTTGAAATTGTTTTTAGAATTCAAGCACGGTGCTCATTCTCAAAGATCCCTGCTTACCTACTCAAGCACGCCATCCTTTCTCAAAGACACCTGCTCAACTACTCAAAATGCTTTGTCAACGGCCTATGGCAGTACTTGTTATCAGTCCTGATATATCACATAGGGATTCTATAGTACAGTCTATACGAAAAGGTGCCGGACACCGGCTATAGCCGGCTAAAGGCCTGCTGGACCGGCAGAAAGTCTGTGTCTGCCGGTCCCAATGACTGGCTGTGATCCTGGGCTACATGCCAGTTTTTACGGCTTGTAAATCGGACCATTATTAAGGTTTCTAGAGAGTTAGCAAGAAAGCCTGAATATTATGTGAAAAAAACCCACAAAAGTTTATAAACTATGATTTTTAATATGATTTATATATACCAGTAACCTCTATTTAACATTATTTCCTTTCTCTATATATCAATGCTTGCTTATTACTACATTTATAGATACAAACATTTCCCCGGGGTATCCGGGCCTGCAAACATTTAGCCGGGCCTGCAGATCTACAAATCTGCAGGACCGAATGTCCTGCATGGTGAAAATCTTTTCGTATCTATCTAGACTGACTATAGTTGTTTCAGTAGCAAATATGAATAAAATCTCTCCTTTAACTCTTTATTAAATAACCACAAATAACCAATTCTACTATGCACACTAGTCCTGAGCAAGTCTCCAGTGTTTGATTACACTGTGTTTTAACTAAAATATATCGTTACACCACTATAGCATTACAATTTTCTATGTAGTAAAATAAAGGGAGGGGTTACTGAGTTACAGCATTATATTTCGCTATAGGTCTATTCATACTATGTGACAGTGGTGATGTCATGTGTCCATTAAAGGGCGGCTAGCACCGCTAAGACTGCCAGTCTTAGCAAGTCACGTGACCACCAATTGACCAATCAGGTCGCCGCTAAGGCTCCGCTAGTTCCCGTGCGTATTTGTACAGATAGTGACAAAGGACATGGGCATTTCTTAAAATCGACAGGCGACATGGGGACCCCCCATCTATACCCCCTTACAGGGCCGGCTTCCAGTCTAAAGACCAGGGTGTAGTACCGGCATAAATCGGCAGGTGGCGCCATCGAGCCACCGGCGCCACATGCCGATTTTTGCCGGTACTACGGTGTTGCCTAGCAACATTACTGCGCCTGGCAACGTTGACACAACGCATGCGCAATGCGGACCTGGCCATTTTCAGCACAAAGATTTTGCAGTTTTGTGAAAATAATATAAAAGACTGAGATAAAATGAAAAATAAAAACAGATGATAGCTGCCACAACATGTCAAGAGTTAACCGGTGGGTAGAAACATATGAAATTATACTTAATGAATGAAAAATCGGCACTCAGATGCCTACTTCCATCGCACAAAAAAAATCGCCATCTTGGATGATTTTCATGGACTACAAAACGCTGCAGAAAATGACCCCCTATTCCTAGGCAATATATTTGACATCGCCATATTGCTAGGAAATATAATGCTAGTTTATCTTTTGTGAGATCCATGAAAAAATAAAGTGACATTTTACGCTTGATTTGTGAACTAAATCAATTTCTTGAGACTACCACCTTCTGCCAGCTTCAAGGGAAATTTGTCAAATTGTTGCTTTCGTAAATCCTTCTAAACTATGTTTTAGAAAATTAATTTTTAAATTTCTTTTTGGGGCAATTGTAGCACCGACAACAGTGAACACAGTAAATGCAACATGTTTATATTAATGGATAGGATTTATGCAAGTTTTTGGGCTAAACACAAACGAAGCATATAAGCCATAGAAAACAGTGTGAAAATAGGCCCAGAATTGGCCCAAAATCGGCAGAATCGGTGAAAAACGAAGCACTCTCACAACAAAAATGGCCCTAGACGATTTTTTCCAAGAAAGTTCTTCATGAAACTTTGATAGAAAGTTTAATCATACTAAATTACAACATTGGATGAATTTATAGGACGGAAATGTGATATTTAATGATTGTAGGAGGAGAAGATTAAAATGGGCGACCCCCCCTACAGAGGGAGGGCTACTACATTATAACGTTATAACGGTGATAGATTGAGTTAGCGTAATAGGGTAACCCCTCCCAATAATGATTAAATCACGGCTAACGTAAATATATAGCACGGCACTTCCCTTAAAGCCACGCAACAAAATCTCCCGGAAATGTAACCAGAGAATTCACGGAAACTCTGTGGGACTTTCTTCTGGAGAAAATAACCAATGGCCAAGTTAATTACCAGAGAATGGGCTTATAAAGCACATGCCTAGGGCTCACAGACCTATAAATGTACCAGTAAATGACCATGGAGGTCTGGGCTAGTCTAGTACTTAGGAGCTGCTCAGGGTAATGGGGACAGAGCCCGTCTGGGAAGGGGACAATAGGGCTAATAGAGCAACTCCTGTCTGCCGCACACTAAGGCCAATCCCCTGCCTGTTAACCCGTTAAAGGCCGCAGAGTCCATTAATGCATCATGCCCTTAGGTCTTCATGATTCATGAATGCAGCCCTGCTGAGTAACTCGATCGCCAGAGCTGCATGCAAGCATCATGCCGGTCCTACGGGTTGATACACTCCCGATGGGTCGGTATGATGTATGAATGCAGACATGGTGGGTAGACTCGGCAGGGCTGCATCCATCCTTAACATGAAGGGCAGAGTACATTAAAGAACTATGGCGCCCTTTATAAATGGTTTAAACTACCCCCATAGGCCACTCTTTGGTTGTCATACTACACAGGGCCGGAATCTCGTTATCCCGTTGGGGCTGCTGAGACTATGTTGACTGTATTTTTTGTTACAGAGGGGACGATGTGGTATATACATTGTATTCTATATTGGGCACGACCATATTCAGTCAGCTTGTTAGGAATTTATTATTGCGATGAAGCTTCTTACTGGTAAACAACAGCTGATGACCCTGTCCTGTGACGACATGTGCATTCCTACTACCCATATTGATGCCAGTACATTGGAAGCCTATCATCACATTGTTTCTGACTGACATATAGCAAGTCAGACAGGGGGAATAATCGTGCCATTTTGGTGATGCCGCTGGTATATGATATCCTTAGTAATTAAAGGGCCTGATTCGATTGCAGTACATTTAAAATCACAGCATAACTCTACTACTTGCATTCTGATAATACTCAACTCCTATACCTGCCTACTTAACCCATGTGACTTTGTCCCATTTTCTAATAGTCACGGCTGCTAAACCTCCTCACTGCATAAGGTATTGAGTCAGTACTCCTGCTCAGATTAAGCCATCCTGCAACCAGGATCCATGGTAGATCCTTCACACCGTTCTACTACTTGCCCAACCTGTGCTTTCATTGGCACACCTCAAAATGCCCTATCCCATTCACTAGTTACTCTCTTAGCCTAGCACTTTACACTACTCAAGACATATGTACTAGTACTCAAGGCATTGGCCTGTGGAGGCTGAGAATAACCTCTAGCTTCCCAACCGTTTGCCCTGCAGTATTCCTCTTCCCACAGCCCCAACTGGCTCTCGCAGTCTCCCATAGATTCCATTCTTAGCCAGCTGTAGGCTCCCCCTCCCTAGACCCTGACCTCCACACTGTGGCAGGTTGCAGGCTGGTCACGCTACCCCCCGGCTTCCTCTAAGAGGCTGTGGTCTGCCGTGAGCTGCTCATTTAGTGAGGCTGACGTGGTATATTTGACTTGGAGCAGCTCACAGTGGGCGAATGAGCAGGTGAATGGGGCACAGACTGCGCTCCCATGTAGCAGAGTGGACATCCGGGGTAGACAGTGCCCACAGATGGGCATATGGCATTGCCCGTCCCACCAGCCAGGGGTCCATCCTCTACCACAGGACAAGCAGCTTCATCAATGCGACCAAACTAGAACTCTCCAAAATAATAAGTGTAACTTGTATACAGCTCGACACGATTCAGGTACGGAGAGACATTCAGAAAGTACATTTCAGTGCACATGATTTCAACCTATTTGGGAGAACAGCTTGCGTGCAGATCTGACATCCATTTCCCACTCCTTAAGAGTGGAGAAATTATAGTTTATAAGGAGGCAATAGCGTGTTGGTATAAGCCCTACATGTATCTGTGTGCATATATATTTCTTTATTGTCTCTTGGGGAGCACCAATGCACAGGGAGGAGTATAGCTCCAGCCACATCCATGAATGTCTTTTGAGTCCCATATGGACATATATAATTATCTACTAAAAGATAGCACGCCCATATTCCCTATTGAGAACTAATCTATATGCGCTGTATACCCCGAGGTATATAGCATTTAGATTAGAACCAGAATATAGCACGTCTCTAGGGGGTATTAGGCCAAGGGTGGCAGGGGGAACAGGAAAGTAGAATGAAACATTTTGGATAGCACACATGGGTAGTATGCTATCTGATTGTACATACTATTCAAGAGGAAATACGGCTTTCCTTGTCCTTTAGACACTATTCAATACTCCATAGAGCGCTAATCCAGTGTCTGGAAGTGCATCTGTTCAATGCAATATTGCTCTCCTCCAGTGAGTGAGGGCTCAATGCTGCTGTCTATACAGCAATGTGTGGACAACCACCGACTTAATCAGCCAAAGCCACACTGTCAAATTATACTGCCATGCTACCGGAACTATAGACATAGGGAAGGGGTAGGGTAGTGAAGAGCTTTATCATAAGCAAGTGTGATCTATATATAGCGGCATTGCTATGGCCTTGCAAAAGAAATGTCAGATTCCTACCATTTCCAACTCTATAATACTATCTGAATTGGGATGTGAAATATCTGTGAGTGGGATTAGTTCTGACGCAGTGAAGTGAGAAGGGACCAGACTTGGATTAATCATCATCCATCACAAAGGAACGTGATAATTGCATCAATTATGAGGTGGTGTTTTGGTAAGACCACCAGCCTATCATTTTTCATGTCCTATCGTTGTGGGATATTGGGAGTATTTTTTGATAACATCTGATAACCATTGCAGCAAATATCCCTGAACCATGCACAATTATACCAACATGGTGATGCAATATTATTTTATCCCAGCATTGATCTTGGCATGCATGACTTTAAACAGTTTTTTTCTATCCATGTTGAGGTATCCACGCGAGGACCTTCATGGAAAAATGCTGACACTGCACATAACTGCAAGACACCACAGTGACACGCTGAACCGAGCAGAAATATCAAAGGCATAGGAATCCATACGATATGGAAATGACTTCGTAACATACCTCAAAGTACCATTTACATTCACTGTCTAGTATTGATTATGTCAGATTGGAACCTTAGTGCTTTGAGCTCCCCATTATGTCTTAATTCACTCTTGCAATAAGTACTAGCAGGATTAAGCCCAATTTCATGTTATCTGCTGCAATCACTGGTTAACGGCTCCCCCACAATCCACTTCCCAATGCACAAGAGCACCACACTATGAAGTGCATGTAGTGTTCCCTCTGATGTTAAGCCAATACTGCAGCATTTGTTAACTCTTCCTGCCGAGGCACATTGTGCCTACCTTATTATATTGAATCTTTTTGTTTGCATGAGTCAATATACACGATGGAAATAGATTGATATCCGCAGCACATTTATAACTGTGCTTACCGATGCAAATATTTGATTTCAGGAATTCCACAGCTCAATTATCTATCATATTATGTACATGCATGGTCGCTTGCTTCAGCATTGTTCCAAGATAATAGACCCCTGAACCCGTTACTATGATACATTATGGCGCCTTTAGCCCACAGAAGTGTCGTTTGCCCATCATTCTGCTGTGAGGTAACAATACACTGTATATTGCTTTCATGTATTCCCCAATATATTAACTGGACTTCAGTTCACAACTTGAAGATATATTCTTAACGATTTTGGGATATAAATGCATTTGTGAATGCAATACATTTGCTGCGTAGTCTTTAGAGATCTAACGGCATTGTGGCCTAGATAATTTTATGCTAGTTGTGATGTCAATATAGTCGGGCTAGAATGCCTCCCTTTTGGGCTTAAGGCAACTTTGTCGGCTAAAGGCTCCCCATGGAAACTAATTCTAATAAGCAGTAACTTTTCTGAGCAGGCTTCTGACTGAATCGAGCAAGGCTACATCGTTGCTTGTTCCAGACCTTTAGTTAAAGCAAGACACCAGGTCAAAGAAACCAGATCCCGAGAGGAGATTGATTAGTGTTGACTTATTTAAGCTTTAGCAGAAGGCCCTCATAATAGGATGCCTAATAAATAAAGTAGGGTTTGTCTGCAAAACATCCCCTTCTTTAATATATTGCATGGGATGGAGATGTTTCTCTTTCAGAATAGCCTTTGGCCTCGAAGGCAGAGTTATTACTCTGTGTAACTGTATTTATATGTAACACCTCCCAAGTTAAATATTCATACAGTGTAAGGAGATGAATTTCTATTTGGGTATTTGTCGAACATCTAAAGAGGGTTTATACTCTATGTATAAAAAAACAATACTTTTTGCTGTCGATTTTTTTCTACAGTAAAATATCATCTTCAAACATCTGAAATGTTTCAGGCATCTGAACTCTGACATGTCTGATATTGTAATACTAGGCACTATATGTAGACCCGAGACTATCTATCTTGGTATAGGTGTGGCAGAATTAAACTAATGTGGTGGGTTGCAAATGTCTGGTAGAGGAATATTGGGGCTGCTTGGCATGCCATGTCGTGTCCACTGTCGTATGACAGCTTTATAACATGCAGGTCTATAGAACCTGTTCTTTTACTTGTGCGCCACTATTCTCAGCCTGGCGGGAAGAAGGTTCTTAGCCCATAATATGAGGGCTGCTTGGAACGTCCCTCATACAGTCTGTGCACTGAAAACCTCAGGGTCGTCATTTTGAGATGAACTTTATTCATACACCATTCTCCAGAGCACCTGAAATTATTCATCATGACAACCTAGGTCGTCATAATGACCTTCCTCTGGGTTTTCAGTGTGACAGTCCCTATGAAGAGCAGGCAGCCCAGAGCTGTGTACAAAGGTACTCTAGTCAGTAACTGAAAGCTGTGAACAGCAGTTACTGTGCATATTATGAATGAGATGGGTCTAGTACCATATGAGCGCAGATTGGGTGAACACTGCATAAATACACCAATTTTAGGCCTCAATATATATATTCTCTAGATAGCTGCCTATGTGCATTTTAATAGTACTGGCCTTAGACAATATAGCGTATAAAATTCCATAGAGCCCTTGTTCATTGTTCATAGGGCACATTTGAGTGTTTATTCCAATACATTATCAGCATGGGAGGTGAATCAGAATAAATAACTACAGACACCCACCTCAATGCCGGCTCTAATGTGTGGACACCTACCCACACCCCTGCTTGTAAATCAGCCAAAGTCATACTGTCAAATTATAGACCATCAGACTGTAATACTTGCAGACATGTGCTGCTGATAGATGTGGGCCCTTATCTACTGTCTGCTATAATTATAACCAGGCATCTGGAGACACTGCTATGTTTTTTTTTCAAGAAATCACAGACGTTTTACTGATTCTCACTCATTTATTACACTACTATCTTAACTTGGATGTGAAATATCTGTGAGTGCATGGGATTAGTTCTGAGGTAGTCAAGTATAAGGGAACCAGACTGGGATTGATATGCATCTACCACAAAGGGGTGTGGTAATTGCTTTAAGTATGATATTGTGTTTTGGTAAGATCTTGAGACCGTTGGATAATGGTGTACTGTACTGTAGAGAATATTGGGGGTATTTTTCAATAAGCCCCAAACCATTGCAGTAAACTAACCTATTCCTTGCATAAGGCAGGTGTTGGGCATATGCACATACCATTGACCATAGGTGATTGATCAGGTATTGCACTTTAGTTCATATCCACCATCTCAAAGTAACCTTTATAACAGAGAATCTTATATTATAGATGATGAAGGGCGTACTTAACCAGGTGGGTATGGGCTATTGTAAACTGAATGTAATCTTTTACAAAAAAACTCTCATGTTTCCAGGCTTGATAATGCAGGAATTGCCTAATTCAATACAGAAGTGCCCATTAGGATGAGCAGATGCACTCCCGATTTAGAACTCCAGTACATTGAGCCGCTCCCTATTAATATCTCAAATCACTGTTGCAATGAGTACTAGCCAAAAAGAAAACTCTCGGTGACTTCTCCAACTGCAACCAGTGGTTGATGTCTGCTCCACGATCTCCTTTGTGAAGTGAGATGTGTATTGATGGGGTGTCAGCAGTTTCCCTTTTCAAGGTGTAGGAGCACCAAACTGTGAGGTAGTTTTATTTCTTATTTCAAGCCAATATTCCAGCATTTGTTTGATTGATACATTTCTCTTCTCGCTGTAACACATATATATCTACCACATCGACTATTGTATGCATGACTCTATTATACACAGTGCCTGAGATAAGATAAAATCTGAACAATACCTGTATCCATTAGGCAGACACCATGTCACTATCCAACACAATGTAGATTTTCTGAGTAATGGCTTGACCCTGGCTTATCCTAGACCTTTAGATGGACCAGTATCCCAGGGGCCTAACGGAAGTATTGCAATGAGCAGGTGTTAGGATGATGCATTGCTTTATGAACATGTATTCCATTCTCAGTAAAGCACTTAAAAAAATAGATACTAGGGGCGAGGTCTCCAAGCAGAGCAATACAAAGTGTCTCCATAAGGCCTTTTGTCTTCGGCTGTTGCAGTTCGGCCCTAGGTAGGCTTTCTACATCAGGGTTATTCAATTTTATCCGTATTATTTAGTTCCCTAGTCTAGAAAAAATTCTTAATTAGTCTACATATGATTCTGTTCTGGCGTTCTATGTTGGTGCATTACACGTTAGACATTTCCAAATTCGGAGCAGTTCAAGAGTTATAATAACAGGTGATAGCTTCCAGCATGGAATTTTAGAATGTCAACGTGTGAAACTCGAGACTAAATAATTGACGTCACACGTCATTATCGATGTGATAATGAATGGTATATGTGATTGATATCACATGTCAACCAGGGCATCTTTACTTCTCTTCATATGTTACAGAAATAAAGAATTTTAGCTTTTGTCAACAGGCCGCCCTGATGATTTTCGTCCTTTTTCTTTGTTATCTGTGCAAACTAATGTTTAACCTTCACATCTGTGAAGATTGGTGAAGGTAATGGCAATAATACATCTTTGGACCGTCTCAAAAACCGTCTCACCTCACTTTTATGTAGGAACAAAGAGTATTCTGTGCAAAGTTTCAGTTGGGGAAGGTCTGTAGTTTACTTAGAACCCTATCCTTAAGCATTGGGCAGAAAAAGTTGGTTTTGTGTAGTTTATGCGACCTTTTTTCAATATCTGTTTTCTATATGAAATATTGCGTCTTTTGTTTTAATATTAATGATATGGATTGGCATTGATTAAGACTTATATCTTGGTGGGTTCAAAGATTTTATTTGCAGGTTTTTCACAGTGAAATAAGAGACAGAATGCAACAGATTTTTTCGGCAAAAAACGGAAAAATACCTGTCGTATAAGAACCTGGCACGGAGGTGCCCTGGTTCAATCATCTAATCTAGTATTGACCAATGGTGTTGTAAAGCACTATTGCAGGGTATGAAGGTAGTTTATGGGACTCCTATAATTGGAACATAGGGTTTTCTTTGAATATGACGGGCCTTGTTTCCTCCTCCGCCCCTTACACATGTATTTATACCCAAGACTATCCTATCACTTAAATAGCCCAAAGGAGATCTTAGGATAGCGGGAGAAAGCTTTTATCAACTGCATAGGATTGAGAGCAATTGCCATAATCACCCCATGGTGAGCTAAGGATTGTTTCTAAAGATATCACACCGAGATGTCTTAAGGACCACTTAAAGACCGCTTGGTGGATCAATGCACCCACTCATTATGTGGGTATAGCGATATGCAAAACACGCCTCAGCATCTCCTGCAAGTATGTCCCTACAGTAGCTTTAGAAACCTTGCTCTGTAACATATGTACATGCAGTTGTGAATAATGTCTGGAAATCGCCCTTTATCTTTAGGGAAGCACAATTGTTTATCGTTATTTATACTAGAGTTTTCGGTAAAGAGACAACACCACTGTGACTGTGGCAAATGTACATCGTTAGTAGAAACATGTGATAAGAAAAACGCCATCACATAGCACATGGAGGTGTTCTCATTACATGGCCGGCAGATGGCCCTTGGAGCTGCTCCAATCCGAGCTGCTCCTCATTATAAGGATGAAATACGCCTAGGTCTCTTTATTAAAACTGTAAAGTGCAGCCTCCCCTAAACTTCCGCACCCAAGTGGCCTGATGGCTCCTCTCAGAACATCAAACGCATATGACTTGGTAGGAGAAGCTTCCCCGATGCCTATACCTCTACACTTGCCTTCTTAGAGGGGCTGGCAGGAACTGCTACACAGCACTGGTAACTAGTTCATGGGGGGGGGGGGGCATTTGACAAATTGGTCTATCTAATCATCTTAAAGCAGTAGTCCCCTGAATAATGGCACTAATTATAAAGCTGTACATGTCTTCCTTCGTTTGCATGTCTTGTCCCTTCATTAGAGTTGGTCAAGCAAGTATAATCATTTTCGTTTCATCTGGGTATAATTAACACCGCGATTCGATAATTACTAAACAGGGAAGAAATGCGGATCTCTACCCGAATGCTCAGCTACTAGTAACGTTGCACATCACCCAGTGCTCATCTGAGTGGTGAAATGAGCATTGATTCCTTTGTGACATTGACAGATTATCTCGGAGATTGCCTCTGCTGATCTAGAAAGTCCTTGTACCGTTAGCTCTATGTACTATAGAAAATCAGTCGGTCTTCATTGTTCATCAAATAGATCTATTATAAAAACCGCAAGGGTCAAACGTAATTTGGGACAAAAATAGAAGAAAATCCTACAACTAATAACTCCATTGACGACAAATAGGCGTCTCTCATTTAATAGCAGTTGTATGGCCACTGTGGAGGTTGCATGTACATGTATATTATAGCACTTGGTACCAGAATCAAGTAGCGGTGTATGTTATGATGAAACGCACAAGCACTAATTCCCCTATGCCTAGAGGTTAATATTTATATGATGACTTGTCATATCTGGTTGTATACGTGGACATTTGTTAAATGTTATAGATACCTATGGTAATAGAATCAGCCACTCCAATAAGCTTAATTGCCACTACACCAAATTTAATTGCTGTGTCGGAAATAGCTGACAGAGGATAATGATACATATGACAAGTTTTATATTACAGAGTACACCTGTAGCACATAGCGTAACTGCATCTATCCAATATAATGAACCTTACGCTGGTTATGAAAGGGACCAGAACCAATTATGACAAATCTGGTTATGTAATAGATAGACTATGGTTATGAGAAAGTAACTCAAAAGGTACCCTCTCATAACCTAATAACCATTGTCTATCTGTTTAAACCACAGCTGTAAGGTTATGTGAAGGTATGTAATAGATAGACAATGGTTATTAAAAGGTATGTAGAATTAACCACAGCTTGCTGGTGGGGGCCAGACGAGGGCGAAGCCCAAGTCGCCCTACCTGCAAGCTGTGGTTAATCTACATACCTTTTCATAACCATTGTCTATCTGACTTAACCTTCGGTATGCAATATAACCAAGGTGCGAACCCTTTGTCTTAGCTCTCCACCGTGGGTTAAGTGCAAATAACCAAGGTGTGAAATCCTTTGTCTTGCTCCTCCGCTGTGGTTTAAAGGGAAATGGATGCTCAGGTTTTGTGCAATAATAGGCGACACTGGGTCCGGAAGGTCGACTACATGATTATTTACGGGAAATCCGGGTGCAGTGTTATGTTATATAATCAGGTGCATCACCAGCTCACCGATAAAAATAAAGATGCAGTACATTGATACAGAGCTATTTCACATGTAGCAAATTACCTTAGTTCTCCCGATGTGTCCCAATCAGCACGGAATCTATTATGGAGCCATATCACTAATAATACTAATATGTCACCGTTATTATATATGAGCATGATATGAACATGACCTATTCGCCTTAGTTTAATTCAGAGAAAGTGTAACCATATTCTATGTATGTACCATAATCTAGGATAGTGCTCAGATGCCTTTTCTGTAAGTAAATTTGGCAAATTTGCATCAAATTGTGTCAGCCGAATTATTATTAATTGACTGTGTTAATAACAGAACGGGTGTCAGAATGACCCAAGAGCAAATGGTGTAATCATGAAGGCCATTATATGTGTCCGGTGGCTGTATGAGGAACCTTGTACACATAGGTGTAGGGGGAGTGATTGGCCTTATTGGCTAATGTGGTTGTGTCGATCAATGGGATTCAGGGACGTACCCGCCCCTCCAGGGCTCAGTCTGCTTAAGCCCCACAGACCTGTTGGAAGCATTCGGAAACCAATAACCCATCATCGCACTGAGCCATACAAACCTATCTTCATATGACTTTCAAACACATATAATGCAATACTAACCCTGTCAATGCAGTTGGAGAAGTGTCTGAATTATTTAAATATGACTTCAGAATTGAAATAGCAGTTCTGACTGACGGTGGTTTCCGAAAGGTCCCAGTCCTGTATCTAGCTCCCATTGATTAGGGACACATGAGGCTGTTGGATTCTGGGGATTTGCTGATGCGATCTTGGGCGGAGACACTTGTTCCCAAAAAAAGACAAAATCCCTTTACCATGTGCCACTCACTCCTGCTGTCACACCCTCATTGTCCTTGCTTCCTACTCCCAGCTGTGTCCCCCCCCTGTCCTGCCCTCCACTAACACCTGGCCCTCACCTACCTGACTACTACCGGTGTACACTGGTCATCCCTCCGTGCCGCCTCAGTGCCAGCAGTGTTGTCAGCATGTGTTCCACCCTCTCCAATACTACAGGGAGGTGTTGATGCTTCCCAGCAGTATTAAAATGTCTCCAGTAACTCCTTAATGCCTCAAGGCGAGCTGCTCACAAGGTGGCTTAAGCTGTGCTGCTCATATATATGTGCAGGTGGCTGAGTAGTATATAGTAGTAGAAGCAGTAGAAGTAGTATAGTACAGAGGGGGCTTGTAGCAGGCAGTGGTATAGAGAAGGGCCTTGGCTAGACACAGCTACCTCTCACTATCTCTGTTCCCACTCTCAGACTCAGACTCTGCTGCTGCTGCCGCCCGTCAGCCTGAATACCACCATAATCACAGCTCACCAGGAACCAGCCGCAGCTCCTCTGGCGCCCCCTGGTTACCGTGACGGGAACTATGAGTGGTGAGAGGAGGGATCAGCAGTGCATCAGCCAGCTCTTGATGTGGCCTATACCCAGGGGCAGAACTAGTCATTAATTGATTACTGTGCCTTTTAAATAATCTAACTGCCATTTATAAAAAGGTTAACACCACACAGATCAGATGCTGAAGCACAGCCAAAGCAATCGATGAGTCTTCTATGCAATCACGAGATGCTCGTTTCGAACAGGTTACGTGTTATTCAGCACTGCATTTAACGGTTTAAATATTGATTATTTACTACATTGATACACGCCTTGTTCCTCGATGTGAACTTATATCAATCCTGTGAATCACGAACCTCTTGGGTTTAGCATGGTATACATGCATCATGCGGCACTCACAATCACACGACAGTAAACAACATAAAGCCATAGTCCAGGCAGCACATGATATGCATGGCGTGGGGAAGTTGCAGATTCTGAGTGGTCAATACTGGGCAAACAGAGCAGTGACATATAACTCTGCCAGCTCTTCAAGGTAAAAGACACACGTTGTACATTATAGTAAAGGTCTGCCGTAACCAATAATAAACTCATAGGCTGCAGACCTTGTAGGGCTGTGAGTCAACAGCCATGAACAGTTAAAGCGATGCCACTCACCAACTGTGTGGTCTGTCTCTCCCACTTTGAATCTGAGAACTATTATTGAATGTAATGACACAACGCAGGATTTTAAGCTGACAACGCTGTTTCAGGGGCCGAAAACCGTCAGTATTGTCAGCCAGGTTGTCCTATGTGCATGGGCCAACTATTTCAAAGGACCATATTCGCATGCATCAATGGAGTATGGGAAATAGTGATTATGTTCTTCAATGGCCGTGCTTAAAACTAACTATGCGGTTTCCTCAATAGGAAAATGAAGACAAATCGAATCGATTTGTATTTCATTGAAGTGGTAAGCCTAAGGCGGAGATTAAAATGTATGTAACGAATGTAAAATAGCACTTTTTTCTCTTTGCCAACTGTTGGACTCTGACTTTGTTCCTGAAGCAGACTGTGGTTAGATGTTGTGCCCTTTACGCACACATAATGGTCAGACTGTTTGTGCCTAACCTTCGGGCAAACCCCCAGAGAATAGTTAGACGCGTGGGGGGTCAACAAAGGTTAGAGGGTGGTCGTTTTTTATAACAGGGATTTAATTTCTGCCTGAGCATTTCTTTTTGTGTTCCTATTAATGCCTTCTTTATCCCATCCCATCAAGGTTGCAATGCTCGTGGCAGACCCACGGCAATGGTGTGTGGACTATTTCGCTATAAACGGTGGCCTTTTTTGCCTCCCCCCCCCCCCCCCCGCCGTCAAGAACGAGACAGTTCCTGGCCCATCTAGAGGGATTTGTCCTCCACCAAACCAGCCTTCTGTTGTTAAAGAAATGACCACCCCCTTAGCTCCTTGTGGTCTATATATGAAATTGTCTGTAGCCAAATCTCCTCTTTTCCAATGTGTACAGTTGGCTGAATAGCAGACACCTCTGTAGCCCTGGGGTAGTTTTCTAGAGAGCACAGATAAACAACAGAGACCACCCTTCTGATACATACTCCTATGGAAACCCTACCCTCCCCCACAATCCACAGACCCCCATGATAACCCACGGGAGGTGCTCACAGGGAGATGTGAGCAGATCAAACAGCTCAGTCTGGGATCTGAAGCTGTGGCCCCTAAACACAATACCACACAACCTAAATTGATCTGAGAAATAGATTTCCTCAGCGGCAAACCATATTTAGGTATCTGTTTGAGGGACTTCCTGAAATGCTGACAATAGCACAGAGTGTTTGGGGATGATGACAGGAGTGGATAGCCTGAAGGTGTTATCAGAAGAAGTCCTTTCCCAAGGAGATTACTTCACATTGGGTGGCCCTGAGCCTGGGTATTTCTTGTGTGGAATGATTCAAAGGTTCATCCCATTTAATTGTATAATACCCTTGACATCTTCAAGTGGATGCTGCCAATAGGCAACTAGCTTTAGTATCAGCATGAAAATTAAAGTACATAATTGCTTCATTCCCCATGAAAAGAGTGTAAGGAGTGTATTTCATAGATACATATGATATACACTCTGATGGAGTGGTCATCTTCCCAGATATTCACTTATCCCATTAGTAGTATCTGCAATTGAGGGCACTCTGCTTGGAAATTTCTTTTACAAAATTTCATGACTTTCCAGACAACGTTTAAATTCCATGACATTCCATGACACGTGGGAACCTTGCGATAGACATTGCCTGTTTATATCAAGCCAAGCAAGGTGGGAGTCCAGGTGGTAGGGAAGAAACGCTGTCAGGTATTGCCTATTGGTAAGGACAGCTGAGGCATGCTTTCAATAATTAAATGCGCCACCAGTGTCTTAATAGGCAGTGTGTACACATGTGTAGGATATATTGACCGTGTAAGTGAGGGACCAGGCAGTAATGGAGGTATGCAAACTGAAGTATTGAAGTATTGAAAATTTTATTGAACATTCGCCTCAATGAGGAGTTCTTCCATGAACAAATTACAGAGACGGACACAAGTCTGATGATATAGTTGATAATGGTAATGTTATTAAATGCCAGATAACCAGTCCACGGAGCGTCTCATGGTCAATACTTACAAAAATAGAGGATGGAATGACAATACAATTAAGTATTTAGTAGAGATGAGATGAGTAGGAGAGTAGGAGGGAGTTTTAGGATGAGGCTGTAAAGTCCAAGTATTAAGGCCGGTTAAGAGATATAGTCTCAAGGTGGTTTATCGTCCCATTTCGATTTGATTTTTCTGTTGAAATCATCTTTCGATGCAATCATCTGAGTTTCCTGACTCAGCTCATTCCAAAGACTGATTCCTCTGTAGTATGGGCTTTTTTGGTAAAAAGCTGTCTTTGGGATTCTTTCCCTGAATTTTAACTTTAGATCGCCGCGAGTACGTCCTAAAGGATTTTGGGTGGCTTCCCCTTTGCGAGCTAGCTTCCACATGTGCTTAACCAGCTGTTGTTTACGTCGGGACTCCAGCATTGGTATCTTGTTTGAGGAGTGTAGCTCAGCTACACTTGTGCCTCTAATGGCAGTTCTTGTGCAGATTCTGATCCCCCTGTTTTGCAGACGTTGGATTTTTGTCAGTTCATATTGATGTGCACTTCCAAGATAGAAGCTGCAGTAGTCCGGAATTGGCATAATCATGGTTTTGTATATCGTCAGACATATATCTTCGGGTAGATACCCTCGCATGTCTTTCAATTTGTATAGGCGATTGCCCATGTTCTTTTTTGTCTTGTTTATGAAGGGGGTTACTGTCAAAGGGCCGTCGAGGTCCACACCCAGGTACGGGTAGGTCGTGACTACCGGTAGGGTTTGGTCTCCCATCTTGATGATAGGCTCATGGCAGTGACTCAGCTTTGTCTTCGACCCAAAGGTCATGACAGAGCTTTTATCAGTATTTACAGTCATGTTGTTTTCGTCACACCAGGTGTGTATTTTATTCACGTCCGATTGTAGGCGCATTGATGCTTCACGTGGGTCTTCACTGTTGACATAGATGATCACGTCGTCAGCATACATGGCTGTTTTGCAATATTCAATGGTGTCACATATGTCATTGATAAATAACACAAAGAGTAGGGGTCCGAGGGTGGAACCCTGCGGAACTCCGAAGTTGACGTCCTCTGGGTCAGATCTGGTGTCATTGGCTTCTGTGCTGTGTTTCCTGTCTGATAAATAGTCCACGAGCCAGTATTTCAGGTTTATCGGGATCTTTAGTTGATTTATCTTCAGGACGAGAGTGGGATGGTCTACACTGTCAAATGCTTTAGTAAAGTCAATGAAGCAGGCCATGGTTATCTGGCTGTTGTCTCGGTGTTCATAAAGGTCTCTCAACACAGAGAATACTGCATCTCCAGTACTGAGTCCAGCCCTAAAACCATATTGGTTCTTTGACAGCAATTGGTTTTCTTCTAGGTGTGTGCTGATGTATTCATGAGCAATCTTCTCGAGCATCTTCCCAGGTAGTGGGAGTAGGGTGATTGGCCTCCAGTTTTTGATGAGTGACAAGTCACCCTTTTTTGGTATGGGCACCAAGTTTCCTAGGGACCATGATTTCGGGAAAATACTCCTCTTGAATGAGTTTCTGAACATTGACACGAGGTGTTCTGGAAGTAGTGTCAGGGTGTCTTTGAGGACGGAACTGTTCACTTCTTGCAATCCTGAGGATTTGTCCCTGCTGATTTTTGAGATAAGCTTTCTCACTTTGTCCAGAGTTATCAGTTCTTCCACTTCCATTGATGGTCCATCATCAGTCAGCGGGATGTCTTTGATGTCAATTCTCTCGGTATTGGCATTGTTACCCTTGGCATCAAATAGTTTTTGGCCTATGTTGGCAAAGTAATTGTTCACAAAAGTTGACACCTGGTTACTCTCGATATTTATGCCATTGTCATCAATTAGATTGATATGTGTTGTTTTTGACGATGGGTTTAACAATTTGTTAAGTTCTCTCCAGAAACGCCTGTGATCACCTCTAGCAGAGGTCAGGGTGTCTGTTACTCCTTCGGATAGTGAGGCTTTTAGCTGCCTTCTAATCAGGTGCGATAGCCTTTTGGCTTCCAGTACCTCACCATAGTCCTGGTTCAGTTTGTACCGCTTGAGACATTCTTGTCGGTCATTAATGTGCTCTATAGTATGTCTGCTCACATGTTTTTCAGGGACTCGTTTGAGAGTTATGACTCTGATAGGGCATGCCTCGTCCAGGTACTGGATTATCTTTGCCAACAACATGCCCCATTGTACTTCTGGATCATCACATTCAAAGAATTCAGTCCAGTCATGCGAGGACAGATGCTCATATAGGTCATCAATATGGTAGTATCTGTATGATCTACCTTCACGTGTAATGGTGATCTTTATCTCTCTGTCCTTTTTCCTTTCAGCAAAGACGGGGTAGTGGTCACTAAGTAAGATATCGAGAGTTCCAGATTTTTGGACAATGTTGCAGTTGGTGATTATGTTGTCAATGGATGTGCCTCCATCTGGGTTGGGTCTGGTGATTTCATGGATCTTTTGGCGTAGTCCATTTTCTCTGCAGAAATCAATTAGTTCTCTCCCTGGGGCCAGATTTCTTTTCCTCATGTCGATGTTGATATCTCCAATGATCCATTCCTCCTCGTCTTTTTCCTGTAAGAAGATGTAATAACAAACGGTAGTCTGCCAATCTTGCAGCTATATTTAGCCTGTTATGGTTATGTTACAGGAGTCCATTGACTAACAATCCTTTTAAATACCATGTTAGGCCTCACACAGTCTTGTAGCTTGCCGCTAGTACATGAGTTAATCTAGGGCCAGGATATTGTGCTCTATTAAGTCAGAATTTAAGGGCAAATTTCTCACGTAATTGTCCTATTTGGCTGCCTTAGTTCATTCCTTTCTACAACCACTAACTCACTCCTGGTAAGACTAAAAAGTTGGTCAAGTCCTATCCCTATGGTAATCAAATTAATAAAGCACTGCCATGACATTCATTAAAATTAAGATTCCTTATACTCTTATTGCAGACTCACCACACTTCTAGACCTGTACCAAAGGTTAATGTTGTCGCATGAAGACGGTCTGCAGTAACTAATTTGTTTACGCTCGGTGTACTCGTCTTAGGGATATCAATACAGAAGGGAGACACATTGATTCTGTTCTCTACCAGTGATGGACCAGTAGAGACATCTGGTGACGAGTGGGAAACATTGACCTGGCATGTTTCATATAAGAGAGGGGAATAATGTGTCAGGTAGAAAATGAGTTACTCAGAATGTGTTTTTAGTAACTGTATATGGCTCATACAGAAATTCATGAAATTCATGAACCTTAGGTCCATTGCATGATGAATCCACCATGCTAACCACTACTCTATGAGGGACAGGTGACATAAGGAATGCCCAGGTACAACCCACTCACAATACTCACACCCTGTTTGTACCCTAATCTCGGACACGAGATTTGGCTGAGCTGGTCCTTGCAGAGCAAAGGGTTATGATTGGTACCAGTGGTCCACAAGGTGGAGCCACTGTATCTCGCTAATGCGGAATACCAACCTAAATACCTGAGACAATCAGATATGTGTCTCTCCCAAGGGTTCTAGACAATTAAATACCTTGGTTAATTTCCCAGTGGACCACTGATTATGTGACAGTGCTGCATCCTGGTGCTGTTTCAGTGTGTCTGTCTAGACACCCAGTCACACGGCTAGCACTATAGTGACCTGAGAGGGTCATACCACCCCATCACCATAACTAACCATCTACATGTAGGTCTGTGCTCCCTGTCAGACCGTTATTGGTTCTACCCTGCTGTTCTATCCTACCCTAATGAAAACATGGACACGCACATGGATCACTGCTGAAGGCCCTCAATCTATTCTAAAACTGTCCTTCGCCAAATGTTGTAGAATTATAATCTAAGTCTATAGGTCTAGCTGTATCATACTTGGGAGGAGCTTGGTCCACACATCATAAAGTAGATCAAATCTTACGATCATGCAGCTTATGAACAATGGTGAAAATATACATAATGGCTGTGAACAGCCACTTCTTTATTTGATACCATTTTTAGTAAGCCTACGATGTACATGATACAGCATTCAAGCTATATATCACAAGCACAATGTGCTGCATCTCGTTAGCACTTTTTATTTCTGTCAGTTGGGTTTTCATGTTGTTTAGTACTTATAAGCTTGGTGTCAGTTCTTGCCATAATACAGTAACAGACTCAGGCAGTTGATCACCTCTCGCTGAGCTACTCACCTGACCTGGACATAAGAAGATGGGATTGACTTAGTGTTCACCCCAACATGTCTCTACTGATACAAAGTGTCAAGGGGTTTTAAGACTAAGAGGGCCTCTACACCATGGCCTCTAATACCATATGACCATCAACTACTGGAACCTTGGCCATTTTTCATATACTACTTATATACCATTTCTCGAAAATGACTTCCAAAACTATACATATCAATTTAAACTACTAGGATCTCAGCCGTCCTCTATACCCACATTTTATATATTAAGAATTCTTGAAAATGGCATACAAAACATAATTACTGAGACCTCAGCCATCGTCAATATATCCAAGTTTCATATTTATTATTAAATCAATATTCCGAATCCCTTAAAATGCTGTCTACACTCAGGCTACATTGAGGTATATTCTGCATACTTGAGTTACCTAACCTCTGTAGCTTGCCTGTAATTGTATGCCCAAAGGAGTAGTTGAGGGAGGCATTAATGTATTGATACATTTAACAGCGGTCCAGAATCACCCACACCAGCCTTCTAAACGATTATAGACCTACCATTACCCTATGGGAATAGGCATAAAAGGTGGGACAAATGTGAGCAGTGATTTAATTGGGGGTCAGTAAAGGGCTATCAAACACGGCCAGGTTAACGTTGACAAACAGCAGGGGACATCGTCTCCGACAGGCAAGCCAAGTGTTAAGTAGAGCCGTCTTCAGGAAGGGGAACCTTAACTAAAAACCAGGCAGGTAGATCTCAATTTGTGTTTGGTGTGGAAGGGGGAGGTGGGCATGGGATTTAAAAGGACCTCAGACGAGAAGACCTGTTCAAGATGGCAATTATGGTTATTTTTCTTTACTTAAAGGCTCAAATGTTGGCACCACTACAGTAACAGTCAGATTGGAGCCGGGACAGGTACTCAGCCCTATATATAGGGTGGGTGAGGGTTTAATATGGAACTCATTTATTCATAACCAAGGTGGAAAACATCAGCAACGTGTATAAATCGAATTTATCAAGAAGTGCCTGCATAATTTTAACCCAGGAGGGATTCTTAAGAGGCTGCCCCTTATCGACAGTCATTGCTTCCCAAAAACAATTCAGTCCTCCTCCCCAAAAAGATGCATTGCCTTAGTACTTGTTTCATCTTCTTGAATAAAAAAGAACCATCTCGTCTCTCATCTTGTTGTTGGTATACTTATATCGGCCCCCATATATGATTTGTTAGGTATGGTTTCCCCTTTTTCAATTAATCCATTACTGAAGTATCCTCAGGCATTAATTGAAGTTGAATCAATGCACTCAAACACAAAACACACCGCTGTTTGGTTGAGAGTTGGTGTAGGTGAGAGTCATGCTCCTACTCTAGATTACAAACAGTCAAGATATGCATAGACTGCCTCTGTCCACACAGACACAGACTTATAATACCTTCAGGGGTATCCCAGCCATTCCCTCCACACCATCCCCTCTCCTCCAGGGAGGCATAGGTCACCAACCTGATATCTGGTGAGGACTCCAGTAGGTGTAGAGGCAGGCCTGTTACCATGCAGGGGTGTTGTCTGCTTGAATGCTGTCTGATTGTGCGTGGGGAATGGGGCAGGCTGCGGGCTACTGTCTGGGAATTCATCAGAACTGAGGATGAGGAGGGTAGGGGAAATGGTGGGTGGGGGAGAAGCGGAAAGCCCCATGGGGTAAGGTATTGACCGCGTGTTGGCACCTCTGGGCCGACAACAAGGACTTAACATGATGCTGGAAGTGGTTCGATATCTGCAGACTGTGTGACACAAAAGGGAGTAGGGTGATAGTTTTGGGCTAATCTGTTCTGATGGTCTCAATAATTTTTTGGCAATATTTAAATCACTGGATGGTAAACATCAAGACATGTCTTGGCTGGGTTTCAAAAGTATATATACATGACATTGAAACCAATACTATAATCGTTTAAACATATCTTACCATCAGCAATTTCACAGATACAGCCTTAAACATGCTATCCAGACAGTTGAAACATTGAAGAATTTACGAATGGCTCGTTATATAGATCAATACTGTCCTTCAATTTGTTAAATGCATTAGCCCAATGGGGTCTCGGTGCATATCTACAGTTTGCGTTATCTCTTATCTGCATTACTAATTATTTTCGAAATGGCAGAAGTATCTTCCTCTGATTGAAGTAGATACTTCTTATCAGGTTATTGAGGTTCATATGCTGAACGGACAGACGATGCTGGAGGTGCCTAATCAACTTGAACGCTGCCAGTGTCAGGCTCCTCATACATTTAGATAGAGTAGGAACAAATCAATTTGTAACGTTAATGTGGAGGTATGCAATCAAATAGCAAAGAAAGCAATATGGTCACACTTAGATCCATATAGTTGCAGAAAGTGATATGTAAGTGGCCTACTGGTGTGGAATATTTAAACACCATTTCATGCTTCGCAGGGCATGATTAATGGAATATTTCCCTTGGGTGGGACTGGCCTGAATAATGCCGGAGGCATGTTTAAATGAGTGGACTGCATTTTAGATACGTTCCCTCTATTAGACGACATACATGATATGAGAGGAGGGGTGAGGGATAACTTCTAGTAGAAGGAGAATAAAGAACCTTGTTGGAAATATATAAATCTGTCAAATTCACATCGTACTTTTCCATCTTTCGCCTTATCATATTATATTTTCCCTTCAGCCTCAATTAGTAAGGTTCGGCAATTTCTAAAGAATATCGTTATCATCATGTCAAACCCATGAGAAACATAGACACCCGAGCAACACTCCCTCAAACCCAGGCACCCAATTATTAGATTAATCAAAATATTCTTCATCAAATGCATTGCACGAACGCTGATACGCAAAAGGTTTCAAGAGCATTAGGGATATTGGGAGACGGCAGAGGCGTAGGAAGCAAATCTCCATGGGGGAGGGGGGCACTCAAACTATCTTTAAATATCGTAGTTTATGCATGATGTATCGTGTACAAGCTCATATATTAGATTGTATAGAAATGAAGTATTTGACCCTCCCCCCCCCCTTTTTTTTTGGGGGGGGGGGGGCATATTCAGGGCCCCCCTGACACCCCCTCCCGCCATTTGCCCACGCCACTGGGACGTATGGCGGTGAACACATCACGGCTTGTTTCAACTCAAATAACCTAATGAGGTTCATTAATGGATGAAATGAAACAATTTTCAAATTGTTCGTGCCATCTGTAACCACAGAGATGTTAAGCTGATAAAAGTAAAACGATAATGGATACTATGCCGTCAATGGAATATGAGGTGTCCGTACCACGCACAAACAGATTTTATCAGCAAAGCCTCCTACATACCATCAGCACTAAGTGCTATCCCTATATTGTCCACGGTATTTCATTATTAGCTTAGCTTCGACTAGTTCTGTAGATCATCAGGTATGTGATGACATAAACACGCCAATGTACTATGAGTTTTAAACTGTATTCATTCGGGGGGACCATCCTGCCATATGTATATTTATCCATCTCCCATTCTATGCAAGCTCTTGCAGGAGCATGTCCTTATCAATACGCACAACAAGGTAAAATTGTCTGACCACAAACGGGATAGTGCAAAACTCCTGGATACATATATTTTCTTCTTGATACACACATTGTCATATATGTGATGTGGTCCCCCGCAATAATTAATTTTACATGTATTTCCCTGTGAAGTGCATGACAGGACTCATGACCCATCTTAAAATCTCCAATGTAATATTTATATTTCCAAGAACAGCGCCCTATATGTAGTGCATTGTACTACAGGATGTGTACAAATTAAGCCTGTGCCATATATATGGGGATATATAAATGACTCATAAGCCACGTGATAAGATAAGGTTGCTACACAGTCACATACAGGAAGAAGTCTGCATCCAGGTATGGGGAGCAAGCCCCCCTCAGCCCGACCAGCTATATAGACGGGATTACCGTCAGCTTGACAACACTGCTATAAATCATGTATATTCAGTATAGGAACTGATCATTTTGATGAAAAGTGGAGGCACGGGGAGGGGTATTTTTTCTCTCATGAGGGCCCAAATAACCGTAGCCCTTATTTTCAAATATTGTCCGTCCTCTTATGGATGGAATCTAGTAAACGAATCAGTGTTGACCCACATCTCGTGGTAGACCAAGGAATTAGGTAAGTCAAAGCCTTGCCATGAAGGGGTATAGTGGAAGGCATAGATACAATATATGGAAGGATAAATCTGCATTTCTTTTTAGATATATAGAAATAGCATGCTAATGCATAGAGAGAATCTCTTTATATCGAGAAAATGTCTAGTGTCAAGATGACCTGAAAAATATTGAATATATTATCGAGCGGGTGTGTTGATTACATGCGAGACCTTGATAATCCGCCATGCCCGGTTCTCGGCAAAAGTTGGTCGGATCCTGATCATTGAAGCCTATTTTCGCTGCTCATATAGTATGATTATTCCCAGCCAACCACATGCCAATATCGCTATTCATTGGGCGGCGGAGTATCGAGGTCTCATTTCATTGCGTTAATCTACGTAATGATAATGTAATAACTATGGGGGCATGATCATGCACGCATCTCTTAAGTTGTGCATGATCGCTACATAGGATGTATTCAGATACGGAATTCAGATTCATTATCATAGATAATAGAAACATCTCTGTTCTGTATCTATGGTAACAAGTAAATACACTAGAGGAAAGGAATGAAAAAAGTTCCATTATACGAATACAAGCGAAAGCAGGTGACACTAGCTTGCTCAACGACCACCACGACAGCTCCATATCTAAAATGGCTGACATACCTCGCGAATCTTCGATAACTGGACATTAATGCGGAAAGGTTTGTTCTGCTGCTCGCCGCCAGAGCACGGCAGTGAACTCGGCCGCTGATTGGCTGCCGCACCCGGCGCCTCCGTGACGTCACTGCCCGTGTCACCCTGTACCAAACATACATAGATACAGTTCTAGTGATGGGATGGACGGGTTAACCCATAAAGGCTGCATAGTGCATTAATGCATTGTTCCTTTGTCGTCACCATGCAGTCATGCAGACCTGGCGAGTAGCTCGCCAGTGATGCATTCATGCTGACCCTTCGGAAGTGTATCAAAAGCATATGGTCGGGATGATGATTGGTTGTAGCACTGGCCAGTGCATGTTACTCGCCAAGTCTGCATCCAAGTATCATGACAATAAAAGGCACACTGCACTGTGTGGGCCTTAAAATGTTAATATGTCAACAACTGAGACTGGCAGGAACAGAATAGCCAACTTAAGACAAACAGGCTAGGTAACAGTAGAAAACTATTACAATCATGAGAAATAAAGGGCCGGTAGAAGGGAGACATTTCCATATAATACATGATGAGACCTGCATGTGTCATGAGGATTTTGTATACAGGTTGTTAAGACTACTTAGTTGGAAGTGACTCAAGCATACATGTAGAAGACATTCTGGGGTTGAAGTTGAACTTGATACAACAACAATAAAATACAAAGGACAGACTAATCGAAGCTGAGGAATACGCATACAGGCCGCGATGCAGAACTTAACTTGTACTAACTTGTAGCTAGTTGTACTGAGGACAATATTCAGTTACACTGAGTAGAGTATAGCACAAAAATGAACAGTTGTTAAGTGTGTCGAAACTAGAGGAGCAATTAAAAAAGCATGTGCAAAATATAACAGATTTAAGCGTGGGTTTATGCTTATTAATTTATCAGCTTATTGCAAGAACCTATATAATGCTATTTCAATCACATCTACTAGTACTGCATTTAGATACAATGCTATTTCTTAACCTACACGTTCTTTGGCAATTTAGATCTAAACATCGCAAATTAGACAAAACCAGACGCCTTACATGTACACAGCACCGATATCATGATAGGGACGCTGTCGGCAGCTAAAAACCGCTAAACAGGACATATAGCTATTCACTTTTTGCATGAACAGTTTCATTTTAGGAGTGTGCTATCTCCATCCCATTGTATTACCCTTGGCCCTGCTAAATACAAGGAAACAGATGAGGAACTATAAAATACTTCAACAAACAATCCGGCACTTAATCACTTCAACCCAGTAGTTCCATCCGTAGACGCGCGCCAGAGACTAGTATTCTACTAGAGACTGCTCAATGATGGGAAGCTGGAAATATACTACTCAGTACTATGTTCTCAGTACTATATTAATGGTCACTCCGTCGCAGAATATTCATCATGGTTTGAGAGGGAAAGCGGTATATAGTTATCTGAGATACACATGAAGCAATCCTGACTTGACTGTGCCTGCTTGCGAGGAACTGGCGACTGACGGTGGTGACAGGCCGTAAAGGATGTATTGATCACTTTCATATGCTCCTAAACTTTGCTATATTTATTTCCCAGCAATGTTCAAGTAGTCACAGCATGGAACGCCTTGAAGATGCTGCTGTTGGGTTCCTATATATCGCCCTGCAGTAAGTGCATATATATGAGGTTGTATCTGCTTTAGGGCTTAATCTCTCGTGCTGAATATAGGTGATAGAAGAACATAGCGTGACAAACAAACATTAAATGTAATTAATGGCATTCTTTCAGCAATTTGAAGCAACTTTGATTTATTTTTCAGATCAAAATGCTTCATGCTGCTGATAAAGGTCATTAGTTAGCTTTGGTCCTGAACTGTTATCTAAATCTAAATGTCCAAACATACAGGTGTATATCTAATTAGATCCCATCATGTAGAATCTCAGTTTGGAAACATAACAACATAATGCTACCCATATATTTACTAGGCCACTTTACATAATCAGAAGCATGTCTACTGACACATGCAGTCATAATGACTAGCGTTACTCATGCATGTACCTTATTGAGCCTCGTCCCTCAAGTCCCTACTCTGTCCTATCAGTGCTTTAAGCGATAAGGTCCATCACGTCCACCCACTACACCAAAACATGAGCGGTAGATCTGGCATTTTACCTGAATGCTAGTTTAAGAGCATAGGCTATAGGGCATGATTGAGTTGTTCTCTAAGAAAGAGAGAAATCTGCTCTAGAGTTATTTCAGAAGAAGGAACGCAATAGCTAAGCCAGCGCTAACACACAATGTGGCAGACTTCCATTCAGAGATGAAAGTGAAGTGACCTATCTCAAAAATGTTCAAATGGAGCTTGGAGGCCCCTGGATAGGGGTCCGCTATAGGTAGCCACAGGACTTCCTGACAAAGACCCACTTGTAGTCAAGGAAAAACGTGGAAGACTTTCCTGTCCCCATAACAGAATCATAGTTTTTGAAAATGTCCTACTTATGTTAGCTATTTGACGGTGGATGTAAGATCCTAGACCGGTAGGTGGTTGTGTCATAGGGATTTAACCCGATCCCACGCAGAAGCATAAATGCAATAGCTAAAAGTTCACAGTTTGTGTTCCCTGTCCCACTTTCAGGGGCACACATTCAACACTCAGAGGTCAGTATATATACTGGGGGCTATGTAAAAAGGAGGGGTACAGCCTCTAAGGTATACGCTGGTAAACACACTAAGATAGGACTTGGAAGCCCCTGTTAACAGGGTTTCTCCTGTATACATTAACCCAGCCTCTTATACAGGAGGCTTAGGGATAAGCTCAAGTCCACTTAGACGAGTCTACTAACACTGCTGATACCCCATCCCACGCCGTATACATGTATGTAACGTATACTGAAGAAGCTTTCTATGTGTATACATCTTAGGCCCTGTGAAATGCATCTACTGGAGGGTTCAGCGGTATCAACTGTTTTTTGAAAGGAGAGTTGGGAAGAGTCGTCCTTTATATCTTTCTAGGGGACCTATTGCGACCGCGGGATAAGGGATGTCCATGCAAAATTCACTGTATGTTTCCATCATGGCTTACAAAAAAGAGGAATTATTTGATCCATGATTAGTTGATAGTCTACTGTTCAGTATAATCCATCTTTATCACTCTTAGAAACGATTTGAACGAATTTTATATCACGGTACATATTGTCTACGTTGCCTTAGTTATGATTTGATCACAATAATGGCGCTTTTGAATTTATATCTCACTCGCTGGCTTATTTACCTAGAGTGGCACTGCATATTTCTGACATTTTAATATTGCCTGAAAATGTAGTAGACCAGTCTGTAGTGATATATACGAGCTGTAATACTCTATCATGGTATACTGTCCTAGTTCTGCTAAGTGATGAATGAATCGAACTTTAAATGTGTACAAAAACCTATGTTCACAGTTAGAGAATACCTCTAGCTTTGCCACAGTTACATCCACTTTGACATTATAGGACCTGCTGGCAGTATAACCACTTTGACCCAACCTAGATTATGCAGGGGACAAAGGTTATAAGTGTAACGTGCCAATATATATGGGCCATTATCCAAAAACAGAAAAATGAATCAAATCAAAATAAAATAAATATTATGGGGATTTAATAGGGAAGTAAAAATGGCAAACATAGTATAAAGACTCACCATGTTGTTATCACTCCTGGTACTGAACACTAATCATGTATGTTCCATTGTATTAATTTGTATCCTATGTCAAATATTACAGTCCCCAGCCTGTGCCTGATGGAAGTTGCATGGGGGAGGGACAGCCTCAGAGGGTAAAGTGATGCAGCAGGGAGGTAACACCTATCCAGATCACGTAATGCTCCCCTGTCACACCTCAAACACTTGCTACAAGCACTAGCACAGGGCGCCAGTGTGCCTTTCAGTGTTTATCTGGGAGGTGGTGGTGGGAGGGGGCACCTGCTGGGGTTTGCTGCTCTCAGGGCTGAGGCATATTCAATAGTCTCATATAGACTCATTCCGGTGCACAGTAAATATAAGGCTGGGTCTATAGGTCTATGGTAGGGGTGAGGGCATAAATATTATAGACTATGTATGATGAGTGCAATGACTAAATGACAATAGCTATCGCTCAGCTGCTATGATGATATTATTGTATTGTTTCTGATGCCAGGATGTCCCTGGTTCTCCCCATGAAACTTAATGCCAATCATACCAATCAGTGTTCAATAGTGTTCACACACCATTGTCACTCGTCGTTATATCTACCTATGTCACTGTATGTTGCTTACAGGATACGCATTTGCTGTTCTATGTACAAATACAGGCTATAAGCCTACGCAGATTTAGGCTGCATAAAAAAAATAACCAGCTTTACAGACACCGCCCGCACCCTCAGAAAAGGGCCGCATGGAAGCTTTTTTTCATTATTTTACAAAAAAAATCATCAAAACCCCCGCATCCCTGATTAAAAGAAAAGAAAATAACCTTCAAATTTCCGCCCCTATTTGAGGGCATGCTGAAGCCTCCAGTAGGTCGATTTTCATAAACTTTGCAGTTCTGGAATCCCCGAAATGTATTATATAATGTCCTAAATTTATCTGAGAATCCCCTGAGTGGCTAGAGTACTGTTGACAAATCTCTGAATCCTCTCAAATAATGTGTACATGTAGGTGAACATTGGGTTGCATTGACACTTTTATAGTGGGATTGATTGATTTATTGGCAAAATGTCATCTTATTTCTAAATCTTTAGCGGTAGATCTAACTGACTTTGTAAAAAAAAAAAAAACTCCCTCCCCACTTGAAATGTTAAAAAAAAGAAAAAGTCACCTCCCTCATGGTCTAGAAATTTAATAACAAAATAAAAGAAAAGCCTCCCTCCCTCACCGTGTATTTTTGAAAAGTGTCCGCAAAGCTGATAATCAATTTTATGCAGCCTTAGATACCCGCTAAATACATAGGCTAAATACATAGGATATAGAAATGTGTGTTTCAGGCCCCCAGATGGGGCTCAACAAAAGAGGACTGAAACCTATTCTTTGAAAAGTTGAAGAAATATATAATGATAAGATGTTTATCCTTATATAATATAAGAGAAACACCATACAGTTATACATGAAGTTACATGAAGTTGAATGATTTAATGCACGCCTCTTTTGTGTCGGATCTAATATATACACCCCAGCTTTATATGGTGAAGTTACTTAACATTGATCAATTGGGTTTCTTTTTTGTATGCTTATTATATTCATGTTTAACTGTGATTATGGCACCCGCAGGCTATGTCACACAGGTTAACCCTACTGTAAAAGAAAAACCATTCCGGATGTATGATATGGGGGCTTACACTGGCCATTGGATGATAAAGTTTGGCCCCTACGTGAAGTGTACACACCTCTATATCATACACATGCCATAAATAACACGTTATGATACTGTTAGGGATACAGGGGTAGGCCCATTGACACATGGCTAGGTGCTAAAAACAATATACAATGGGACTTATATGTTTCAGCTGATGTGTGGGAATGTGACCCCACTTCTGACCTCTCTATCGTAACACACCAGCAGCACATCAATCTTGGTATAATGTGGTTATTCCAACATGATCCGATTACATAGAGTATTTATGCGTTTTCATTAAGCCATATATTATTTCTTACGTAATCATGCTTTACCATTGATTAAATTGTTTGATGGCTGCAGAATTTGCATCCTTCAATGTGTCGGTTTCTTCAATTTAGATCGTGTATACAAGATATATTTGGTTTCTATCTTAATATATGTATATAAATGTACAGTGTATACGGTTAATATATAGGAGCTCCGTAGTAGTGTATCTTCCGGGGACAAGTTTATATGATAACTTGAATTTATGACCTATTAATTCTTAAAGCCTCCCAAAAGACAAAAAAAAAACGACAGCATATTTCTTCACTCTATTTACTACCCCACGGTCGTGTTAAATGCAGTAAAGCGCACAGGCCGACCCACAAGTGCGGTTAGCCTTCTTGTGGCCCATTTGCAGTTATGTCAATATAGTACTTCTCGAAGTAGTATATTCTATCCCACATATGGTCAGAATAAACGGAAAAACAGAAAATCAAGCAATACTGTTTTTGCGTGTGATCTCCTCCCCCTCCTTGATCTCCCTATATTTGAACAGCTTCGGACACCCCAATGAAGATCTTGGTGTGCGGCCCCTCTGGGTGTGCACCGTTAGCATATAAAGATGATGACAACGCACACATGACTCTTAGACTAGAGAAGGTAAAAAACAAACACTAGATACCTGATGGGTGGAATGGTTGTAGGTTAAATCTAGTGTCTAGTGCTGGTATAGTTGGTACATGGAGGTCGTGTCCTAGGTCCTCCTACACTTTACAATACCCAAACAGGACTGCCACTAGTTGTGACTTCTGCAGAAGATATGGTTAAAGAATTGGGAGGGGGTGGGGTCAAGGTGGTGTATGTGTGGCCAGTTTTTACTATGGTTCACAACACGTATGTACACACACTATAGACTGGCCTGTGGCGCACGTGTCACACACAGGTACACACACTACAACGTTTTTATCACCCTCTTCATACACATTACATTGTTATAGTAAACTAACACTTCCTCATCACGGTTTATTCATTTCCTTATGTGCTATACATCCGGTATGTAGTGCATAACTAACAGGGACAGATGGAGAATTTACCCGCCTTCAAACACATACCTACAAGAAATGCGCCTCTTTTATATTGAGAACTCCTCCAATATATTCAACCCCTTACATTACAAGGATCGGTATTATGTTTTATGCGCATAAGAAATAACTCTTTTTAATAGAGAGCTCATATATATAGATAGCATGAGACAGCGAACCGCAACATGATATATGTGTGTCCCCTGGGGGTTCATACATCTAAAGTGTATTTCTGTACTGCCCCTTTTTGTGGGAAAACGCCGACTGTTCAAGGTAAAACCCTTTCTTGACTAAAATTCTGACTACAATTTCCATAATCTTACGGGGAGGGTCAATATGCAGCTAGGACAAAGCATATACCTTTAAACGGTGCATAAAAAAGGGGCGAGTAAAAAGACTGGTGACATTTTAGCTGTCCCTCCTACACAGACGGAAATTTGATCACGTCACACCTGAGTGCCTCAGACGTCCATTAGCCCGAGTCTCTTATCGTGAAATATGCAGATAAAAAGCAGATCAAGAGAGAGGATGTGAGTGGCAACATATCAGAGTTATGGATTGTTTCCACATTCAATAAGTCAGGAAAAACTGAAGCTATTTAACTGCTTCTGAAGCTATTTAACTGCTTCTGAAGCTATTTAACTGCTTCTGAAGCTATTTGACTGCTTCATGCCTTTCGTCTACTGCATGTCCTTCGTGCAGGGTTGCCACCGACAAGGTAGTTTTAAATTCCCTGACTTTTCACTGACATTTCCCTGACGTTATATCAAATTTCCCTGACAATCGGGACATAAACCCGATGTTTTTAAATGCCCTCCAACTATAGGGTTCTAACACGTTCCTCCAGGGGAGCCTCTGGATGGAGGCAGCCATCCTGTAGGACACCAAATCTCGTGCCCATTCTCATCCTAGGAGTGAGATTCCATGAGATTCCCATTGTCTCTGGCCAGCTTATCAGTGTTATCTTAGGGTAGATAGTGGAGATAAGGGCCAAGTTGTGAGAGATAAGGGCTGCACAGGTGTGAACTAGCTCCACTCAGCCATGGTTCAGTGACTCTCCCTTCACTCTCCACACAGATGTTTGGCCACTCTCCAAGCAGAATTCAATTATTTAATTCTTATTTATTTCAGTTTTATGATAAGAAATTCAAAATTCTGAATTGGTAGATGCATACAATATGATATTCCGATGCCATGCATGCAAAACCCATACATTAATTGATAAAAAATACACTGAGAGAAGTGGCCAAAGTAGACTATATAAAGAGGCCCAGTAGATGGTTGTCCTACCATTTAGATCTGCTGTGTGCCACTAGGTGGCAGCACCCCATAACGTGTTAGAGCCTAATTGATATGCACTCTTTTTTAAAGTCATCATCTACTTAGAAAGTGATCATTATGTAACAACAGGGGTTTTGTGTATTGCGTGCGCGCAAAAATTTTACCCCCTCCTTTTTAAGGATTTAGATATTTTTCTCTTAAAATCATAGTAAAATACAGGCTTTTTTCAGAGGAAACTGGTGCCTTTTTTTGGTATTTCAAAGATTTTCCCTGACAAAACATTATTTTCCATGACATTTTCAGAAAATATCATTTTCCCTGACATTTTGCCAAAAAATCTAAAATTCCCTGACATTTCCCTGACCTGGAACGAAAAATATTTTCCCTGACATTTTCCCTGACAGTGGCAACCCTGTCGTGCCTGCATCATGCACCAGAAACTTTGTATGGCCCCATGGTACACACTGGGAGCTTGTAGACGGGTCAATGGCCAATTGCAGGTACATTAGGGAGTGCTCATTTGTTAACAACAGGGGTGGTGGTGAGATTTTGCGCATAGCGTGCGAAATTATAGTTACTCGAAAATGTTTACCCCCCCCCGGCAGACCGAAAATTGTGCGCTTCCGCGCCCCTTTGTAGCAGAGTAACGCGCAGGCTTTTTCCCTCAAAACAGGTTGAATCTTTTTGACACCCCCCCAAGAGGGGTCTAAATTTTTTACCCCCCCGGTCAAGGGGTCCAAATTTTTTACCCCCCCCCCCCCCAAATCCACCACCCCCCTGTTGTTAAAAAATGAGCACTCCCTTACATAGGGCTGTCCAGTGTAGCACATCACAGGGGGAGAGACATTGTTCTTGTAAAACATTCGTTGGTTTAACCATTCCAGGAAGCTACTGAATGGGACAGGAGTAAAGACCAAATGATGCTGACTGATTAAACTGCACCGAGGGACAATGGGCAACCTACCTCTGAATATGTATACCTTTCTTATCAAACCATTGTCTCTGTGAGGGAAACAGTGAATTTTTCGGTAGCAGCAAACATAAATTTGCCTTAAAAGCGCGGAGTTGGTTATGTTTTGCTGATATGCTATTTCCACTCATTGTTAACTTGTACCATATTCTCAGTCACCCAATTATCTCTCCACGTCACAAGATGTTGTCAATAATTATCTTGCCGTCTCACACACTGTGTCCTGAACGCTAACCTCCCTCCTCGTCAACCTACTCACCCCCTCCCACAATAACCAAAGTGACACTGCTAATGGGGAATATCTATGTGAAATATTGATACCTTCTCTCACTCCAGTATCCAACCTCATCGCCATTAACCCTCCCTCCTTCAGCGGGAGGGTCACTAAGGGGGCCCTTGATGGGGGGGGGGGGGGGGGGTCCCCATGTCGCATGTCGGATTTAAGAAATGACCATGTCGCATGTCTATGTCGCTTAAAATGCTCATGTCCCATGTCAATTAAAGAAATGCCCATGTCCCCTGTCACTAAGCCTCATGTCGCATGTGACTAGGCTTCATGTCGCATGTCGATTTTAAGAAATGCCCATGTCGCCATATCGAATTTAGGGGTCTAGAGCCATACTAAGGGAGGGCAAACAGTGAGAACGTCTTGATGGATGAGTTACATTTGCACTTATCAGATAGTATTTCCTCTACAATTCATCATGTAATTGGGAATCAATGTAGAGGAGACCTATTTCATACATATCAATGTAATAGCCTAACATTGAGACAATGCAAACACCATAGTCTATTACTAGGAAGGATACCTTTGGCCGAAGACAGTGGAAGGAGCGGGGGTTCAAGAGGGATATAACTTCATCCAATCTACAAGATGCCGTGACATGCCGTTGGCAGCTTGGAGTCGGCTTGGCACCCTTGGTGGCAATAGCCCTGCTCCCAGTCAGGATTTGCTGAGTAGCAGTCTACATCCCTCTGCCTCTCTCTGAGCGAGCGCTAAGCCTTCGAGCTGCTCCCGAAGCTGCTCACATACAGCCCAAGATATCAGCCCTTTAGGGGGTTCTCCTCCTATCTAAGAATCTAATGTAAAGATGTAGGCTGGTAGCGTGTGTAGGTCTATGCATACTGTGTAGTTTGAACTAGGTATGTGCCCTGGCCACCTTCAATGTTTTATATTCCCTTGTTTTTGTAAAACAAACGAATATAACATTATGCAATTAACTGCATCAAAGAAGTGTTGGTATTCGTTACACAGGAGGTGTATAATAAACAGGTAACATTTATAGACTGTGCTTTTTCGACTTCGATACTAGTCACATCCAAATTATACACATGTGTATATATACAGGGCATGCACCATGTTCTCTGTATATACATAGAACTTCTGGCAAGTATACATACATCCACATGTGTATAAACCTACCCAGGGGAGATGGTGGAAGTAAGTATAGATAAAAGTATGGAGGACACGGAAACTGACTTAAGGTGATATGAACTGGTACCTGGTCGGCACCCTGGAGGGAGGTGGTGGCTCGCCGGAAACCGGTGGTGCTGGTCGGGTCTGACAGCTTCCGGCAACAGGGTGCGCCATCTGTCAGGCAGTGGGGGTATTTATAGTACATCTCTTGAAGATCTTCCTTTTATATTGCTCGGTAGACTACCTACCATACAGCGCTCCATAGAGATTATCAACCCTTGCGATATGTTACAATGCTGGGTGTTTAGAAAGTATTTTTTATTGTAATAATATAATAGACTCAATTAAGAACGACAATACCTTTGTTTTAAAGCAGCATTTATTTACCACATTAGTAAATAATGTATGTTTATATTTTTTGACACTACTTGCAATCCTCCTGTAACTGAAGTTCTTCCTTCTGTGTTAACTTTCCCTAAGAACCCAAATTCCTGAACATCGGAGCCTTCCCGAATATTGAACTAGTAGTAACCTCTTGACCATGTTTACCCAAGCTAAGGCCCCTGGAGGGAAACCCCAACAAGCTACCGGCCACAACACGGCCCTAACGCAATCAGGTGTCTGTTTATCGCTTTCCTCATTCAAATATTCAAATTGAACAAAACTATTTCTGGAAAGCGAAGACCTGCGCTTGAAATGCTGTGATGAGGTCATATTGGAAAAGAGGTTTTCTTTTTCAGGTGAATAAAAAACACCATTCAGGGAGAAAGATGGCACTTTTACTATAATGCGAGGGATTTGAAGAGTCCGTGTGGTTTCACCAGTTCACATAGGCAAGACTTTAAAATATGATCATACTGGAAAAGGCATTTATTTTAGAAATAGACCTATGTACGGTCTCTGTAATGAATCATATTCAGCAAACTTGTACTTTTCTCAAGCAATTGACCTTACAAGATGTATCTGAACGATTCCGCCCCGAGTTGAGAATTTTGAAATACATTGCTTTGGCCACTACGGGCTTTATCAAACATAAATCACGATGATATGCATCTTTCGGGAGAAGGCCATTTTTTCATTTCACAGATCTGATACGAAACCCCGATCCAGAAAAGACAAATTACATTTTGGTCCTTGTATATTTGAGAGGCCAGACAGGGAGGGGGGGGGGGTCCCCTCCTAATGGTGTTGCATGTCCCCGGAGGCGGCGGCTGTTCTATAGTAGGCCAATACTAGGCCATCCCTAGGGAGTGCTCGGGAGGGTTAATCCTCTCAGTGAGCCAGTGCAGACATGCTCAGATATATGGGATATACAGTTTACAAATTTGCACTTGGTGCTTTCCCTATTTGATATATTGTCACGCATACTCATGATCAGTTTTAAAAATCACATCTCAAGAGATAGATGGCGGTATATCACGTTACACATATAAAGTTATAGTATATATGCGAACATAACTGGGGGCAATTTAGTTTCATTGTAGTTAATTTCTAGAGGAAGAACATGGACGTATAGAATGTTTACACAGTGTGAACCTATAATCCACAACTGTCAATAAATGCAGCCTGCATTGGATCTTGTTTTACCATGCTCCATTAGCTCAAGGGCATCTCAAGTGCAAGGTATTCGTGCGTCTTCGAGTATCCAAAATCATACGATGCATATTGATATCGAGGGCCACATATTGTACACTCATACTTCCCAGCTCTTGATTTTAAATTGAAACAAGCAAGTATTGTACAATCGTATACCGAACACCGTGCTCACTCGATGGGACTATGTATAGATGAAGTCAGCTTTATTAAGGCATGAGTATTTCTCCATGACCTGTGTGAAAAGCTCTAAGCTAAAGCCACATGAAACAAATCACATACCTATTATCCTATAGTTTCTGGTCAGCCACCATAAAGCTCCCGTGTAAGGTACATCCATACAGCATCACCACATGCCTGGCAGTGTTCAAACCTAACCCTTCACCTACTACCTGCGTCCTCCCCACTGCCGCCTCGTGTAGGCTAAATGAACTAACAGTATCAGTCGGGGCTTGTTTAATGCTGGGGTTTATTTTCTCATGGAGGCTTGTTCAGAAAGGACAATGCCTGTTCCATATTGGTTTTATTCCCACACTGATAAAGTATTTTTTGTATCCTATATTTTAGTGAAGGCACCGGGTGCAGACGACTTCTTCTGCCATGGAATGGCACCTTTTATATGGCCATTCTAAATTCTATGGTGTGTTGTGTTGCCAAATTGATAATGCAATGGCCATGTGTATCCCTTCACAATGTTCTTACTATTAAAACTGAACAGAGAAAAAGTAAAACATACTCGCAAAATAGATTGCAAACAGCAGAAAATATATTAAAATGACAAAAACCAAATTGAAGTAATGTGGAAGAATGCAGTGTGCAATTGTAAGGAATACGTCTTTGTATGAGAATATATATTTCAAAACTAGCTAATTTTAATTTATCACTGTATGTCATTCATTATTTCTTGGGAATAAATGGCTTTAAATATGGACTGCTAATGTGTCTATATCGGTGAAAGAATCCTTATAGCAGGGCCATTTCGGCCAAACAACATTGTATCTTTCAAGCGATGTATATATGACCAATTTGGGACATGGTGTCTGAAGATTAGTGCAGAAACTAATATGTAAACAAATGTCCCTGATTTTCTGTTTTTATTCCTTTACAGGTTCAAGTATAGGTGTTTGTTCACTAATAAACTTGAATTGCTAGTAATCATTTACTCTTATATATTACAAGAGTAAACTATATTCTAAAGGTGCTGCTACTTTATTGTACCACCCTATGGAGCTCCCCATGCATATAGATCTCCGCTGCTACTGTCGTGGGTCTAGAGTGCTGTTCTACCTCAGACACATACCTTCTCATCATCTCCTGCAGCTCCTGCCGACCCGCCAACGACTTCCTCAGCCTTGTTCTCTTCTACCTTGTTCTCTTCTGTCTTTCCTCTGTTATCTAAGTTCTTCTTCTCTTGACCGATGACTTCTCCCTTTTGGTCTGCTGGATTAAGACATTGGATCCTCTCTGTATCTGACCCAGTTTGTGTTATATTAGCAGTATCTGGTCTATGTATTTTGATATGGGGAAGTGCAGTACTTGCAGCACTGCCTTCATTCAGATCTACTACTGATGGTTTGATATCCCTTTTTCCCATGACCAGAAGGTCTGGCATTGGGGACTGGTTTGAAGCTATCTGTGAGAGGGAAGCCCTTTGGCTGGCTTCATCTGTGGTTTCAATTATGGCGTCCTCTTTGTTCTGTGCCACAGTCGCCTGATTTACCACAATTGCCTCTTTTTTATTGGCCTTAATTGGTGTCTCTTCAATGGCTCTGATTGGATTGTCCGCTTTGGTGTCAATCGCTAATTCCCTGTCAGTAATATTGGTGTCTGACTTCTTTCCATGGCTGGCTTCATCTTTAACCTGTCCTGTGCGTAAAGGACGACCAGATTGTGGTAGTGGTTGGGTATGTGGAGCACCCCCCTTCACACCATGCATGTGTGAATCTTGATTTCCTTGATTTGATTCTCTTCCACAATCAGATCTACACATATTAGGTTCCCCCAACTCAGGTTTACTTTCCATTGACGCAGGTCTGACAGCGGAGGTGGGAGGGTTATCATCTGGGGTGCCGCCAATACTAGAAGCTAATACATTGGGTGCGGACTCCCCGCCCTCCCACCTGCCAGCAACAGGCCGTGTGGCTTCCAATGTGGCTTCCTCCTTTGTCAGTTCATGCCTATCCACTTCATTATGCACTATGGCTGTGGTGACCCTTTCATTGCTCGGATGACCCTCCTGCCCACTTCTCCTCCTTCCTGTTGCTGCTTCAGTTTCATTCTGGCACACCTCTACAGCGCTTTCTATTGTACTCTGTACGAAATGGTCCACCACCTGGTCCCTTGTCAGCGGTAGCCCAGGTGGGGCTGGTGCAGAGAACCTCTTCTTCTTCAGCCTCACATCCCCAATCCTTATTTCCTCCTGCATTGAGTATTTCCTGCTGTTAACATTTCTGGCTGTAAGGTACGTACGTGAGGGCACACTTGGAACACTTTTTCTTTGTTTGGGTGGCGGTGGTGGGGCTGCGCTGCTCTTTCGTCTCCGGAATATATCTCCATGCCCCACACTTGTATCAATTTTGGATGTTGGAGTATTGTTTTCCTTTGTGTTTGGATAATGGGTGGTGAAGAGTGCCGTTGGGTTGGGTTTGTATATTTTAGGTTTTATTATTTGTATTTCAGCGGGTTTTTCAGGTACTGGGGATTGACTTCCATCCTGTGTTGGAGCATACGAGGGCAAAGGGAAGGTTCTCACCAACCCAAAAGATTTCTTTCGTCTTGGAGGTGTTGCCCCTCTGGAAGTTGGCAATTCAGATGAAGGTGCTGGTGATACTTTTGCTAGTGATGTTCTTTTATCAGGAGCCTCTCTTTTTGTTGCCTCCATTTGTGGTACTGGGGTTAACTTTCTTGGGGAAACATTACTGTTATTTGCTGCTGGGGTTAATCTTCTTGGTGAGAGATTCCCATTATTTGCTGCTGGTGATTCCCTTCTAGTTGCTGGAGTTTCCCTCCAGTGTGTTGGTGAACTCGATCTGGGCGTGAGGGATTCAGTGTCTGGTATTGGTGATTCTGATCTGGGTACGGGAGACAACCTTCCCGATGTTGGGGAATCTGATATTGGAGCTGGGCCTACCCTTCGAGGAGACAATGTGCCCCTTTTGGGTGTCGGGGAAGCCTTCCCAGATGTCGAAGACACTTCAGTCGTCTCCACTCCCAGGGTCTGAGATTCCTTTCTGTGTATAGGTGATTGATGTTTTGGTATAGGGGATGCCCTTCTAGCCTCCCCTCTGCCATTTAGCGGTACTGGTGCTGGAGAGAGCCTCCTCGATACAGGAAGTCTCTCATTGGTAGAACTTTTCTTTCTGTCGGGCACCTGGTGTACAACGTATTTATTTACTTGGTATGTATATTTACTAGCCTGAGGATTATTTTAGGGATCTGAAGTTACATTTTAGTTCAGGTATGACTATTTAGATTACACTGACATCTAGCGACATCTGACAAATCATTGAAATACAACTACCGGTAATCTGACTAAATTATTAAAATACAACTCATTTCATAATATGGAATGAAATTAATTCCCAAATGAACTATGTAAAGTTTATGAGCAAAGGAATATACTTCCTATTCGACTGAGGAACTAAAAGACATAACATTGTTTCACCATGGACATGCATCTGTCTACTTAACATAGACTGACTAAGGATGGAAAGTGTGATTTGAAAACTATAAGAACACAACAAATCCCAATAAATGAAGGAAACTATATCTGATCTAAACATACATGGAACTATAATTCGGAGAAAGAAATAGTGTGAAAATATACCATTAGTGAGAAGATATACAGTGTGTACATTACATTACTATGCCGTATGTCTGACCTAAATCATTCGGACCTAATAGCCTCTAACTTATTTGAACCATTTGCAATATCCAATCCTATTGTGTTTCCAAAGTGACAACATCAACTGTGCTATGTAGAGACTGGTTATGATAAAACAAAATAAGCCATTCATTTTAAGGGGGGGGGGGCTAAATGGTTGTGGTCAACCTCGAACACGCTCTATATTGATAAGAACAGATTTGTCAGTAGGCCACTGCACAAAATCATTTTACCGATTTTCCAACATTCCATGACTTGTCCCCTTTAATAGATATATATTCTCATGTGTTTCTAGCTGCTTTGAGTTGATGTTAGTGCAACATATCTTATCGGATGGTTTTATTTAATCCTAACAATATGCTACAGTTGCATTAATATGAATGTGATTCCATCATAAGTGCTCTGCTTATCACTACGTCACATAGTTGTGCATGGTATATTACAATTGCGTGAGTGCTAAGTGTGTACCAGGTTGGTGCTGGGGGTTTGAGGAGGTTGGGGGGGGGGGGAGTCCTAGCCCTTACCAAACCTACCTGTTGTGAGACCTGGAGGTTGAGGCTACTGGTGGACACTTTGGGACTGTCTTGCCTAGACCGCCTAGGTGGGGCTGTAGGGGAGGAGTCCCCAGTCCCTACACTGACCCTCGGGCCGTCCCCTCTACTCAGTCTCTGAGGGAGGTTCGGGGGTCGGGCAGGGGGCTTAACAGCAACACCCTGGGGATAAAACATATTCAACTCAAACATAAGCATAAAGCAATTTTAAGGCAAAGTAAGCGAAGGAAGCAATGGTAAATTCAAAACTGAAAATGTTAGCGAGATAAGACAGGTTAGTTATAGATGTCATGCTCTAAATGAAATGATAGCAAGTTAAGCAACAGTGATCAGCACTATGCAGAAGAAAAAGAAGGCATCTACAACAAAATTAAGTGACACCATATCGCTATCCATCAAGATAGTGTGTCTCGATAAAAACATACTTTGCTAGACAGCAGATCAGCCATACATTGCAATGCCTACATGTACAGCTAGGGATTGCTTAACTACTGTGATTCCCAACGAGTCCGCTTCCAATAGGTATGGCATACATTTGACCATAATATATAACGCTCAGATATTGTGGCATTTACGTAATAGATAGACTATGGTTATGAGAGGCTAACTCAAAATAACCACAGTAAACTGGCTGGCACCCTTATAGGTCTGAGGTTATGTGAGTCTAAGTGGAAATAACCAAGGTGTGAATTCCTTTGTCTTAGCCCTCCGCTGTGGTTGAAACACCAGACAAATCATGACACAAAGAGCTGATGCATAGGTTATAGCATGGTATATGCAGGAGATGGATACATTTTTGCATGGTACATGCTAATACTAATCCCTATGAGATTAGATGACATCATAACATCCCATACACCTGTCTACAGGAAACATAGTTCATTGTCATAACGTGTTTGTACAAGTACAGGTATACATTGTCAGGATAGCTACACCATTGGGGTCTTGTCCATTTACAAAACCACCAGGTCCCACATATGCATGCTCAGGTAGAGACATAGGTGTAACAATAGTCACAGCTGGTGGACCCATATTGCCTGGTCACTCAGGTCACTTAGGTGCAGCCATAGCTGAGGTGAACAGCTTCAGGATGGGGCACAAACCCCACGCCCACTCCCCATCATCTAACGTGTTCACAATGCCTAACTAGCCCCTTAATCAGCTATTGCTTTAGATCCAACTTTCACCAAGATTGGCCTACTATCGTAACGTATACACAGAAGCAAATTCGACCATAGCGCTGTGGAAACACACCCTGCGAGTGGTATCCTTCAAGGGAATCCTTACTTCCACACGGTTTAGCTTATCGAACAAAGAGGCGTCCCGATATCTTATGCCTATTAGCAGAGAAGACAAAGGACTTGCTTTCAGTATATGTATCTCCCTCCTCTGTACCCTTTAATACTTATTTTCATATGGTGTGTCGTGGGAGATCTTACCTTATTGTTACTACGAGAGGTATGGCGGTTGGTTAGGACGTTGACAAACCTGTTAGGGATGTACCTAGTAGGTAATGTCAGGTGTGGAGGGGCGTGGGCGGCCAGGTGGGTGGAAGCATCAACCAGGTAGGTGTGACCTCCATCAGGTAATGTCCACTGCTTCCTTCCTACGCTGTTCTCCATACTGCCTACTTAGGGAATTGCCCTGCTCATCTCATATACTGTAGTCAGGTGAGCACTATTTAGGGCATCAGTTAGTCACCTGGAATCCCCTGAGGGGGTCTTTATGGTGAAGGTAATAATAGAAATGCTTGTATAAAAGCTCCTATGGTCATGTCATTGCTAATGGCGTTGTATGTATGATATATGGGTTAGTGTGTCTGTAGATAGAAGAGTCCTCCGCTGTGCCTTGCTGCAACACCCCAAATTGTATCTTTGTTCTCTGTGATGTTATACCTAGGTATGGATCACATATTGTCTCCCTTCATGGACACTTGAGCAAATGTTTTGTTGCTCAAACGTCTTCCCGGTGTCCAAACTGCACATTTCTTCTGCGGGACAGTTCTATCACCACACTGTAGCTGGACTAAGTGTCTCTGTGAGTGAATATATGATATATATATTATATGATATTATGTCGTCCATGATGTCAAACTGTGCACCTTGTGTTGATGTATAACATAGGTAGGACATTGAGAACAACATGTCCATCAGTGTAGAGACTGACCCCAGGTCTCAGACTAAGGACCTGCAGAGTGAGGTGTACTGTTTGTACCTAGAGCTGGCACGTGACCAGACCGGACAATGTTACTGCCACAGTTGTCTACACATGGCCCTCAGGCACTAGTCACCATATGGCCGGCCATTCCTATCAACTCTCATATTTATTTTCTTCCTTGTTTTGTTCTTTTCCAACTTTGCGTTGGGGCCATATAAGTCTCATATACGGCTTCCATCCCGAGGCTTCTCCTCTCCCCCAAAAATAAACATAATTGTTAGTTCCCCTCCTCTTCCCGCCCGACTTTTGAAAACCTTCCAAATATTTTCAAACCTTTCAAGTTTAAGCCAAAAAGAGGTTAAAATAAAAATTTCCGCCCCAATCCAACTTTAAAACTGCTCACTCTGACCCTAAACGCTTTGCTCTTTTTGCTGCATATAATAATAAAGTCTAAGAGTCTGATATTATGACCTTTTAAACATCCAATCTGAACGAGTTGGCCCATGAACTTTTTAAACATTCACCAGAATATCCTCCATGACACACCATATACCCAGTGACCCTCAGACACTGTGACCTGTTGCTCCTCCAGGGTCCCCCTACTCCAGGAGGTCGGTCAGCCTCACACCCTCCCACCTAGGCTGACCTGGCCACCGTTCAGCCGCCCACACAGGTCACAATACATGCTCCAGGCTTTCAGGTAATTGTCTTTTTGTGTGTTTGGCTACAAGGTAGCAGTCTTTAGTTCCCATTGCAGTATCTTGTAATATTGTCAGTTTTTACTACTTCATATTGAGATAAAACGCCATTATTTTGAACGTCTAACACTGCCATAATAGACAGATGCGATGTACGGCTCAGCACTTAGTAACTTAGTCACTTAGAGGTAATCGTTGATTAAAGCTTGGGAGGAAGGCGTATATATACGAAGTCCTAATGCTATATAGAAAAGAACATTACCATGCAGTCTCTCCTTCAGTCTGATGTGCTACTGCTATTTACCCCATGCTAACCTACAGAGGTGATTTAATACCCTCAGCGCCTTCATTTATGTCTGTACCACTACCAGCACTCCTCATCATAAAACCCTCACAGCACTCAGTGGCCGCTACAGATAACAGCCTCTATACACTGAGAACACACCATCTGCTTCAACTCCAGCAGGCTAAGTTGAGCTTTTTTATTTATTGAAAAAAAAAGATAAGCTGGCAGTATTTCCTTCCTGCAGCAAGGGTTCTATACACTTCTTGTCTGCAGCTTCAACAAGCCCACTTGCCGCTTTATAATATACATGTATAAGGGTTTGAGACCATATAATATATCTCTATATTTTAATTGGAAAACACCTATGTTAGAAATTAAGAAGCCCTCGTAGAAATAGAGCACCAGTTTATTGATATTCTTACATGTATAAGAAGTTTAAAAGGTAGATAATAATTGCAAAAAACAGTTTTTTTATTTGACAAGTACAGACAATCACCAGTTAATGCATGTGTGGTATCTGTAATACTGTCCAGCATTTTACTGGAAGGTATCATGGACTATTTTTATATTAGCCTCCGTCTAAGTGTCAAACCCCTCCATACATATGCTGGTTCAGAAATCAAGAAGCACGTGGTCTCTCAACTAGTCACCTATAATATGGAGTATATATATGCATCTGATCCTTCTGTGCATTCAGCTATAACAGTAACTTGGACACCCACGTTACTATCAGGTATAATCTCCGAGTCTAGGCGTTAGTACTGTAGGGTATACTGAATTACTATAACAGTGACTTCACTTCCTTCTTTAACACTAGGGGGCCCCACTAACCACCCCAAGAGCTGCATTCCCTACTCAGGCCTCTTGTTGGGGCTTTGACCACCTTTGAATATAGCAAACATGTATTTTGCAGCAACTTATTTTCAGTGAGATATATTTTTCTTCATGCGTGACACAGGTATATTGTGTTTCTCACAGATATAACTTGTCCTTGATAGAAAATCATCATCGGTATCAACGGTTTTAAATATATACATGAACATACATAAATAAAGCACATATCAACCTAACAATGGCCCAAACTATAACATAGAATACACTGTCTAGACTATACAACTGGCTGTCAAAAAGCTCAATCGCACAGAAACACCACACAGTACACATGAAATAGGCCCCGCCCACATGTAGCCACACCCATAGCTTGTTGGGTACCATATATCCATACCCCTTTCCACCCACATCAAAATTAGCCCCGCCCCTTTCACGTCAAGCCCCGCCCACAACCTACCTCTCGTGACGCCCTGGGTGACCGCGGTGACTGGGCTGTGTCAGGGGGCGTGGCCGCTGTGGGTGGTGTGTAGGTCGTGGAAGAGGGAGTTTTGAAAACATCGTCCGTCTCTCCACCCTCTCCATCGTCAAATGTCTGGCTGCGCGTCAAATCTAAAACAGGTGAAAAGGGAAATCGATTATACATATATTCATTGACTGACCTTTTTTTAATATTGATATTGAAATGTCACGTGTTAGTTCTGTAGTGCAGGTGGTTTTATTGTATTTATAGTAGCGGCACTGTATGATACGTAAGGCTATAGAAACATATCATACAACCATGTTGAATGTTCACACGAAGTCACCTTTCAGACCAGGGCCGTCAAATGAGGCTATTCCTGGGGGTAGTGCGTGTCTTAACCCTTTAAGGTCCACATGTTGTTTAAATGTGGTATGCACTCTATCAACACGATGCGTGTATGCGACCCTGGCGAATAACTCGCGGGCGCTGCATTCATGCAGCATGCTGATCTTTTGGGAATGTATCAAATGTATGATAAGCATTAGGAGCAGACGCTCGCATTGGTGCATCATAAGGATAGAGTACCTAATGCACTAAAAAAACAAATACACCGTCCTTATCAAGTTCAAGGCTCTTAAAGGGTTAAACTGCGTGACTTTTAAACTTTAGAAATTTAATAGGTAGAGAATGTTGACGCAATACATTGTATATATGCTATAAAAACATGTTGATAGAAGTACGCCATGGTGTGCATGTAACCAATGTCAGACATTAGAGTAATATACTATGGTCCATGTCCAGTTGATTAAAATCACTGAACATCATTATATTTCAACAGTCTACCAACCATATATGTGGCCAGGTTAGGGAAAACGTGCCTCCAGGGGGAAATGGCTTTTGAAAGTTTATGTTACAGGCTTTAAAATGAGATACCTTGACCTAAAATATCCCAAGTAGTTTTGCTGTAACTGCTTGTCAAACCGGGGTTGGTGTGTAGAACTGAAAATGGTAAATAAGCTCTAAATCCACTATATCCTATTATGAATACTAATAATGTAAAAAATACGGTTTTATTGAAAAATAACCAAAGACATCTGATGTTTTTATCATAAAATTGGTTGTAGGCATATATGCCAATTTTCCATGTTTCCATGGCAACAAATGTTCCTTTTGCATTCCAAAAATGGAACGTTTTCAGTGGAGATGGAATAATTCTAAGCCTATCACTGGATTCCCCACGAAAAATCGGTCTCAAGCATTTTTTAGTATATTTTTCAGTGTTTTATCCGTATACTGCCCCCTGGTGGCCAAAACCAGTACTAAAAATCCCCCCTGGAGGCACGTTTTCCCTCACCTGGCCACATATGATGATTTCGGACATTGATGTCAATACATTTTAGATTCGTGTTTCAGAATATTCATGATGCTGAACGCGCAGTCTAGGATCACAGAGGATACTAATGTATACACTCGGTGTATAAATATATGTATCTGCAATTTGTGTAGTATTTACTACGGTAGGTTTTAAGAGAGCAGATTATCATACAAAATATACAGCAGTCCAACATTATAGCACTCCAATGCACTATATGGATATATATCTAAAACTGGACATCGACATCCATGTAACAGAAAGCTATATTTATTAGAAGTAGAAATCCATGAATATCTATATGAAGGAGAACACCATGTTCATGCCTATATGTCTGTGTGTATGTTCATTTCGAAATTCAAGATTGCAACCATTGATTGAATGCCACCATGCTTTCAATGTAATCTCGAATTGCAGTTGCAGTAGTTTGATACTAATAAAAAAAAATCTATTCTATTTTTCTTTCATGAACAGTTGGCATCCCATAGATTCAAGATGGCTATCACTTATTGAATGTCCCGATGCTTGAAATGCAATCTTGACTTGTAGTTGCATTAATTTGATACTATCAAAAAAACAAATCCTATTTGATTTTTCCTTCATTCAACCCATTCAAGATGGCTACCATTTACTAAATGCCACAATGCTTTCAGTGCAATGAAGAATTGTAGTTGCATTAATTTGATATCTATATAAGAACATTTCTATTTGATACCTTTTTCAAACACAGTTGGCACCCCATAGGTTTAGGATGGCCACCATTCATTGAATGCCACAATGCTTTAAATGCAATCTTGAAATGTAGTTGCATTAATTTTAAACTGTTAAAAACATCCAATTTAGTTGTTTTTTTCATGAAGAGTTGGCACCCCATAGGTTCAAGATGGCCACCAATCATTGAATGCCATAATGCTTAAATGCAATCTTGAGTTGCTGTTGCATTAATTTGATTCTTAAAAAAAAAACTTTTCTTTTTTTCTTTCATGAACAGTTGGCACCCCATACATTCAAGGTGACTACCAGTCATTGCATGCCACAATGCTTTAAGTGCAATCACAAATTGTAGTTGCATTAATCTGATACTAAAAAAACAACTAATTCTATTCTTTTTTTTATTTATGAACAGTTGGCACCCCATATATTTAAGATGACTACCATTCATTGAATGCCCCGATGCTTGAAATGCAATCTCGAATTGTAGTTGCATCAATTTAATGCTAATAAAAAACAAATTCTTATCTTTCATGAATATTTGGCACCCCATAAGGTGGCCACCATTCATATTAATGCAAATAGAATGCTTTAAGTGCTATCACGACTTGTAGTTGCATTAATCTGATACTAAAAAAAAGAAAAATCCATTTGAATTTTCTTTCATGAACAGTTGGCACCCCATAAATTAAAAATGCACCCAGCACCCAGGTCAACAGCTATATACAGACACGTGTACCTCCCCTGCCTGTTCTCCTTCAATGCACAGTGAAGAGGGTGGGAGGGGGTGACCATCAACAGTGCATAAACACTTTGATTGGATGACAATGCAGTTTTTATATTACAACCTAAATTTGTGCAACGAAAATCATCAAGAAATACTAAGTATTTTTTCCAAAGAATAGCTTTTCTAGAATGGCTCGGTATTCAGGAATCCTACTGCGAATAAAAAAATGTCAAATTCTAATTCTAAATACCTGAAAATTGAGAAATGCTGACGTACACGGGTTATGTAGGAAATGTACTAAAAGCAGCAAAAAAGGGCAACAAAACCCTAATTTTCTCAAAAACTGTTCAGTAGGATTTTTTCTAACTGAGGTTCCACTGTTTTCTACCCTCATATTACACATTGGCATAGAGAATATATTGACACCTAGTCAGGATTTTGCGCTAGGAGCAATCTGTGAGGCGAAAAACAGCCAAAATGAGCCACTGGTCTGAAGTATAAAACTGGGCATCGATCACTATAGAGCTACAAAGAGACAGAGAATCGATGTCCAGTAATAATGTGGGGACGCTGAAGGAGCAAGGAGGGGGGGCTGAGAACATTTAGGTGGAAAGAAAACAGTAACAGTATATGTACTTGTACAGGGGTAATGTATGTATTTACATAGATGGTATTTATCTCCTGGTAGATGTGTTGTACCGGATCAATTAGCTAGTATATGTGGTAAAACACATTCTGTTCCACTGGTCCATGCATGCACTATACTATACAACGGTTCAGACCTCGACAAAGCCTTATAAGTAAACCGGTTAAATACCACCAGAGATGACCTGTTACTAGTGTTAGTCTGTGTTTACCCTGGGCCTTATCTGTTTTATTGCCCGTGTAATCCAGGGTTACCTGGAGTGGGACCTAATGGACAGGTATATGCCCTTTGATGGTGTAACCCAACCAAACCTGGGTGACAACCAGTCGGGCTAATGTGCAGGTATCTTACTTGAGACCACCTGGATCTCAGCTCTCAACCCTGCAACCACTAACACCTACCGGTACATGACAAGTTGGAAGGCGGGGTGGAGTAATGGCGTGAGAACGTTGGAAATAGAAGGTATAAATAACTACAATTTGCTACGATGCCAAGAATTGTATAAGCGTCCGCTATACACTACTTAGGTTCGTTGACGATGCTTTGAAAAGCGACCATAAGCGTAGCATATTCCATCTTTCTCCTACTCAGCAATGACACAACTAATGCAAGAACCACGAGAAAATATGATGTGGCACGTACTATTGTAATTCTATCCCATGAGAAGCTATGCCAATAAAAATTACAACCAAATCTTTTGTCCATTTAGCCCAGCAGAGGAAATATAATTTATGTCTTTTCAATCAAACATTGTATTCGATATTTGACCAACAATGCACCAAAGATGTAGACCTCCTGGGCACACAAGCAATACCTGTATATGGGAACGTTAACAAATAATGTTAATTTATAATCTATTTTGTAACCTTTTTCAAGAACCCCGCCCCCTCCGAGACACACACTCGGTCACTATTTACGGCGAATTTTAGTCTATATAAATGTATCTGGTTCGGTTCACGTTTCGTTTCTAAATCCCGATCTCCCCCCCCCCCCCCACCCCCAACACACATACACACATCCCATAACTTGGGACGTTATTTGTAAACGTTCCCTAACATCCTATAGTGGGTCTCAACAAGCTCATCCCCTATAACCTACCTGTATCCACCACCCCACACTTCTGGCCGCCCCAACTGGAGGCACCACCAGACACGGGTACAGGTACAAACAGTGTGGGCGGAGACTTGCCACCTTCCTCCTCCTCCTCCTCGTCCTCAAAAGACTGTCTCCTCTCCATGTTCTGCAGCCTCCTGAGCAGCTCAGACTGGGGCCCGAGCAGCTCACCGTCATCCTCCTCCTCGTCGTCCTCTGCGTCCTCCCTGTAGGCCGCCAGCCGCGGCATGATGGAGATCCGCCGCCGGGTGTTGTACACGCGCTCAGCCATGCTCAACGTGTGGTGGAGCAGCTCAGGGCAAGGTCAATAGTTAAACCCCCAGCGCCCCTATATATAGGGTTGAGTACCTGTCCTGACTGCACTCTGACTGTTACTGGACGTGCAGTAAGATCTGAGGGTTCAATGTACTGAGGAACCTAGCCTTCTTCCGAAATGTGTAAGTGAGTACTTGTGCAGCAACAGAACGATGGCAGGTTAAACCAGTTGATCAAAATAGGTCCTCAAAGTCATACGATACTAAGTTGTGCATCCACAAACAATTGTATTTCAAGGCACGTGGCAAAATATCAAGCTCACTTGTCGGACTCGTATCCTTCGCATGTTCCGGACCCAGGAAAGTAATCCTATAGAGTGTAAACCAATTCAAACGTGTACTGGTGGAGGTCAAGATGGTTCCTGTATTGACCGCGAAAGTTCTGAGATTTCCAGTAAATCCTTATCTGCATCATTTACCACGAACTATAAAACACTTAGCAGCTGTACATACATATACACATTCAGTGGAACTTGTGCCGATTTGCACCGAGCTCCTCCTGGTCACAAAACCCTTCCTACTGAGCTGCTCACTCTGGAACTAACTTGTGTGTGGTTCTTGATCATACACCAACGTTAGGCATCAAGGTAATCAGTCTTAACGTCCTTATGTCATAGTGAAAGGGGGTATTTACATGCAGAGAACGGGCACGCCCTATACACTAGTAACCGTACCAGGGAAAGATTAGCGTAATGATTGGCTGCTGCTCCAGTGGGAGGGACTGGTGAAATCTGAGGAGGCTTTTAATGGCATGGGATCCTCACCTGCGCTCACCTTTAGCTTAGGCCAGTACCGTTAAAGCTATGGGGTTATGCCCTGGAGTCAGATCTGCATATCTTTAAGAAGGTGGCATTGTAAATTAGTGCCTCAGGTCAACTGTACCTATCTACAAGGTTAAACCTATTAGTCACAACCATAGGTTGGTGATTATAAGTGGTAGTGCAGGTGTTCATAAGTATAACTAAGTAGATCACACGTTATCAGGTTCACTGTAGGCTTACTTACTCAAAATGGGCATACAGCTCTCACATAACAAAAACCCAGTATTTATGATTACTGCCAAGTATATGGCTACCCGTAAGCTTTCTGAGTGACTGAGCTATTAATTTGAGCCTGTATATATGATGTAATATATGACTAGAATGAGATGTGTTGGTGATAGGTAAGTTGTGAGTGTGTATGTGGGTGGGGGGGGGGGGGGTATACAGGTGTGATGTGTAGGGACACCTGTAGGTGGCAGCAGCAGGTATGGGGTCTGGACGTCGGGTCTGGAGGCTGACACACTGGAGGAGGGGATACCTGGCTAATAGACAACACACAGGTGTTCCCCCTCCTGCTGCTGACGTGTTCAGGGACCGGCTCACCCAGACATACTTTACTTTGAACTGGTTGCACACTGTTAGATAGAGTAGGTCTCTACATGCTCAGTAAACCACACCCACTGTCTATAAAAAGGTAATTGATTTATGGGTCTACAGTATGTTAGCTAGATACAGCGGAGCCAGGTGTTCCAGTGTTAGCTCTATAGTAAACCTCTACTCATATAATTATGTATATATATTCATCCTGGTCCCAGTATTTAGGTACCAAGCGGTTCCAATGATTCTATCCTGATGAATATACATGTAGCCAGATACAGCCCAGCCATAGGTAATGTAACCCTGTGGGTAGGCTAGGGTGATCTCACGAAATCCTAGGAGTAAAGTACATCCACGGTCTAATGGGTCTGCAGTTGCTTCCTGCATATGCATGTAACGCACGGACACGGTATATCCTAGATACCCATGTGTCTATTCATTTATAAGTACACCGTGTATTTACTTCCTAGGTATGTTTCCCGTAGAGTTGTTTAGCTGAAAGTGTAGAGAGAACTTGTGCCACAGTAATAGACTTTGGTTATTAGTATCTCATAATCTCATCTGGATGCATACTCCGTGGCTTCCTCCAGGGTGAGACTACGTCGACCCATCCTCTGGTACTCCCCGAGGAGGTGTGGGAGGCAGAGCTGGTCTGCTCACCTCCTGAGCATTGCTCCAGTTGACCACCTATCCTCCTGATGCAGTTCCTCCTACCCCACACTGGAGTGGTTATAGTGCTTAATGCTCCTAGCTCTCAGTCCTACTCACTCCCTCCATCTAACCAGACTGGCCAGACCTCTCCCCCATCCACTGCTCCAGGCGCTCGTTGATTAAGCCCCTCCAGGCAGCAGGGCTGGAGTTGGGTAGGACAAGTTGCACTAGTCCTCCAGTGTCTGTATCAGCTCCTGTCACAATTCGTTACCAGTAGTGTTTACACACCCCTACCAGCCGCCTTTATCGCGTCACACATGTGCCCCTCCCACACAGGGCCTCCCTTTACCACACCAGACACTTGTTGCCTTAAACTCCTCCAGTGTGTGGATATACATTCAGTAGGTATCACATCAAGCTCTATTGTTAATGGGAACACCTTGTAAACAATCCCCACTCAGTGAGAGGGGGACGGGTGGGGGGCTGGTAAAAAGTACCCTGGCTCAGATCCAATAGTGAGTGAGCCAGTTGTTCTGATTACCATGTGATCTACCCCAGTGGTCCGAATAATTCTGTGAAGGACTGTATCTAAGCATGGAAGTTACAGGCCATATTTTACACAGCTCTCCAAAGGTATCACAGTAGATTCAACTAGAATCTACCTGTGCAATATCGTTGGATCGAATTGACCTTTCTGAAAACATACTTCTTCCCACAAGCAGAGTGCTATAAGCGAATTGATCCATGTGGCTCAAGGTGCCAGGAGTTCCTCAGTCTGTAATTCCAACATGCATGGTAAACATCAAGTGAAGCAGATGAATCGTCATGTGAAGTGGACAGGTTTACCATCGACAAGAAGTCAGCGCCAACCCATTGTAATCCTTTCACGAAGCACACATTCCAGGTAAAGTAAGTGTGTGGTCTGTTTGAGAGAAGTCATCAGCCTGAAGGATGATCTACACCCTGGATGACATACATTGTACTGTTACAGTGTGAGTCTCCAACTACACACACATATCTATACTCCTTGACTGACCACTACATGGTCTCCATGACTGTTGCAGTGTCACAGCCCACTCCCGCTCCCTCCCATACCACCACACAACTGTCTCCTAGGTTCCTGGAATGACTATATAGTGGTTGTTATGCCTGCAGTATAAGTGGCGTCCCGGTGTCCGGGCCCTCACAGCACACAGTGTTATATGTATGGTGGAGGTGAGGGACAAGGGGGTGGGTGGGGGCGGCGGTGTGAAGGATCCTAACCTCCTGACTCGTAATGCTTAAAGGCGTGGAGAGCGCACTGGGAACCTTGGAGGATATCCCCAGCCTACTTAGTACAATATATTACCAGCCTAGTGCGGTAGTAAATATCACTCGAGGAGCGGGAGTAGGATGAATGAAACTAAGGCAAGGATCACACTTGGTTTAGTCCAGGCCAGGGAGTCCTGGTTGCAGATATATCTCAGACCTCGCCAAGGCTGTGGAGCTGATACTTGACTTCAGAGACTCCCGGGCAGAGACTATAGTCAGTCATCTAGAGCAGAACGTCCCCATCGCATCCCCTCCTTGTTGTGGTAATAATTTCAGACATCCTTGTGACTATTAAAAGAGCTGACAGTGAAGGGATCCCCTCTATGGCAGGTCATAGAGTGCAGTCCTCTCGAAAGCTTTGGACGGTCTTAAAGTATTCTCTCAGAGACAAAGGCCTGTTGTTATGGTGAGGAGGAAGAGGATCCAGCTTGTTCTGGAGGCAGTCTGGCCTGACTCTGGCAGGAAGCACAAGGCGGACGGACGTCTCTCCTTGGTAGAATCCTGAGGAGGAAGGGTGCAGGAGATAGTAGCTGTACACAGTGATAAGAAGCATGTGTGTGTGTGTGTGTGGGTGTGAGAGGGAGGGGGTAAGTGGATGGTGAGCGTGTTTAACCCCCATGTAGGAGGAGGGGAGAAGCCAGGAACCTTCCTCCATGTGCTGCCTGGAGGCAGAAAGCGTGGGTGGCTGGGTGGCACCACGGGGTGGCACTGCTTCCACCAACTACCACTTAGCTGCAGGCAACTCCGTGAGCAATCCTAGACTTGCTCAGTTTCTTGGATGTGAATCCCATTGCCTTTCTAGCACTACAGCTGCACAGTGTTAACTCCCATCTTAGTTTAAGTTTAACTTTCTTTCTGCATCCAGTGTAACTTGAGATATGAAGAGTATGGAAATGGGATGTGGGCATGTCCTCTGGTATCCTAGACACAATATATTGAAGTGTCCAATCATCTGAAAGAGACTTGTCTACATCCATTATTTAATCAATGATTTAAATTGAAAGCTCTTATGATCAATAACTAGACTATTGAAGTAGGTGTAAGTCAATTCCAAGTGGAAAAGTAAAAAGGAGGCTCCGGGGCGGTAAACATCTCGTCTATGGAACTAAAAACACCGATTAACCTTTCAACCCTCGTGGAATTACTCATCCCTTTAAGTATTCCCTCGTCCTCACTTCAGACTTTGGTATAAACAGATTTAAATCAATTTTTTCTTGAGACCCTCATTAATATTTGTTATCGCTATTCCATATTATTCTGGGCTCATATTTAAACTGTTAAAATATTCCACATAAATCTTGGCCCACGTTGATACTGTTACTGTTCTATTTCATTTTGGATCTAGTCTCTAGATCTGAAGCTTGTCGGAAATAGATTTTTACAATGTTTACAGAGCTTCAAACAAGCCTGCAGCAAGCCATCAGCCCTCTCCGTCCTGTGCAGGTTACATGGGTCCATGATGAGAGTGCGGGGTCCCTTATTATACACATCCTAATGAGCACTTCCACCAAGATGATATGGCAGCGAGCTGGGGGCCTGCCATCCAGCACTGTGTTGAGTGGTTGTAGAGTGCACTATTCATGCACTATCTACGCCTTGGAGGAGGGGGTGGGCTGAGAGGTGGGGGATAAAGAGAGGGTAGGAAGGGAGAATCGGCGAAGTTCAGGGCAGGGCTGGAGACGGAAGGGCAGTACAGAACTTGGACTGTTCTACCTAAGCCAAAGCAGGGGGAAGGGGGAGGGAGGGAGGGAGGGAGGGAGGGAGGGAGGGAGGGAGGGAGGGAGGGAGGGAGGGAGGGAGGGAGGGAGGGAGGGAGGGAGGGAGGGACGGAGCGAGGGATGGAGGGAGGGAGGGAGGGATGGGGGAATGCAATCCACAATGGCTATGCCTAAGTGGAAGAGAGAACAGGGCGTATTATATAGATTATCCCTCAGGGTAAAGGAAGAGAGAGTGCTAAGGCCAGACCTGGGGTTTAGTATCCAGGGTCAGATCCAAGGCCAGACTGTGCCCCCTCCACATAGCAATCATTTCTCCCTTCGGTGGTAATGTGGTCAACTTCATATCATGGCCTACGAACACGCATACCGATAATCAGTTTAGCTTGGCACTGATTATAGGTTAAGGTTATAGAACTATAAGGCTAAGGTTATAGAACTATAATAATTCGTGATATGTGTAAGTCAGGAGTACTGGGTAGAGGTGGAATAAGAATATTGCCAATATAACCTTTTTTTCTGCACAACTGAACCATGAACCGTTGGACTGCGATCTCTATTCATTGTTCCATTATTCTCCAGGTACAATACATGCTGCTTAGGGCAGTACTTACTGTGATGTTGTAGTACAATTATTTAATGGGGGTTGCATCGGCATGTCATGTTTTTGCAAAGGATAACTATTCAACGAGATATTATATGGGCACTTAGATAGTGTTGAGTGTCCGGATTATATGGGTGTTGATATACAGATTAGAGTATTAAGGTGTTTACATAGTGATATCGTTGGGACTGAGTAGATAGGAAGATTAGTATTTGATATGGTTTACCAACTGTCTGCGATACATCCCATAGACTAACTGTGTTGAGGTTATACTAGTAATTGCTAGCCTGAGGGTTGCTAGATGCTCACAAAACGATAGCATTTTGAGACGGTCTTGTATTACATCTTTGAGACCATCTGGCCTAATACCATACAGATGGTCTCACGATTTTGAGACTTTCTGTCAAGATTCTGTGACTATCTATAAGGGGTGATCCATTTAGTATGTCACGCTTTTTTGGGCCATTTTGAACACCCCCCCACCCCCATGTCACACTTTGTCACACTTCTCCCAACACCCCCAAGAAAAGTATGTCACAAATCTGCTGACACCCCCCCCCTTACAAATAGTGATGTTATTAGGCATGATGTACCTTATAGATTAGAACCTTTTCAGATTACAACTGTTCAAAGAGGCGGTAACAAAATTATATGAATATTGGTGGCACCCAAGATTTTTGTGGCCTTGATCCATGGCTTCTTGCAAGTGGTCGCATTGGCTCCCCATATTATCACCTGCAGGCTTGAAGGATGGGCGACATTTTTTGTCTCCATATAATTATCTCCACTAACATCGAGATTTGGGGTATATGATATCAGATCTAGGACCTCTTTTGGCTAACTTAGATCTGGGTACTTTTTGTTAGAAACAGTGATAAAATTACGACAACATTTTATCGGTAAACTTAGGTGCCATATAAAAGGTGTGCTGGTAATGCTACCTGGGGGAGGGGGCACTCAATTTTATTTCAACACAGGTATGTGGCTGGCTCTCCAGCAACCCTTTCCCATGGTGACGTGAAAAGTGACCCCTAATGGGGGAGATTTTTGTGTCTGGGTTTAAGCAGATTCTCTGAGGAGCGATGTTCAATACATCCACTTAATATTGGAGGCCTAGCCAATTTACCTTCTGAAATAAACTCAATTAATTAAAATTAGGTTTTTGGCCTTGACCTTGACCTTTGACCTCTAATCACACCTTGATCACTACCGCACATTTTTACTAAAGGTCAGATCTTGAGCTAGTATATATATATATATATATATATGGTCTATCAAGAAATCAAGCATAGTCCTCCTGAGAATTATATTGACTGAATATGGACAAACTATATCAGGTAAAACTCTAATTTTGACCATAATTTGAATGTTTGACCTTGCAATATATGACCTTGACCTTGGCCCAAGGTCATATTATCAACTTGACCTGTGGTACTATTTTAGTTCTATACCCCCACAAAATATTGGAGGCCTAGCTATATTATCTTCTGAAATATGCTCAATTCATTGAAATTTCCTTTGATTTCATTGACATTTCATAGGATTTAGGCTTTAGGATGACCTTGACCTTTGACCTCTGATTACACAATGATGGCTACCGCGCCCCGACTGCTACCCTACAAAAAAATGATACCCAGACATATATCTTTCAAAAAAATGGTATGAACCTTGGTGCGCAAGATGGTACCCACTTACCTCCTGGCTCATGGACTACTAATGGGGGAGATTTTTGTGTCTGGGTTTAAGCAAATTCTCTGAGGAGCGACCCTTGGTGAAAGGGATTTTTAGTCAAAAGTGACCTTTGTTGCTGAGATCTCCAATAAGCAACCCTTGTTTTTACAGATTTTGTTGAAATCTCCAAAAAGAGACCCTTGGTGAGGGTGGTTTTGGTGAAAAGTAGCCCTTGTGAGGGGGATTTCTTGGGAAAAGCAGACCCATGGCAAGGGGGATCTTGCTCAAAATATAGCCTTGCCAGTCGCACATCCATGTATACGGGATCTTGTGTTACCCTCTACAGTGATTGCATGGAACCAAGGTCAGTTAAGCAGATGAAGGATGATGAAGGCTGACCTGTCTATAGTGGATGGGGCTGGTAGTTGTAGGTCTACTACAACCACCAGCATGTTTTTAGCCTGGAGATATCACTATTAAATCATACAGCATTTGTGGACAGTCAAGGGAAAAGGGTCCTCCAAGGTAAAATCTTAATAATAAAATTGATGTCATCAGCTTTCCAGTGACATCTTTTATAAGCAGGTACCACTTGTAGTTTTTGAGTACTGGCTCTCTGATTATATGTGGTCACTGTCCAATCTTAAATGCCAATAAGCTCTATATTCCTTTGTTTTAGAGATATCCCTATCTAATTAGCATAATTATGCTAATTACCAAATTATCCAAACTTTTTCAAACAATTGGCCACAGCTTTTGATCTAAAAATGGTATTTACATGCTGTTTTCAGCATAGAAATCGTTTTGGGGCCTTCTTTCATTCAATTTTTTAAAACTTTCGATTTAGAATGAAAATCATGTTTCCATGGCAACCAACATGTGCAAAAACACCAATTTAGGCCCAAAAACGTTCTTTTCCATTCCAAATATGGAATGTTTTCCCCAAAAATGGAATCTTCTAACGTAGCCTATCATGTTCTACATAAAAAAGTAATATATATAAGTTTTTGCTATATCTTGGTCCTTTTTGGCTATATGGAGCCCCCTGGTGGCCAAAGTTGGTACTAAAAATCCCCCGCGGAGGTCCCTTTTCCCTTGTTGATCCACATTTATTTAATATATGGTTTTAAAAAAATCTGAAAGTGTGACGTCACATAATCCCATACACCCCCCAACCCCCTTGTCACACTTTGTCACACACAAAAAAGACCCCCCCCCCACCCCCTCGGGCGTGACATACTAAATGGATCACCCCTAATATTGGTACTATCTAAGCTGAGGGCTGCGAGATGCTATAGTACTTTTGAGACTGTCTTGCAGTTTGAGACCTCACAAGTTACCCTTTAGACCCCCATGTTAACTTCTCACACTTGCAACCAACAGGAGCAAGCCATTTACATGCTGTATCCATTGTCTATTGACAGGGCCATGCGACTGTTTTGTTAGACTAGATTGTTGGTGGCCTGTTTACATACCCACTCTCACTACTAGACTGCATCCATTCATTCCCATAATCCATTCAGAAGCAAAAACAGAGCCGTTTACATGAATAGATGCTGTGTATGTGATGTACATGTATCTAACTCCAAGGCATGAATAGGCGCAGAGACTTTCGGTCTTTTGGTATCATCACAACGTGCCACTCTAAAGGTTCCCTGGGATCCACATTTAAACAGTAGATCATAGAACCTCTATTTTGTGGAGATGGTTGTGTTTTTGCAATAAGTATACATGTGGATGTCTAAATAAAATACTGTGCATTTGCTAACGAGATCTAAATGTAATACTCATGCCAACCAGATCACAGGGAATGATTACCATTACCAGCGGTATCCCCTGAGACTCCCTCCCCACCCCAATTCACATCACAACTGACACTCCTGACCCTTGCCCCCAGGAGGCACTATGTTGGCCTCCTGTATATAATGAGTGAGTACTTACAGAGCCAACTCACAACACACACCTCACTGTTGGCCTAGAATGGGGCACCACTGGTCTAATAAATATCGTTACAAATGAGTTTTGGTAATGTAATTGTGGGTATCTGTTGGCACATAAGGAAATTGTCATCATATGATAAACGTGTTAGGCATTTACATTTGTCTTCCCCATAGACATATACATGTGTGGTGGTTCGTAATTAACTCTAGGTTAAAGAACAACGATCACGGCAGTTTCCAGGTGCGAGAATATATCTATCTTTATTCACAAGAATAACAACTCTAGTTCCTTTACTAGGGAACGATCAGTGTAGAATGAATACACACAGGTAGATCAGGTTTCTCTATAAAATAGAGGAAACGGTCAGTATACAACTCTTAGCATACAACTCTGTCCGCACGGTTGGACATGTGAAGTCTCTCGTCAGTCGGGCCTGCACTGACTGCCGTTCCAGGTAAACACATGGGTCTTATATAACACCGGCTCTTAGGTCACGTGGCCAGGTGGGTGGGTCGGCCGCCCACCTGAGAGCGGCACACGGTCACCTGAAGAGGACCTGCGCCCTCTCCCGGGAACTGTGTGCACTAGCTCCAGGTGGAGAAGCCGAGTAAACAGACGTTACCCGGAAATACCGTGTATGAGATTAATATGTAATATCATGCCCCTACACTACCCCCCCTAGACAAAACTAGGTGGTAACGAACATATATACTGTTTTCCTAGTACATAGAAAACCTTTTAGAACAACGACTTTATAGTTATTGTCTATACAGTAACTAGGGGCGTAACATATTATCACGACATACTACACAAGCGAGATCATCAAACTCAATATAAATATGGCATTACACTGTAATAGCAACCATAATAGATGATTTAGGTATGTTTTATGACAAGTGAATATAATATCATACATACAATCGAACGGCTTGACACATTTCGATATGACTTCCTTATGAAGTTTCCTTACTCGGTTATTAAAAAAATGCGCGTGGGGTGTGTATATATTTAAGTTGAACAGAAAAGTTATTAAAAACCAGTCCTGATAAGGACTCACAACCACCAGCGTCTTACATTGATTTGTGATTTAATGAAAACATTCACACAATGGATAACAGTAACCACAGCCTTTGTTTTAAGCCGGGTAATCCGATTATATAACCGGAGTATTAATATCTCTCGCAACATACAACAGAGTCAACACACACGACAATACCTGGCGGTATATTTAGTATATACACATAGTCTTAACGACTTCATATAAACATTACGGGTAGCCACGTTTCCTAGCTTATCAGATCATACAATCTTCATATGTAGGATATTATGAAACCTGATTCATAAGGTAAACATGAGAATACCTTATTGGAACACCTGAGGTGATATGTATCACATAATAATGATATTTTATATATTAAAAACGTTTTAATGAGTAACCTGGCAGTGTACCCGGAAACCCTTACAATTAAATATAGCTTACTGGTGATCTAGTTGTGGTCAAGGTGCTCTCCGCTTCTAATAGACGAATGAGTGAGGTGCTCTCCTCTTCTTAATACTGTTTCTTGGATAAATATCACCCGAAGGTAAGTTCATATATATACAGCTCGATAAGTATCCCGTCCTCGCTCCAGTAAAGTTCATGGCATATATAACTATAATCCGGCTGGAAACCACGAGTACTGTCCGTTTAACACGTAATCCTAGCTCCAGGAATGTTCATGAAATATATAAGTAGATCTGGAACCACGAGCATTGTCTGTTTGACACGTAATCCTTTGGACGGGAACAGTTTATAACTCAGCATAATAGTATCAGGAACACATCATGGTAACGTATCCCAAAAGTTAGTTTCAGGGACGTTAGTTTGGTAGCTTCCCGGTGGAGTCCTGATTCCCCATCGGTAGGCTATAGTTGAGACTTGAGTAGTTAGGTAAGTCCAGAGCTTCCACGGAAGGTTCCCCCCCCGCGTTGATCCATATGCCTCTAAAAAGATGCCACTCCCCTCAAAAAGGGATACCCCGTCATAAACAATTTATGACGTCAGATTAAATGAAACAACAATTAATCTATCCGGAAACTATTATAGTTCCCTCCTCTATTCCTAAAAGAATTAGAAATAGACTCAGAACCTTTTATTAGTCTTTTTAACCTAAAGGTTCATCTCTTGCCCTCATTAAAGCAAGCGCGTGCTCAGTTGTGCCATCCCAGGTATCGATAGTCACGCCGAACACCCCGTAAAATTTTACGTTCATGTCCTGTAACCGTTTGGTTAACTTCTCGTTCTCTTGCTGAACGAACCCTGCGGCGGCCTCAGCAGTCTTTTGGCCTGAAGCAGCTTCCCTTGACTTTTTAGCCAAGTAATCAGCATTGCCGACAGCGACCAATGCTTTCTCCTCCCGGTGGGCAATCTTTAGGCCATGCGTGAACAGGCCTAACATTTTGGTGTTATACTCCACCGCCAGCTCGCGTTGGGACTCCTGGAATTCTGTTACAATTCTCTGTCCCACTTCGCAGCTCGCCTTCTCTTCCCTAGAGAAGTAGTTGACTATCGGGACGTATTTTAACTTTACGCCACCGGTAGTTTCCGTGCGGGAGGTGCCCGCGACTGGCTGGATGACAACCGGCTCCTGGGCTGCAGGAATCACGGGTTTAACATCCGCTTGCGGCGCTTTCGCAACCGCTGCAGCCTTCGGGACAGTTATGCCCCGAGGCGTTACCACTGAGATTAGTGATTTTGGTTCAGCTTTCACGGTCAAGCCCTGCATGTCCCGAGTTGGGGTAGTGGGTGACCGGACGTCCCTGGGGGTTAGCTTTGCAGTTGTCCCCAGATGGTACGTCAAAGGCAGGGAAGCCTTTGTTCTGGTAGCCGGTTCTTTAGGCCGGGCACCTCCACAGTCAGGTTGACTGTTGGCACTGTCTGAACTGCTCAGACGTCTAGAACGGTAATCCATGTTAGTCGCCGCCGCTTGACCACCGGAATCACGTTTTCGATCTTTCCGGTCTGTAAACAGCGGGTCTGGATACTCGCGATAATAGTCGCGACCTTCCGGGGCATGATAAATCCCATAGTAGGAATTATCGAGATCCTCCAAATTGGATCCGGCATGTCTCCGTTTTGGTCCAGGTGAGACCGCAGGAGATCGAGAGCGGTCGCGGGCGGACCGGCTCTTCCCCCGGGAACTACCCCGGGTTTCCGGCTGACGGAAACTACCGCCACCTCTGCGGGAAGTACGGGTAGTGCATAACACCGTATATTCCTCGTCATTCATGGCGAACTTATGTCGTCCGTCCACTCTGGCAATCCTGGCTTTGAATTTCCCATCTGCGACCTCGCAGTAGAAGGGAGTTGCCGGCCGGATCTTAGCCTTCTGTTCCTCCGTGAGTGACTTGTACTGGTCACATACGGCATCATGTAGCGCATTCACACGATTGCGAGCTACACTGATTCCCATGTTATGGCAATCCTTCATGTGGCGCATGAGCTCACCTCTCCGGGGTTCTAAGCACCCGTTACACAGCTGGGATTCCCTACCTACTGTGATATCACAGTGGTACACCACACAGTGGTGCATGTGATTTTCACAGAGGTGACGCAGAAACCGTTGCTTTGTTACAAACACGGTTCTGTCTGTGCCAATCGTGTTTACACATGTAGCGAATGGGCACCAGTTTCTTTCCCGTTGGCTATACCAGCGGTTAATCGCAAAAAGAAGTTTTTCTTTCTGCTCCTTACTATAGTAAGTATCCGGCAGGATCCTGAGTTGATCTAGCCACTGCTGATAAAAAGCAGACGGAGGACGGTCCCGGGGGGTATTCCGGATCCAATCCTCATCGTCACTCTGACCTTTACAGTTGATCGCAAGTGGACATCCGAAATTGGTAGGACCAATCGGACACTGTTCCCATGAATTGGGAATAAACACGCGGAACTTATTGTTCGCGTTCTGCCAGATCCGCCTCATCACGTCATTAGGCGGGATGGGGTCCTCTGGGGCACTCCAGAATCCGGCGGGGAGCTCCCTCCGCCGTGAGTCTTAGCACGTCCTCGTGCAGTTCTACTTCACGTCCATCGTAATTGGACATGAAGCCTCCTAGTGTTGGTACGTCCGGGCGGGGTTTTTCAACGTCCGCCGGCGGTTCTCCATGGTACAATAGACCCGGATCCTGATACTCAGCCTCACCGGTATCAGCGCGACCGTCAGCAGGGCTGATGGCCTCAATGTCTAGACCTTCCAAGTAATTGGCGGCGACATTAGCAGGGCGAAGCGGTGACTGAGAGTCAGCGTCGACGTCCATTATCTCCCCTTGTCCCAGGAAATCCAGAGATTCCTGGTCCACGAGGTCAGGTTGATTAACAACCTCATTTCCTCCGCTAGCGGAGTCGCCCTCTTGAAGAGGGTCCACCTGTTGGTGGTCTGTCTCGGAGGACATGTTTTTTTTGTGTCACACTCAAGAAAAGTGTTTGTTGATGGATTTATAGGGGATCCACCTCCCCACAGCGACAATGGTCGTGTCCGAGCTCTCACGTCTGCTCTGGACCGCCTCTCAACCCCAACTGGCGATTCCCGCCGCTCCGCGGGCCTTATATAAGGCGCGCCACCGCGCATGCGCAACCCCGCGCGTCCCGTGACCCAGTTCCTTGGAACCAGGTCACCGCGCGTTCAATTGTAAACAGGTACCCTTATTCCACGTGTTAATCCTTACGCTCTGTCAACTCGTCGAGAGTATCAATGAAATATATATGAATGGCATAATAAAGCACATTCACCGGATTATCCGTCCATCACCCATGGGATCCTTGACAGGGGGACTATCACGATCATTCCGACCGTACTTACTTCCACACATAACTGATTACAACATTTAAATATTCAACAAGATTACAGGACACCACACTCGTTGTGTACCGGCTTAGGTTATACCGTCCCTGGCTAGTAACCGGGGACTGCGTCTTATGTTTTTAGGCATAACATTAGACCTGGTTCTAGGACACGCTTTTTCCAGAGTGGATTTAGCCTTAACCACACTCTTCCGGGTCCTTTTCCCTTCAGCCAGCGAGACTTTATTAGCCGCCTTCTTCCCGGATCTTTTTGGGATGACGGACTTCTGCACCATTAGTTTCCGGGAAACCTCCTTCCGCGGCCTCCCGCGTTTCCGGGGAGGTTCCTTCACTAATTTCCGCCGTTCACTTTCCTCTATCAAAGTATCAACTTCCAACTCATACGAGTCCAGGGACAAATCTCTCCCCTTCCACTCTCTTAGTCGAGCTACATTAGATTTATACATCTTTCCTTGTAATGAACGTATCACTACAGTACTGTCACTTACTATGCGGGTAACCACAAAGGGGCCGTCCCAATTACTAGCAAGTTTCAGAGTCGATAACGGCTCATGTAATCTTACTACCTGATCACCAACTTTGAATCGTCGCGGCTTAAGGCCTAGATCATAGCCGGTCTTCTGCCAGGTAGCATTCTTCTGCAGTTCAGTTCTCACTAATTCATAAGCATATTTGAATTGATCTCTTAATGACTCCACAAACATCACATGGCAGGGGGTTTCCGGGTTCATTCCAACCACCCCGAATATCAGATCCGCGGGCATTATCAAATCTTCCCCGAAAACTAATAGATTCGGGGAACAGGAAGTACTAGAATGGACAGTGCTATTATATGCATGGCATACATAATCACACTGCTCATCCCAGTCATCCATTCTATCATTCACCAGGGATTTCAACACCTGAATCAATGTACGATTGAATCTCTCAACCATTCCATCACTTTGTGGCCGATAGGGATTTGTTCTCGTCTTACAAATCGCCAGTCGGTGACACATTTCCTGCCAAAGATCAGATTCAAATTCCCGACCTTGGTCACTATGCATCATTAGGGGAACCCCAAGATGCAATACCCAACCTTTAACAAAAGCTTTTGCACAGGTTGCTGCTTTGTGATCCGCTAACGGAAACACTCTCGTATACTTAGTATAATAGTCAGTGACGACCATCATACAAGTATTACCCTCAGGGGTAGTTTTAAACCCACTGATAATATCTATGGCGACTCGCGCAAATCTTACACCAAACAACTCCTGGGACAAAGGCATTTTACCCATCCCAGGCCCAGGTTTGTTTTTACAACAATCCGGGCAAGTAGCAATCCATCTTAATAGATCACTACTCATCCCTGGCCAGTAATATCTCCTTTTCAGACGTTCCAGGGAACGCTTTTTTCCGAAATGTCCACTGGTCAGGTGTCCATGGCAATAATACATAACATCCCTCCTCATACCGGAAGGTATTACCACTTGCCGGACTCTCCTACCGGATGAATTAATCTTCCACCGGTAGATGATTCCGCTCTGGACCTCTAGCTCTGCCCATTGAGCTATTAGTCGTCTCATTTCCCGATTCTCCAGGGAAATCTCAGGCCGCGGGGGCCGTATCTTCCTAGGTAACAATACCAACAACCGGCTAAGGTTAGGATCCTTTTCCTGGAATTTCCGGATGGTTCCCATGGACCACTCCAGAACCCCAGTTCCCTTGATCTCAAAGGGAATCCTTGCTCCGGCTATGACAGCTTCATGCTGACCACAGTCATCACAGTTGGTGTTTTCGCACTTCCTGATAGGACGTCGGGAAAGTGCATCAGCATTTACATGCTTTACCCCAGCTCTATGCTGGATCTGACTTTGCTCCAAACCGAACTCGGAAAGGTGTGCTAGCCAACGTCCAATCATTCCTTCCGCATCTTTGAAATTCAATAACCATCTCAAAGAGGAATGATCTGTTCTTAGCGTAAAATCGGACCCCCAAAGGAAATGTTTGAACTTTTTAGTATAAACTATCACAGCCAACAATTCCCTTTTAGTGGTACAGTAATTACGCTGGGTCTTACTCATAGTATTACTAGCAAAGGCAATGGGAACCTCCACTCCGCCTTGGACTTGACTGAGGGCGGCCCCAATACTCTCATTGCTAGCATCTGTATCCAATACAAAATGACCATCCGGGGTAGGATACTTTAACACCGGGGTCTCTACAAACAACTTTTTTATTGCTAAGAAAGCTGTGTCCTGTTCCCTCCCCCATGGGAACTCCTCCTTCCTACTTCCGGGTGTCCAGTGTGACAAACACTGGATCGGATAGGCTACCCGGGAATACCCCGGCAGGAAATCCCTATAGTATGAGCAGAATCCCAGAAAGGATCGCACATCTTTAGGACCCCTGGGGACTTCCCATTCAGTCACACTCCTGATCTTTTCCGGATCCGCCTTAACCCCCTCGGTGGAAATAATCCGCCCTAGGTAGTTGATATCCTTCTTAAACAGATTGCATTTCTTTGGTTTCAATTTGAGACCGTTAGACATGATTCGGTTTAAGACTTCTTCCAAATTACTTAAACAATCCGCAAAGGTCTTTCCAAACACGATTACGTCATCCAAGTAAACTAGACATTTCCGCCATAATAAATCACTTAACAGCGTCTCCATCATGGCTTCAAAGGTGGCCGGCGCGTTACATAACCCGAACGGCATTACCTTATATTCAAACAACCCAATATGGCTAGAAAACGCGGTTTTCTCCATATCTTCAGGCTTCATGCCTACTTGCCAATACCCGGACTGTAAATCCAGGGTACAAAACCATTCATTCCCTCCCAGGGAATCAATCGTCTCATCTATCCTAGGAAGAGGATAGGAGTTCTTCTTAGTCAACCCATTCAGTTTCCGGTAATCTATACAGAACCGTATACTACCGTCCTTCTTGGTTACCATACACACAGGGGAGGACCAAGGGCTCATGCTGGGAACAATAACATTATCCTTCAGCATTTTCGCTATCTCTTCCTCAGCTACAATCTTCTTCTTGAGGGGTAATCTCCTATAAGGAATCTTAAAAGCGGGGTTATCCCCGGTTTTAATTTCATGCAATACCTTATTGGTTCTCCCCAGGGGTTCCCCTGGGGCCGCAAAAGCTTGCCTGCATCTCTTCAGCATAGCTTTTAGGGCTTCCTGATCATTCTCATCCGTTATGGACGATCCTGTTAACAACTTAGTTAACTCTTCATGCAATTCCTCTTCCCCTCCTTCTTCTAACCTCAGGTCTTGGTGGCTACCGGTGACTGCCTCCGCAAGTATCACTTTCCCAACTTCAGTGCCTTTCTCAAGATATACTGTGGAGTTTCCGGGGTTGGAAATGGGTGTCACTGTCCATCTGGAATTCCCTACTAGGGTATCCGCAGATTCCAATCCCTTCCGGGATAATACAGCCATATCCGGCTCGATTACCGCTAATCCTTTCTGGATTAGCCTCCCTGAACTGACTAACACGTCACAGGTCATTCCCGGGGGAATCTTCACAGTCTGTGCCACACTAGCGACACTACTTATCACTCTCAACTTACAGAGTATGGTCATATCATACGGGTATTCAATTTTCAACTTCCCACTTTTCGGATTCAAAGTCGCACCGAAAAGCGCCGCAAAATCCAAACCAAGAATACCATCATCTTCAATCTCAGCTATGGTCGGGGCCCAAACAAATTCTTTCCCGGCCACAGAGATTATCAGAAAAGTCCGTCCAAATGTCCTCATTCTGGTACCATCGGCCGTACATGCGTTTACCCTCATTGTGAGGTTCTCACACATATTCGGCAATAAGCTGATGAATCTCTTAGAGACCATGGAGTGGCTAGCTCCAGTATCCATAAGAAACTCCCCAGTCCTTCCTTGTACAGAACAGGAAACGTACCACCTCTTCCCATCAGTTACTGAGGGATTCCTAGTAAACCGGTGAAGGTCACTATCAGTGCCCAGGTCGAATCCACATCCTTTCAGGTGTTCCAGACAAGGATGACCCGGGGGAAGCCTGGTTCCTCCAACCTTAACCAACTCTTTGGTTATTGACTCCTCTAAACTGGCACTAGGTTTCCCATACGCGCACCCCTGGGCGCCTGTTGTACCAGTCTCCCCAGCCTCATGGTTTCCGGGATGTACGGTCCCATCTCCCTTCTTGCTGGACGCATTCACTGCTAATGAATCTTCACCGCCAACGTCGGTGATAATCTGACATATTTCCTCAGGGGTTACCGTCCTGCCATCCCCGGTAACCCCCTCTAATTTCCCGAAACCTCACTTCTTAAAACAGGTTTCTCGGCTTTGCATTCAGATGCAAAGTGCCCTTTGACTTGACATCTGTAACACTGGACGGTGTTACGATCGACCCTAGGGCGGCGCCTGGTTTGATTATCAAACACCTCGTTCATGCGTTTAATCATGGACTCCATTAAGGTATTGTAGCGGAGCCGAGGATAGCTGGCTCCGCGCTCCTCCGCACGCCGTGCGGAGGAGGGGTTCCGGGCGGCGCCGGGAGGTGGCGCCACTGGCGCGCGGAGGCATATAAGGCGCCGTGCGGAGGAAGTCCGGCAGTTCTACTCTAGAGCTCATCTATAGCGGTCGCTTCTTGCAAGCCTGATATATACGCCTATGTAACTGTTGATCTTTGATGACAATATATACTTACTTCTCATACTACTTCCTCTCATCGTGTTTCTTTCCTAGTTAAGCATTCGCCTTCTAGTTCTATTACAGTGGTGACAGCGGTTAAAACAGCAGAAAAACGCCCAAGATGGAGAACAAGAGGGCTTTTGAGTTGGAAAAAGGAGACTGTGAGATGGCAGTAGGAGAAGACATTTTTTTTAGTGGGACTCCTTCAGCAATACCTCCTCCAGGTTACGGTAGGCTCACCGAGCTGGAGGCGCAGAGGCAGCGAGATTGGGTAGTGAGATGGAGAGAAGGAGAGGATAGAAGGATGGCAGCCCTGGAGGAAGGAAGGAGGTTAGGAGAGAGAGGGGACCTGGGCGCCGTAGGTGATGGAAGAGCTGTCTGGCTACCAAAACCAGCAGGGGAAGGGGAGGATACCTTGCCCTTGGAACCAGCTACATCCCTCCCGGAAGGAAGGGAAGAGGCCGGGGCAGAGGTTTTTCCAAGCAACTCCTCCGCGCCGTCGTCACAAAAAGAAGCCGTAGCCTCCGCACAGTCGTTCCGATCCGAAGCACCAGGGGGCGGCATCGTCTCCTCCGCAGCTAACGAGTTCCCGGGGGCGCCGAGAGATGGCGCCAGCGTTGCTTCCTCCGCAGCTGGCTCCTCCGCAGCGGTATCCTCCGCACGGTCGTTCCGATCCGAAGCGCCAGGGGGCGGCATCGTCTCCTCCGCAGCTGGCTCCTCCGCACGGGGCCCAACCGACGTGGAGGGAGAGGACGTCTTGGCCCTAGTGAGGGCCCGAGTGAGGGAAGCAGTCCTAAGCAGGGACAGAGAGAGACAACAGCAGGCGGAGTTAGAAGGAATAGCTCAAAGGCTAGAGCGGGAGCAGAGATCCGCCCTAGAGGAGAGGGAAAAGAGATTGAGGGAGATAGAAATCCAGCAGAGGCAGGCAGAAGAGGAGAACAGGAGGAGGGAGGAGGAGATCTCTCGACAGCTGGAACTGGCTGAGGAAGCAGAGGAGGAGGCCCTACGGGCCGTAGCCGTCCGGAAAGAGATAGCCAAGGTGGACGCGGCCAGGGAAGAGGTGGCACGTAGGGAGTCGGCATATAGGGCTGCGGTGCAGACAGAGATGTCTAGGGCGTCAGGAAGAGGGATCAGCGGAGGCGAGCCGAGTTCTGCTCCCTCCAATTGGAGAGAGGCAGAGAGGGAGGGGGACCCGCGGGTAAGGGGGGTCTTGCCCTCCGGGAGCGAACAAGGTTTGGGACGCTCTTCCCTTACGCGTAATGTAAGCTGGCCTGGAATACTGACTGCCCCCGCCTCCGGGGCGACACCATCGGTCTCCTTCCCAGGGGAGATGAAGTCTGCTCCGTGGTCCTCCGACCCCATCGGGGTATCAGGAGGGGTGATGCAGTGGCCATCAAGGGAGGAAATAGCCCAACCATCGTACAACAGCAGGGTCCCTTCCGGTTCAGGCCAGGGACCGTGGGGCTATGAAAAGGTTATGAAACCAGTTACTACCCCCTCCAAGTACGATGGGACTACACCCCTGGCCGAGTATCTAGCCCACTTCGGGTTATGCATCCTGGGACGATAGGACGGCTGGGATCTTCCTGGGACTTAGTCTCACGGGAGTCGCCCGACGGATACTCTCGGGGATCGACCCAGCAACCAGCGGGTATGAGAAGCTACGAGCCGGGTTGGTCTCTCGATTCCAGCCACCTAACCAGGCTGCCATGTATAAAGCTAAACTGAGAGCGAAAGAGCGGAACAAGGGGGAGTGCCTCCAGGCCCATGCGGAGGAGGTGGAGAGGTACACCCGCTTGGCGTACCCACAAGCCGACCTGGCCACCATAGACGTAATGGCCAAAGATCGGTTCATTGAGAGTTTGAAGGATCAGCAACTCCAATTTTGGATACATCAGTCCCAGGCTAAGACCTTGCTGGACGCCGTACAAGTGGCCCTCCACGCGGAGGCCTGTATGCGCCCCTACGGGACACAACAGACAGTGAGGGCCACCGGCCAAACTATGGGGGAAGCGCTGGAAACAGTGCAGAAGGAGGCGCAGCGAGAGAGGGCCGAGAACGCGAAATTCCGCGAGACAGTTACTACCGCCCTGGCCGGACGGGAAGGGAGGAGCGAGAGAAGCAGTGACCGGGGCAGCGGAAGCAGGCCGGCTCGTCCCGACCGACCTCGGTTGCCGTTGTCGGAAACGCGCTGTTACCACTGCGCGGCTCTGGGGCACCGGAGGGGTAATTGCCCATCCTGGCTGCAGGCCATGGCGGTAGCGGATGCAGGCGGAGTAGCGCCAGTCCCCGTGACCTCTTCAGCCGTACTGCCACCCACCGCACAGCTGTCGGAAAACTAGAATCGACCCTGCAGGACACCCCCTGTAGGGTCGAGGCGATAGAGGGAAGGACCGAGGTGGTACAAGGTCGCTTGGAAAGAGGAGGGTCTGGCCTACTAATAGAGGGGAGAATGGGTAACGAGAGCGTCGGTTGTCTGGTGGACACCGGCGCCACGGTTAATATGCTCTCCTTATCGTGGTGGCGGACTCATGGTGAGCCAGGCGAACTAAGCGGGACCACAGAGAGGGTCTACTCGGTCGAGGGGAGAGCTTTACAACTATTCGGGCACGTGACGGTCTCGGTAAAAATAGGCGACGGCTCCTTCCGGGTGGGATTTGAACTGTCCGAAATCCCCACCGATGCCATTCTGGGTTCCCGCTTCTTGAGGGGAAGCGGCTTCTTGGTGGACGTGGCCGGGGAGCGACTACTAAGGGAGACGTGGGGAGGGGAAGAGGAGGAGAAGCTCTCCTTCTGCCGTGTGATCAGCTCCTATACTACTGTCATCCAGCCAGGGGAAGAGTCCATCATACCAGGCTATCTGGTAGGGGACTGGGAGGGAAGCGAGCTCGGCTTGGTGGAAGGGCTGAGGGAAATGGAGGAAACAAGAGGTCTGCTGGTCGGACGAGCACTTATAGACACCACCCGGCCGGAAACCCCGGTCCGACTATTCAACCCAGGGCAAGATGCTGTCGTGGTGTACAAAGAGATGACGCTCGCCTCTATAGAAGAGGTGGAAACGACAGTGGCGGCTCCACTGAGCGAAGGGGAGCACTGTAGGGTGGCCTCTACCCAAGAACCTTCTACGGAGGAAACGGCGGCCTTACTGCAAACCTTGACGGAAGGCGTAGAAGAGGAGAGAAAGGCTGCCCTAGAAGAACTCCTCATGCACCATAGGGCGGCTTTCCAATTGAGGCCGGGAGACACGGGGCGCGCCAACACCGTCCAACACAAGATCCGTACGGGGACTCACCCCCCCATTAGGATGCCGCCGCGTCGTCTCGCCCCGCACCGCCGGGCCGTGGTGGACAGTGAGGTGGACAAGATGCTTATGGCCGGAGTAATCGAGGAGGCAGAGGGACCATGGGCATCACCGGTGGTGCTCGTTAGGAAGAAGGACGGCAGCATGAGATTTTGCGTCGATTACCGGAAGCTTAACGAGGTCACTGTGAAGGATGCTTACCCCCTGCCTCCCATCGATGATTCGCTGGACACCCTGGCGGGGTCCAAGTGGTTCAGTACCATGGACCTCGTCAGCGGCTATTGGCAGGTTGCCATGGCCCCGGAGGATCGGGAGAAGACCGCTTTTTCGACGCACCGGGGGTTGTTCCAGTTCACTGTTATGCCCTTTGGACTGTGCAATGCCCCCGGTACGTTCGAGCGTCTAATGGAGGTAGCCATGCGGGGGTTACAGTGGACCTCCTGTCTGGTGTACCTCGACGACATAGTGGTCTTCTCCCACGACTTTGAGGGTCACCTACGGCGCCTGGGAGAGGTTTTGGAGCGATTGGAGGCTGCGGGACTGAAGGTTAAGCCATCCAAGTGCCAGTTGGCCCGCCGGGAGGTTGGGTTCTTGGGGCACGTGGTTAGCGAAGCTGGTATTGCCACCGACCCGGAGAAAATAAAGTCCATTCGGGACTGGCCCATACCCCAGAGCCTCACGGAAGTGAGGAGCTTCGTGGGGTTAGCTAGCTATTATCGCTCTTTCGTGCCCGACTTTGCCACCATTGCCAAGCCGCTGACGTCCCTAGCCGACAAGGGCCGTATCTTCCGCTGGAACGAGGACTGCGAGGGGGCCTTCCGAAGGTTGCAGAAGTTGCTTATGACAGCCCCCATCCTCGGGTATCCAGAGGATGAAGGGCAAATAGTCCTGGACACGGACGCCTCGAACTTCGGGCTGGGAGCCGTGCTGTCCCAGGTACAGGGGGAGAAGGAGGTCGTGCTGTCATACGGCAGCCGAACCTTGGATCCAGCGGAGCGCAATTACTGTGTCACCCGACGGGAGTTACTGGGCATCATCTTTGGGCTCAAGAAGTTCCGGCACTACCTGCTTGGGCGAAACGTCTTAATCCGTACGGATCACGCGGCGCTCAAGTGGGTAATGGCCTTCAAGGAACCCGAAGGACAGATCGCGCGTTGGATATCCATTATGGGAACGTATGACTACAAGATAGAACACCGGCCAGGACGCCTGCACGGTAATGCGGACGGTCTTTCACGCATTCCCTGCCGGCAATGTGGACGGACGGACGAAGAGGATGGAGAAATCCCTCCATCGGTACGGGCCATTACCCGACAAGGGGCGAGTGACCCCGAGGTGGCGGAGCCAGTACGGGAGGCCTGGGTGAAAGACCAAAGGGAGGACGCCGTAGTAGGGCGGGTATACAGGTGGGTAGAGGAGGGCATAACACCGAGTGCCGAGGAGCTAGCTGCGGAAGGTTACCCCATAAAATGCTTGGCTAGCCAGCTGGGCCGGCTGCAGCTGAAAAGGGAACTGCTCGGCAGATGGTGGTTCGTTCCGGGAAGCCCGCGCGTCTTTCAGGTGTTGGTGCCGGAAGGAAGGAAGAAAGAGGCGTGGGAGAGCGCCCATGGGGGGGGCATAGTGGGACATTTCGGAAGGGATCGCACCATCCGCAAGCTCCAGCAGCGCTGGTACTGGCCTGACTTCCGCCGGGAGGTGACGTATTGGACCGCTACCTGCGAGGTCTGTCTACAAAGGAAGCCGGCCCCTCACCCTCGCAAAGCGCCCATGGGCCACGTGGGGGTAGGACTACCTATGGAGCGAATGGCGATAGACGTAATGGGCCCCCTTCCCCTCACCCCCCGCGGTAACAAGTACATAGTGGTTATGGCCGACTACTTCACCAAATGGGCCGAGGCCGTGGCCCTTCCTAACCAAGAGGCCGCTACGGTGGCCCGTGCCCTGGTGGAGACAGTCATCTGCCGCCTAGGGTGCCCCACTACATTACACTCGGACCAAGGAAGGAACTTTCAATCCCACTTGTTCCGAGAAGTAGTGAGTCTTCTGGGTATCCAACAGACCCGCACGTGCGCCTTCAACCCCCGCTCCGACGGCCTGGTGGAACGGGCAAATAGGACAATAGAAGCTCTACTATCCGCGGTGGTGGCGGAAGATCAGAAGGACTGGGATGTCCACCTCCCTATGGTCCTCTCCGCGTATCGTTCCTCGGTCCATTCTACCACGGGCATTACGCCCAATATGATGATGTTGGGCCGGGAGACAAACACCCCCCTTGACCTCCTTTACCCGGAAACGGAAGAGGGGGTGGGGGGGAGTGAAGTAGGATATGTCGCCTCCTTACGGAAGGGGACCGCGGCGGCCCATGCCGTGGCTAGGGAGAGTATAGGGGTGGCCGTCTCTCGCCAGAAGAGGAATTACGACGGCCGGGCAGTTCTACAAGATATACCGGTGGGCAGCACGGTGTACTACCATCATCCGGGGCGGAAGGTGGGCCGGAGTCCTAAGCTGCAAAGGCTTTGGACCGGGCCCTGGGAAGTGGTCGGGAAAGTATCCGCAACGGTATACCACATAAAGAATGGGCGGAAGATGAGGGTGGTACCCTACGACCAGCTCAAAGTAGTACCACCCCGGCCGGAAGGGATGGGAGAGGACGCCCCCGTATCGGTAAGGATGGTAACTGCTTACCCCTCCCCTGCGACAACCCCAGAACCCACGGGCCTTCCTTCCTCCGCAGCGGTATCCTCCGCACGGTCGTTCCGATCCGAAGCGCCAGGGGGCGGCATCGTCTCCTCCGCAGCTAACGAGTTCCCGGGGGCGCCGAGAGATGGCGCCAGCGTTCCTTCCTCCGCACGAAAGGTCTGGCATACGGGTACTGCGGAGGGCCGGGCTAGCAGCGTTTTGCGGAGGAGAAGAGAGAAAACCAAGGAAATGACGAGGAAGAAAGCACCAGGAGGAGGGTTTACCATCCCCAAGGGAAGGAAGGGGGACCGTAGCCCCTCCCGGGGGAGAAAATCACCCTTGGACTTCCCCCGCAAAGACAGTAAAACTACTTTCAATAGATCGTCTGCCCATAAGACGCCTGCGGAGGAGCCGTCCAAATCTCGCTCTCTCTCGCGAGATCACCCCTCCGCACGGGAATCTCGCGCGGAGCGAGACCAAAACACCGCCATCTTGGAAAATAGCCGCCACTCCGCAGTAAGCAGCTCCTCCAGGGACCACTCCGCACGAGAGAGGACGAGGATGGACGGAAAGGAGTGCTCGGCAGGGGGTACCAAGGATAGAAGAAGGAGTAGGAGTCGCTCACCTCGAGAAGGCAAGTCTGATCGCCATAGCAAAACCTCCTCCGCCCGCTCCTCCAGGGAACAGGCATCCTCCGCAGCTCCCTCCGCAGCCGAGGCGGGCGTTGGTAAGGTTGTGGCCGCCTCCGCAGCTAAGGCGTCGAGTAGGGGTGCCACCTCCAGCACCAGTAAGGATGTGGCCGCCGCCGCAGCTAAGACCTCCAGCACCACCTCCTCCTCCAGGGACAAGCCCAAAGCTTCCTCGGCCTCCAGCCGCTCTTCCACCAGCTCCTCCTCCAGCAAGGGTGGTAAGTCACCAGCAGCAGGGAGGAAGAAGGCCCCCAAAGGTCCCAGCCCCACCGCCTCCTGGGTTTGTGATGCCCCCGGCTGCGGTATGGCCTACACCTTGAAGTGGTCCCTCACCCGCCACAAGGCAGAGAAACATTCCTCCCAATCTATGGGCTGGATGTGCCCCTTTGGCACCGAGTGTGGGGGTGGGGACGGCAGCAACCCCTATGCGTCAGTTCGGAAGGGGGACCTGCCCCGACACTTAAGAGGGTTCCACCGGAACGAAGGGGGTCCGGAATACGAGTGGGCCGCGGAAGGGGGAGAGAAGTTCATGCCCCTCCCATACCCCATTATCCCCACCGTCAAGGCCAGGAGTCTGAGCAGGGAGGGCCGAGGAGCCAGTCGTAGCCCCTCCGCCGGCTCTTCGCGTGGTGTGAAGAGGACGGCATCCGCCTCCCTGACTCCTGCTCCAAAGAGGGTCGCTTCCACCTCCGCCTCCAGGGGGCGCAGCGCTACCCCGAAAAGGACCACGTCCTCTGCCGCCCCTACGAAAGGGACTCTCCAAGAACCAACCACCCCGGCCTCCGTGGCGCACCGGTTGGGCCCGGCCGTGGTACCACCCTCCAGCCCACCGAAGTCCCCCCCCCGGCGGGTGGTGGTAACGACGGTCACCACCACGCCACCCAGAGGAGAGGAGACCCCTCCCCGCGCGGCACGGAGCCGGTCGGAGACGGCTACGACCCCCAGCACGCCCCCCCGCCGCGTGATGCTTCCCCGCACAGAGGAGGCAGAGTCGGGCCTCGCCCCGGAACTGGCTGAGCAGGGGACGTCGTCGGTAGGATCCCTGGGCGCTTCGCCGGCGTTCAGCCTGGGGTCGCCCGGTCCGCTCCCGCCCACCCTCGCCTCTTCCTGGGGGGAAGAGGCCGCGGCGGCAGCCCGCAACCTTATGCTGAGCATGGCCACCCCGCCCACCCCATCCGCCACCGCACGACTACATTCCGGCGTCTCCGCACCGTCTCTATCCCACGCCGAAGATGAGATCATCGCGGCCTCGGAGGCGGTGCTGGCGGAGCTACAATCCCACCCTCTGGAGAAGAGGTCACCCGAGGAGAAGGCCGCAGCCACACACGCCCTCTCCGCCACTAGCCGTCGCCTGCAGGAGGCCATCCTGCAGAAAAAGCTGGATATTTACTTATCATTCGGCAGTGGACCCGGGGAGCGGGAGGCCCTGCGGGCTCGGGGGCTGGACGTCCCAACTGTTCTTGCTCAGCAGACGCCCCCACCGCACCCGACTTCCACTACCCCTCCTGCGACGGGTACCCCGACGGCCAGCAGGGCGGCCGCAGAAGGCTCGCCCCCCCCTAAGACCAGTACTCCACCCCCCAGGACGACCAGTACCCCAACGACCACCGAGACGGCCGCCGGGGGTTCAACCGCTACGGACCCGTCCCCCAGGGACGGTCACCTGGAGTCGCTCACCTACTGCCAGCTGTCGCTGGATGGCGACACTCCCCCAGGTTCCCCCTCCCAGCTGCTGGCCCTCCCTTCGGCCGAGGAACCAGAGTTCTACGTGGACCTCACCAAGGGGGGGAAGGAGCCGTCGGACCTCCGCCACCCCGAACAGGAGGGGGTGACGTGGGACGCCGCTACAGCAACATGGGTCCCACTGTCGGCGCGAGGGGAACCTCGTACGCAGGTGGCGCCCTCCGTCGAGCCTTCCGGATCCCGCACACCTACCCCTGGCAGCCCTTCCCAGCCAGCCACTACGGCACCGCAGGGGGGGTCGGATACACCGACGGCGCCCCTGCTGGTGCAGCCGGAACCGCGGCCACCGATTCCGCCCTTGGCGGTGCAGCCGGAACCGCGCCCACCGGTTCCCACAGTTCGGCTTCCCACCTGTGGCGGTACGCGCCTGGGCTCCTCCCGGCGGAGCCGAAGCCGGGCAGAAGGCGCTCCCGCCCTGCCGACGACAGCGGAAGGAGCATCCACAGCCCCCACTCCCATGTACCTCCCGGGGGAGGTCGTCACGGCCATAAGGAGGCACTGCCGCGACGGGGAGGGTGCGTACATCCATCCGGGTCGCACCCAAGACGGAGTCTGGGATCGTCGATTATCCCTGCTCCTCCCACCCCGCTCCCCTACCCTGTGCGTCGAATGGTCCCCCTTCGACCCCCCCCGAGCCACCACCTTCCTACCCATCCCCGCCGAAGAGAACATTCCGGTGGCGGATGAGGAGGAGACCACGGCGCTCCCAGAGGAGTGGAGATCCCCAGCCCCTACAGCTCCGGCCCCCACCGTGCGCCGGGCGGCGCCCCGACCGCACCAGCAGTGGGGGGGAGTCCAAGTGCCCCGGAAGTACAAGGAAAAGGCGGAGGAGGACCTGGCTGCAGGGGGAACTGCCTCTGCTCCCCGATGCCCGGCTCCGTCCACCAACACGCAGACGCCGCCCGGAGGCCGTCGGCCGGCCCGGGCCACTCGGCCACCCGCCTCGGCCGCCGTGCTGGGCCCACACCACCCGCGGGCGACCTGGATGCCCTGGTGGTGGGTCCAGGATAGGGACCCCAACCGCCTGGAGCGCTGGGGCGCCTTTATCCTCCCTCCTTTGTCAATGGGTGACGAATTCTCGGCCACGGGGGGGGGAGATAATGAGCAGGCTTCGGGTGATCGAACCCGGGGTCTACGACGTGATCGCGTCCATTACGACGCGGTACCATCTCAGGTCGGCGCAACCCGCGGGCCCACGTCGCTCGCCCCGCCTAGCGGCTCGGAGCCCCCTGCCAACGAAGTCTCCGCGTCAGGTGAGCCACGCCTACTTAAGTCGTATTGAGCGTAATTAGCTGGATGCTGCTGTTGTGTTGGGGGAAGAGATAATGACGGGAGGGACAGCGATTCGGGGAAGAGGGAAGACGCGGGCGTCGGCGCAACCAGTACCGGAAGCGCGGGGTAGTAGTAAGCGGGCAGGAGGGATGTAAGGCTACCATAGGAGGAGGGACAAATAGTAAGGAGTGGTGGAGTTAACCCATGTCTTGGTCATTACAGAGGGAGGATGGTCCTCGGTAGACGGTCCCTGGTACGTCAGTCATCGCCCGGAAAGCAGCGCCACCGCCAGCGACGGGCGACGAGGCCTCATCATTCATCGTTCGTCACCCTGTGGGGGGCCGGCGGCACCCTATGGCCCGTCGGTCGGGCGCCCACCGCTCATCCACTCATCCCCAAGTTAAGGACGTTGGCACCGTTGTGCCCAGTAGAACTCATCATCATCCTCACCACCGTCACCCTGTGGGGGGCCGGCAGCACCGTAGGACCGCCGGTCGAGCGCCCACCGCTCATCCACTCATCTCCAAGCTAAGGACTTTGGCACCGTTGTGCCCAGTAGGACTCATCGTCATACTTACCCCTAAGAGTTCATCACTGCGCTATAGTTCTTCTGAGTAATCTAGTATATCCGTTATCCCTCATACTGTGGTGGAAGAGGGCCACCGAGTTCAGGGATTCTAAAGAGTAGGGAGGGTTTGAAATAGAGAGGGAAGGGTGTAGCGGAGCCGAGGATAGCTGGCTCCGCGCTCCTCCGCACGCCGTGCGGAGGAGGGGTTCCGGGCGGCGCCGGGAGGTGGCGCCACTGGCGCGCGGAGGCATATAAGGCGCCGTGCGGAGGAAGTCCGGCAGTTCTACTCTAGAGCTCATCTATAGCGGTCGCTTCTTGCAAGCCTGATATATACGCCTATGTAACTGTTGATGTTTGATGACAATATATACTTACTTCTCATACTACTTCCTCTCATCGTGTTTCTTTCCTAGTTAAGCATTCGCCTTCTAGTTCTATTACAGTATTTAATGAGTTTCCTGACGCATTTGTTTTATCCGGAGTGGTCGTCTCCGGGGTCTGGGTTTTCTGACTGGGTTCAGTCTGAGGCTCCCGAATGTCGGGTTTCCGGGTGGTTTCCGAATAACCTTTGTTACTAGGAAGTTTCCCGGAAGCTGGGGTTGAGTTAGATTTCTGTCGACCCTTGAATTTAAGGGCGTCTACTCTCTCCTCCCCTTCAGATTCTTCCGCGGAAGAATCGTCTCCATCTAAGGAATGTTCAATTCCAGAGACGCGCTGCCCCCTATTAGCGGGTATCATACCAGCCAACAGTATCTTCTTTTTGTCATGTTGATCAATCGCCATGAACAAATCTGCTAAGGAAGACCCAGCTTCCCAAGCTCTACCACAAACTTTAGCATGTTCGGGATCACTCAATCCACTAATAAATCTTACAAATAGGGATTCTATGTAATATTCAGCATCCCTACTCCATTCTGGCCTAGCCTGCCGCAATAATCGCTGCAATTCCAGCCCAAAAATTTTAGCAGATTCCTTCGGTTTCTGCGTTCTTCTCTGAAACAGAGTCCAATGATCTACTGTCACCATTTTCCCAAAGGTATAACAAGCTAATACTTCCAGCTGGTCGTATGTAGCTTCCGGCCCGTAAGTGTCCCTCCATTCTTCAACCACTATCTTACCCGGGCCGTCACTCAACCATATCACAAAAGCTCCCAAGGATTCCTCCTTGTTCCAGCAATTGTACTTACAATCATCTAGAAGTGATTGATATTCTTCCTTCCAGGGTCGTACACCCCTGTAAGGCTTAGTCACACGTGCAGTTCTTTTAGCGGCATAATTAGAATGCACTAATTGACCCGACATGCGTCTACTCCAAGCCAGTAGGTCTGTACCGTCTTGACCTCGGCTAGAGCAATCTAGTCCCAAATTACCTATGGCGGGGTCTCGATTATGTAATCGGTGCTCCGCCGGGGTCATTGTGACCCGCCGGTTCAAAGGAACCTTTCTCTTGGGTACATCGTCAGATGATTTATCTGATTCAGATTCTGAACCCTCATCAAAGCGTGGGCCTTGATAGCCTGACAATCCCTTAGTGTTTTTATGCACCGGGTTTGACCTTCCCTTTGTTCCCGGTTGGGTCCCCTTATTCATCCTATCCCTCGGCCTAATCTCAGGATCTTTATTGACTCCCGAGTGTGTTTCCGTGGCCGGAGGTGGGTACGAATAAGTTGCATCTGGGCAATACCTATAATTACCCTTGCTATCATAACCTCCCGGATTCCCATATAGAGCCGGGTCATCTCCCGCAAAGGGGTTCAATGAGCCATAACTATGATTCACCACTTCATCTCGAAATTTATTTTTATAATGTCGAGACACTTCCTCCTCTGGAGACATTTCCCTGTTAACCGGACCAATACTGGCATGATTAACTGGTTCCCATCCAAGAGAGCGCCCGGTAACATTCACTCTCCTTGAATCTTTCTCTCTGTTCTTATACACAGAGTCTTCCACATTCCTCAGTCCATTATCATTAATAAATGGATCGAATTGAGGTAATGGTTCCCCCTTACTAGTAGTAGGAGTACTATCCGGAACAGTTTCCGGCCTGACAGCTGGAACTTGTTCCTCCCCCTGCTGTTCCATTACCTTCGACAATTCACCCCGCAGGAGAGTTTTCCTGGCTTCAAGGGAACAGACAGCCTCCACCTCAGCTTTCCGTTTCCTTTCTAACTCTTCCGTTTCTTCCAGGATTTGTATCCTGGTGGATTCGTTATCCTTGACCAACTGGTCTCTGCCCTTCTCGAGCTCTTCTGTCCCCTTCTTCAAGGCATACCATTCTCTAGAGTATTTTTTTAACTCCATCTCATACCTCTCCTTAAGAGATTCGGAATGTTCATTCTCCTTCTGGTTCTCAGCAATCTTTGCCTGAATCTTTTGGTATTCATGCGATTCCTGAGCAACCTTCTTTTTCATATACCGGTTGTCCTCTATCAACCGTTCTCTCTCTTCTATCAGAGTTCCTTTTACCCTCTGATTCTCAGAGAGGATCTCGTCCCTTTCTTTTACCAGGGAAGTCAATTCCTCAGTCAATGCAGCATACTGATCTTCCATTGACTGCTTGTCCAATCGGACATTTTCCCAGTAGAGGTCATCCTCTTCCCGAGCCAAACGCTCGTCATATTCCCTCTGGAATCTCTCATCCCCTACATAGGGTTCCACCCAGGAAAGATCTTGCAATTTCCTCTTCTTCTGTTCTGGCTTCAAGCCCTCCCCAGGGTCCATCCCTGGCACCTCCAGGCGAGTTGATTCCAACTCCCCTTCACTCAGCTCTGGGCCAGAGCCGCCCAGGCTACCACCGGTAGCCATTGTCCGTCCACTAAAGGACTGTCTGTCCACTCAAGGACTTCCTGTTCAGTATAACCCGAACATATTCTCGAACAACTAGCTTGTTCTGCTACCTTTACTGCTACTGGTCACGGCACCAGTGTGGTGGTTCGTAATTAACTCTAGGTTAAAGAACAACGATCACGGCAGTTTCCAGGTGCGAGAATATATCTATCTTTATTCACAAGAATAACAACTCTAGTTCCTTTACTAGGGAACGATCAGTGTAGAATGAATACACACAGGTAGATCAGGTTTCTCTATAAAATAGAGGAAACGGTCAGTATACAACTCTTAGCATACAACTCTGTCCGCACGGTTGGACATGTGAAGTCTCTCGTCAGTCGGGCCTGCACTGACTGCCGTTCCAGGTAAACACATGGGTCTTATATAACACCGGCTCTTAGGTCACGTGGCCAGGTGGGTGGGTCGGCCGCCCACCTGAGAGCGGCACACGGTCACCTGAAGAGGACCTGCGCCCTCTCCCGGGAACTGTGTGCACTAGCTCCAGGTGGAGAAGCCGAGTAAACAGACGTTACCCGGAAATACCGTGTATGAGATTAATATGTAATATCATGCCCCTACACATGTATACATTGCCTTGGGTCAAGGTATATATATAAAGTTACAAAAGCTATGGGCATATGGCATGATATGAGCCTACAGGGCAGGCGTACATACTCTAGGCTCTTCCTTATACTCTGATCCGAAGGGATAGATACTGGAGATCGAGCTCTTGTTTACACATGGCTCTAAACAAGCCCTATATACATGTCGGTGAGATTATCGTTCACTGATAGGTAGATCTCTCAGCATTAACCAACGCTGCATAATCACTTAATTATACACCCCACCCGGTATATATACATCTATGCAAACAGTGACTGGACTGTTGTGGTCATATCCGATCCACCACACCATCCTTCTAGCACTCCATTTTAACCACACAATCTGTGTCATAGTATCACATATTGTAGATGGGGAACAATAAGCATTGAGATACACCCCAATCGAAATATTTTACTACACTTAAAAATCAATGACCCAACCGTCTATGGCACCTAAAGCCATCAAAAGCCTATAATACCAGTATTCCAGATTTTTGACAAATATATGTAAGTATGCAATTTCATATTATATGACAGATCTAGAATGAACTACTTTTGTTTATTGCAATGTTGGTTATTTTCATTCTGAAAACCCTGGATTGCATGTGACAGCTATCAGTCCAATTACCATCTCCCTTCCAATTGCCAATATACTTGAGAGAATGCCCTTATTAGAGTGACTTCATGCAACAACAAAAATATCCAATCCTATTTACATTATTACGACATATAATATATATCCCTCTTATGTCGCCATATATATACTAAATTGAGAAGTATGCTGAAGTTAGATCGCGTATAATAAAGGGAAATAATAGAAAATGTCCTGCTGAAATATTCCTGAGGGTATTTCCATACTCGACAGCCTATTTTGCAGCTTATAACATGTCTATTGTACCGAATGACTTAAGAAAGGTATATTTGCTGAGACTCTGATTAGCGGATCAGTTGAGTATACACTATCTCCAATGACTAACTGAATTCTCCTTCGACAATGTTTGACTTGAAAACATTTTACAATGTATAAAGTGCAATTTTGTAAGCTTGCTTTATCTTAGTCGTGCAGTGTCAATTCAGAGGCAATTAAAATAAGTGATTTCTACCATAGATATCTTTGTCAACAGTTCCATGTCTATAGACTGTCACTCTAGAGGAAGGCAGTCCAGAGTTTCTAATTCAGAATGAAATATACAAATGTAGCTAGAATTAATAAAATCGGGTGAGAATACTGACGATGCAAAAATAGGACCAAGGTAGGGCACAAGGAACCTACCGGTACAATACATTGTGTTTACATATTCTCTCTAGTTCTACAGTACTTAGCACACCGTTATGTATATTATAGATATGTACACATATATGTGTAGGTAAGTAGTATCATTAGAACGTTGAATATTCTACAGAACCACATACATAGAGCTCGACACCACGAGTGTGTGGGTGGCCCCGCGTGATGTCTGGTCGGTTTATTGCTGCGGGTTTGACCCAGGAGATCTGACCCTGTGTTTATTTCAGGGACAATCGTGGACACAACATAACACTCAATAAAGGGAGAGACATTCCGTCTGTTTTCTAATTTTTCTCACTTTTATATCCCTCTCTAATGGACTTAATGCATCATAGTGTAGTTGTGTAGCCTTTTATGCATGGTCCTGATCTTAGCCTTGCAATAAAAGGTAAGGGAATACAGGGAAGATCTGATATTCTGCCAAACTGTTTTAACTAATCTGTATACATCTTGTACCCTGGGCTTGTACCTTAGGGATATATAAGTCATTTGCTGCTCAGTGTTGTCTCTAACAAAGGATAGCATCATATCTTGAATCATAGTGTATAGGGGTTACACTAAGCCTCATCCAACAAAAAAGGGACGAAAGTCAATAAATGTACGCCACCGTCCATAAAGAAATGCCCATAGCAGCAGCAAAAGAAAGGTAAAGACTCTTGAAGTAAGAGTTGACCTAGAGTTCCAGTTGTATGTCTATCAGTGCGCCGACACTACCACCCCCTCACGGACACCAGCCAGACGTGCTGTCAAGTCATGAGGTGATCTATAAAGCATCCTGTTTAGGTAAACTTTTTATTGCCTCTATTTACATTAGCACCTGTTTGGCCTTTTCTCCACTCTTGCCTTAACCTAACTTCACCCCTGGCCCCAGTACTAGCTGTATATTTGACACCTTACTCTTCAATCGTAATACAAGGAAAATGGAACAATTTAAAGGATAATCATAATTATGTAGAATTGGCATAGCCCTATTGCCATTCTGTATACTAATCCCATCTCATGTAGTGACTATCCATACTTAGACAGGTTTAGCTATTACACTATATTAAATGCGACCCAGGATATAAACATGACCTAGAAATGTCATATCATTATAACATGACAAATGGCATGCAGCTCCTATATGAACAAGGTTGGTGTTGATAGCATAATTGAGTACCAGTTTAAGTGAGTTCTGTATTAAATACTAGGCATCCTATGCATGTATTCCCGGGCATTTATTGCACACGTGGAATGGCTATCTATTAGGAGGTGGCAAATTGCCTATAATTCACTCGGGGTATGGTATGCCAATAGAAATACTCTGAGGTTATAACTAAGAATGGCCATGCTTATGTACAGCCTACACATTTCTGTGTAATTCTGTGAGTTTAGACATATAGTCAGAGGCAAGTTGTGGACTAAGGTCCATGTCGCATGTCGATTTTAAGAAATGGCCATGTCGCCATGTCGATTTTAGCCATCTACCCCCATATTCTATCAAACCAATATAGCATTATGCAGCTGGTGTAGAATGCCGTTTAGTGATATGGATGTAGATTGTATTACAGGTCTAATTGTGCCTAGAAAACGAACGCATTTATCCATGTGCAATACATGGTCTCCTTTCTTCCCAAAATTAAACCTATATCCAAATATAATGAAATAAACATAGTGCAATGTTTCCAAATCACATTTTCTACTGGAATAGTGCGAATAAATTGCCTAAAGAAATCATCTGACAAGAACAGATTCATTCTACCTCTGCAAGATGTACCAGTTGAAATAAGACATATATTCAGAACATAACCTTAAGGCAGTATTCCACTGGCAGAATCGGCCGTCCTTCTGTTCGTCGGATAAGATTCTCCCATTTTATTGGAATTTCATTTATTTATCCTGGCAGGTATGATTGGCCTGGACGACCGTATTCTACATACACCAGCATGTGTTCCGATGGGCGGAAAATATGTTTAACATTATAGACTTTTATCAATGACCAAATTTTGGCCGACCGACATTGGTGGAAAACACACTTTAGGACTAAACACCATCAAGGATGCCTAATACGATGTGTACCCCTCAAAGAAACAGTAAAGAACATTGATCTCGTCCCAAATAGCTGTGAAGTCCCATGTCGTTATCCTACCTATAATGTGGCTATTGCTCAAACTGCCCCCAGAGGGCCTACTGAGAAGCCATTTTAAACCCTAGAGGACAGGATGGCTTCAGTGGGCGCGTGCCCAGGCTACATCAACACCCCCTGGTGAGGGTGATAAGGCTGGTGTTTACACAGGAAACAGGCAACGACTACAACTAAATGGGAAGTGACGCAAACTGAACACGAAGTGCGATTAGCACGGCCATTAGTGATAGGAGCCTACTCCAGAGGGTATACTATTATAGTGGCGGAACTCTCATATAGTGAAGATTGAGGCCTAGAAAGAGATGCCTTGGATGGATGTGGCTATATAACGTCTGTGTGTGTGGGAAGCCTTAGATATATTCACTCCCATTTACAGATCTACAACTACGGTATCTATCACATGCCGGATCACATGATCTAGATCCCAGTATATCTTACCAATCAACATAATCGCAATCTATTTGACCTCCACTATTCAAATTTATATATCTTGTGCTGTTGTCTTATAGTTCATATTTAAGGTATTAATGTCCCCTGTTAAGAAAAGGCCATGTCCCATGCCCCTGTGGCTTCATAATCACCATGTCCCATGCCGATTTCAAGAAAATGCCATGTCCCATGTCGATTTCAAGAAATGCCCATGCCGCTTGTCACTAAGGCTGATGTCCCATGTCGCTTATCAGAAAAGGCCATGTTGAATTTAGTGATCAAGACTCATACATAGGGCTTGTGCTAATGCATACTATAATAGGGTAGTCATTCCTCATTATCAGTGTCAAGGATATCAGGTCATCCAGGAAGAACCTTTGACATTAAAACGTGTTTTTGCTCCCGTTGCAAGTATGAACCGGCACAATATGTATCCCTTGTACAGCAGGTCACAAGAGTACCCAAAGTCTTCTTCTCTGAAAGCTGTAGATCAACTCGGGTCTTCACCTTGCTTGCATGTGGTTGGTACCTAAATACTTCTCCATAGAGAATTTCTGTTCTTTCTGAGAACTGGATATATGCTTGTATCAAAACATTAAAAGGTGCAGCTCCAGTGGTGCACGGGTAATATACCGAGCGAGGTTCCCGGCGAGCATATGAAAGGCACACCCCTACCACCTAGTGAGAAACGGCAAAACTATAGGTAGACTGCACTCGATCCATGTCGTAGTTTATAATATTCTATTCTTCTTTAAGGTAGATTAGTCCATTGGCAGAGGTTGCTTTTCCTCAAAATAATTTCAAATGTCAAAGCTACTATTTTGCCTGATCTGTTAACTATCTAATACCATCAATCAACTGAGAAAGATCTGGTAGGCCAAGTGACACTTCTACTGGCCCAGTTTCCATATTGGCAATATTATAAGTTGGAATCTAACTCACCTGAGCCTGATCCTTTGCGCAGGCGTCGGCTTCTATGACGCGACTCAGCCGACGTCTTCCGTGCCTCCTCCAGGAGCTGAACATTGAGCAGTTTGTCTGCTTCAGACAGCTCTACCTCCTCCAGGGGGCCCGTCACCAGGTCTACTACCTGCCCATCCTGTAAGGGCAGAGAACATGAAGGGGGTTAATGTTGGAGGAGTAACTGCAACACTTCAAGTTGAACTTAAACTGGTAAGAAATAGTAATGGGACTAGATCTACTTCTATATGTCAAGGTCAATACAGCATGTTTGTAAGTGTCGGATTAAGTGTGTGTCGGTGCAGGTCGGTCTGACCATCGCAATGTTTCCAGAACTACTCACTTTCCAGTTCTTTGAAAAGGGACCGGAGACATTGCGGGCGTCAGATTGACCCTCAATTTTCTCTCTCCGTGTGGCACATACATGAAACTGATCTCGCCATATATATATATATATATATATATATATATATATATGGACCATTCTTCGTATAGTTTCGAGGAACTGCCTATTCACTTTAAACACCATTTTAAAAGTAACCAAATGAATGATCTCTTTTACATATGAAATTCTCACCTTAGCTGTAGACAGAAGGCTTTCCTTATTACGACGAGCCTCCTGTAGGATGCTGCGCTTGGCTAATTGCCTTGCCGTCACCCGTCGCCGTTCTGCATCACTCGCACTCGTCCCACCCTTACTCCCATCACCCTTACTGCCACCCCCAGCCCGTGGGGGCTCTGTGGTGGGGGGCGCAACATCAGCAGAGGGAGACAATAGAGGCGAGTAAGCCTCAAACTTAGTAGGGAAGGATTTTTCTCCAGGCGGTGGGAAGATGGTGCGTTTGTAAGGCATCCCGGCTTGAGGGCCCGTCGGTGAGGGGACGGGTGAGACAGGAACTGCAGGGGCACCGTTAGGTAGCAGGGCCTGTGGGGAGACCACATTGACCGAGACAGTAGGCGGAGCCGCACGGTCCAATGGGCGGTACGTGGAAGAGGAAGGGTCACCAAACTGCAGCTCTGCGGGACTCCTCCTGTGGGCGATAAGACGACAATAACCTCATGTGCTACTGGTATACATTATGGACATGGTAAGTTCATCCAAAAGTTAATACCAACAAACCAATATATTGGGCAAGAGCTAGTACTCATACCATTTGAAAATTTAATCATGATTTCATAATTTTAACCTAAAATTGCTGAATGCAAAGTTTTCTTCTTAAACACACCATAAACACCTGAATACTACTGGTGAAGTTCAATCTTCTCTGTGTTTATTACAGAACTTAAACATCTCACGTTAAGCCACTTTGTGTTAAGCCAAAAGGTGTTTGTAATGTCTTACCTGGATTCCGAGCGTGGTGAAGTGTCTCGCTTCACGTTCAGTGCTTGAGTGTAGGGAGGTGGAGCCTTGTAACCAGGAGGCGGAGCCTTGTACTCCGGAGGAGGCGCTTTATAGTCAGGGGGCGGAGCTTTGTAGTTAAGGGGAGGAGCCTTGTAGTCAGGAGGCGGAGCTTTGTAGTCAGGGGGTGGAGCTTTATAGTCAGGGGGCGGAGCCTTGCCCGGGGGGACCTCTAGAAGATGAGGGGCGCGACGTCCAGGCTGGGGCAGTGCGACTGAGCGCATCCTGGACGTCAGGAGCGACTCCTCGGCCTCGGCGTCAGAACCTTCCTCTACGAGCGTAGACAGGCGCCGCAGGTGCTGAGGCGACTGTCTGTAAATGGAGAATTAGAAATTATAGTCCTTCACCTCTGTACGATCCATTTATTATGTACTATTCCCCCCTGTGAAACAGTAGCTGACAAGTTTACCTCTTAGATATTAACGTGTGAAACAAATGAATTAAGAATGCTTCATGTGTGGCACATAAAAACTTTGCGGGCGTAGGAAGCATATTTATCATTGGTAGGCCAGGTGGAGCTCACCTTTCACCCACCTATATATGCTTATAGACATGCTTCCATACCATTCCATGTTCCTATACTACTGATCTATACGTTTAACCTTTGATGGATTACAGGCAACCCCTTCTGGAATTTTCCCATTCTGTAATTTCAAAACAGTACAAAACGTCTTTGTTTTTATGTTTCTTACGAATCAACATGGATCCTTGAAACTCCAGACATTGATGCAAGGCATTGCTCAGTAATGATAGGATTCATCTTTCAGTGTTGATTGTCCTCAAATCAAAAAGATATGATATCAAGTTTATCGTCCATGTTTGAGGAGAACATGCAAGAATAGTTTGGAGAGCTACAAGGTAAAGTTATGTTTTGAATGAGGGAAGGTCGGGACGTAGACTTGGGAAGTCAAAGAGGCAAATGATGATGGAGCGGTCGTGGGTTGGGAGGGGACATTAGAGGGAGTAGGGCTCAGGGGACACAGGTCAGACTAAAGGTTCTCTGTTGGCCAGTTCTTCAGTGTTCAACCCCTCATATATGATATTACACAGGTCTCTTGTATGATTGTAGAGGAGATTTATTCCTTACATGGTCACATGGAACACTTTTAAGGGTAACCATTGCATGGTTCACTTGCTCACCGAGGTGCTAGGCTTACATGCTAAAGGCGAGACGATACACATGAGATTTTTTGTTGAGGGATCCACAGTTTCACACAGTCATTATTCATTCATATAGCATCCTGATGATAAATAGATCAAAGGCATCAGTGGACATGGACAGGTTATGCCGAAGGGGTTATATATTGTAAAGTATTGTATACCATAGTGTGTTGCATTCTAGTGCTAGTGCTGATGGTTTCTGACAACTGTAGAAGTCAATGAGAACAGATCGATGGTACAGGGAATGAGCGTTGGCGGCTATACTGCCCTTAGATACTACTACGAGATAGCGATATTTCTTTTTGATATTGGTAGTTACAATGCGCGGCTGTCCCACAGTATTCTGTAACATTCACTGGGTTATTCTGACAAAACCCTGCGATAGAAATGGTGCTCATTGGTCACTGGTTCCTAATACAATGGTTAATACATCTTCTGGGTTTAAATTTACCAAGTCGCTGAGTCCGTTTAAATTTATCTAGTCGCTGAAAAGTTGTGGACGAGTGCAAATGATTTCGTTTGCAGTATGAGGGATTTTCAGGTCAGAGCAGAAAGATGCAGTGGCGATGCTGATTGAACTAGCATTGGCTAGTGAGTCACGTCTTTTCTATATTAGTGCAGACCGACAACGGAAGAAGAGGGAGATTCACTGTCTACGGGTCAGGGAGTGGGGCTTCTTTGACTCTAGTGTCTGCAACACATTGCCCTGTGGTAACAAAACTAAAAACGGAAACTTATATTATGAAATGGAAAGCCCCGTTTTACCCTGCTATATCACACACGACGAATCCTGCATTCCATCTATTACATAATGGCGCAATACATCACATTGCCCACATTCAGTGTTCTTATTTATCGGGGACTAAGCGTTTCTTGTTAAGGTCCCCAACAGTTTATCAAATAGGCAGTAAGACGTACGACTCACCTCCCGTCTTGTGAAGCGGCGTTACCGGCGTCAGCAGTGGCCGACGTCGATGAAGCAGCACCAGCTGTTGAACCGACTTCCGCTATGTCTCCTGCAACTTCCGGTTGTGCGGACCGCCCCTTCCGGTCGGCGGGGTCGGTGTCGGCACGGCCGCGCTGTGCAGGGCTGGTGCCGGACCAGGTGGCAGCCTCAGGGGAGCTGCTCAGGTCGGCACGGCCATGTGTCGAGCTGCTGGTGGTGGAGAAGTCAGTGGCTGAGCTGGAGTTGAGCGTATCGTGAGCTGCTCCTCTCTGAGTGTTGGCGTGGTGGCTGTGGTGGTGGTGAGGGTGGTGCTGGTGGTGGTGGTGGTGGTGCCCCACGTGTAGGTTCGAGTACGCCGATTGCGGCGTGGGTTCACGATACGGCGGAAGTTGAAGATGGTCACCCGCGCGTGACCCGGGCGGGGCATGCGATGGGGGCGCAAAGCCTGAAGGTCCGGTGCCGACTGAATGTTGGGACCCCCCTGCTCCTGCAGGGAAGGGCGGTGGGGCGGGGCGCTCTGGGGTGAGGTCAGGGCTGGTGCTTGCTGGGTCCGCAGTCTCGAAGGACTGATTACTAGAGTCACCAGAGGGCCCCCGCTCTATGGCCCGCTTGAAGCTGGAGGTGCGGTAGCGGCAGAGCGGGTCGTACGGGTCCTCTTCCTCCGGTGAGCTTGGCAACGTCTCCGGCGGACTGCAGGTCGTCTCCACAATCAGCACACTCTTCCTGATCACGCCGTGCGGCTCCGACCTGAGGACAATCAGGTACACACTAGTTACACTCTACAAATTTACTCTTATCATCTCGACAAAATGGGTCTGCTCTCTTGCTACTAGCAGGGATATAAAGTACTATACCCCATGCTACTAGAGAGCTGCAACAGAACAGAAGCAGGGTAAATTGCAAAGAATCTCTTTTCAAGTTTGATACTTTTACAACAAATATATAAATATATTTACCAATGCTTAAACCTCTTTTCTGCGTTTGAAGGATGTGACTTGATGCTATTTTGATATGACTAACGCCATTGTTATCTGATAATCTCAGCCTTATCTCTAGTATGTGTCCCTACCTGTTGCTGCCGGAGCTGACGTCCAGGTCGACCACCCCGCTGGTGGAGGAGCCTGTGGAGGTGTTGACCACGGCGTACTTAGTGGCACCAATGGCCGGTGGGCGCGGCTTGACGTACGTCTCTGAGGGATACTCGGTCTGGGTGCTGGTACAGGCCGTACTGCCTCTACCTGTCAGCAGGTGGGGACAGGAGGAGGCCAGCAGCTGGTCGTACTCCAGGTGGTTGTGGTTGGCCTCCAGGTCCCCCTCCCCAGGACCCCCACCGTCTAGGATGCTGTCGGCCGACACACAGCCCTCCTTACGCCGCCCGGCCACGCCCGTCCCCTCCACCAAGTCGAGCGTCAAGGCTTCTGAAGGGGCGGAAGCAACTCATGTTAATTATAGGTAGAACTTTTACAGATAATCGCTAAAATTCAACTGGTGCCTTAATGGACATACTTCACCCAAATTGGAATAAATAAATGAAGGAATCGGAATCTTGGAACACACTTTTTGCTGTCTCAATGAAAAGGATTTAAAATACTGCAAACATTTGGACTATTTTGGTTTTGTGTTTATTTAAGCATTATCCCATTACTGAAATTTATCATTGAGATTAAATGAATCGGTATTGATGTCAGTCATTTTGTGTGAACTACAATTGGCAACATCAGATTGAGATGCATATGGTGACGAGGGAAATGGAAAGAAAACGACCATGGTTAAGTAATGAGATATATGTCTGATAATGCCCCCTCTACAACAACAGATACTAGGGCTAGAATGAAATCTCTTGAAAATGTTTTTGTCATGTGCCCACCCGTTTTATGTTTTCCCAAATGAATGGACTAGGCAATTGAACTATTTTACTAGGAATTTGCAAAATATGTGAAACAAATGAATTAGGGTTATGATTATTTTCTGCCTTCCCCCTTTGTAATTACTTTCACAATGAAGTACTATATGTCAAATGTATGAGAAGTGTCATTTATGTGATCGCCTACTTTCCCATCACAGCCTTCATCACTGTAACGTGCCAGCACCATACAAGATCATGGTTGGTGTTGTCATGTAACAGGGACATGCCGCCAAACTAGAACACAGTATTCCTCCTGCAGCTGTAGATGGCGGCATGCGTTATTGGCGGTTATGGGTCAGCGACAATCACTGACAATATACAAAGCAACTTCGATGGAGGATGTGCTGCTAATTGCATGGTGAATACTGATAGAAAGTATCATGTGCTCGTGTGTTAAATGAAACGGAACATACACTCATTAGCTCGCAGTGCTACATGTGCCACAGTCGCTATGATATATGTTTTCATTTTCTCTCTTTCCCCCAAATCAGATTGGGCGCGATATACATTTGACTGTAGGTTGCCAAAGTACAGACATACCTGTTAGATTCTATATAGGTGCCAAACCTTGCCTTTCAGCCAAAAGTCCACCACACTCAGGGCCAGACACACAGAGACTTCTACAGTGGAGAATCCACACTAAACGAATCTCGGTGGATCGATATCAACGTCCATGAGATGATTCTGATTTCCCTAAATCAATACTCCATTCACATTCCAGCAATCACATGTGACTCAATATGGTAGTAACAGGTCCTGTTATCAGTTAGTCACAAGGAGGATATGTCCTGTACTGTTGAGGTCAATGAGCTGGTGTGAGTGGTTGGTGCCCATGTATGCTGCAGGGTGGGGCAGGGATTGGACAGGAGAATATCGCATGCTGTCCACTGGCCGGATATGCTCCTAGTATAATAGAGTGATAGATGTGGGCTTGGTGGTGGCCGTGGCACCTGACCTTGAGTTGCTCATATCCAATATAATCAGAGCTGCTCGCATGCAGTGTCCTAACTGATCCCCATCATCACCATGGATATCATTGCACAGTCGAGGAGAGAGACTGGACTCTCACAGAGCTGCCTGCACGTCAGATGCTCCGAGACTAAGTGAGCAGCTCATTCACATCTATATGGAGAGCAGCTCACTAAGATGAGCAAACAGACAGAATTAACCCTGGGAATTAACCCTGCCACTTAACTAGCCACACCTCTGCCAGGCCCACATAGAGAGAGAGGGGGTGGAGGCGGGTGGTGGGGCAGGCATGAATATCGATACATAAGCCGCTATACTGAAGGGAAAGTGGGCCGATAATCCAGGAATACAGGATCGATAGCCTAATCAGTAGCAGCCAGGGTCGTGTTATTGGGGGGGTGAGGACGGCGTGAGGGCAGGATGGGAGGGTATAGAGTCAAAGTAATGCAGTGTGGGAGTTAGAGCGACTTGTGAATGGGAGGGTAGCTATGGAAAGAATGGGAGAATTTGGTGGTCTATGGGAAAGATACACATCCCTACTTTCCTTTCACAATCGTGGGAGGCTCATTTCACCTCTACATGAACCAAATCGGTATATTATCAGGTCGGCAGAATTGATTTTACAAATAATCTAACAGATGAAGGACTCTCTATACAATTAAACTACTGTCTACTTTTGAAGAAAATGTATACTCTCTATGCTGACAATCTGTTAGCTACATGCCAACTAGTTGCTTACACTACTATGTGCACACTATACATTACTGATAGAGACAAGCAAGACATCTCTCTCTCTCTATTTATATATATCGATATCTAGGAGATCATTTCAAGAATAGAAGAACTGCATCTTTTGCCCATAAGCTTTGATAGGGCAAAGATTGAGGAAAACGACTCTTTGCTTTATATTGACAAGGTATATATGCGGAACATGGTCAGAAATAATTGCCCCGAGACCTTTACCGTCCCAGACCTTCTCCGTCCCAGACCGACCTGTATTCTCACCCGCCCCCCCCCCCCCCCCACACCCCCACCCATCTTACCATCTCTCTCTACATGGTTGCCCAGTCACTCTCCAAATCCTGGATCACTGGGTTCGTTCCCCCCATCCACAAACTTCCATTTCTGAATCTATTAGTTGACCATTGCCTTTTCCATGGAGCAAGATCCTCACGACCCACTTCTCTCATCTTTTGACAGTTTTAATCTGTGGACCACCCTTGCTGACCATTATTGTCATACCCTCTACTTGGTTTACCCGCCCTTGTTCACCAAACGTCTGGAAAAGATCCGCTGTCCTCTGAAAGTGCGTCCATGTCTATGTGAAAGTTGTGCGAGCATTACTAGCAGTCTTGCCATGAATAAGATATATTTTATATACACCGTTGACACACTGTAAACTGATGATGGCCTTTTTGGAGCTTTATATCCTGTGTTGTTGACTGTGATACTTCAATGACACGCCTCCCTACCCAAAACCATCCAATGTCCAATTTTCTATCTAACAAAGTCAATGTACATCCTCTACTACTATTCCCATGGGGACAGGTTATGTTCTAAGCAGGTCCGATATCTACTAGACACAGCACCCCTCTAAACCAGACACGGCTTCTACTTGTATTATCGGACAGATATCTTTGTCATTGCAGTTTGATCGCGTTGTCATTCAACTTTGCGAAAGCAGTGTTTTGATTTTATCACATTTTAATATCAAGGACAGATTTATCGCTGTGTACTAATAAAAAAGACTATGGTGAAACAAGCAGAAATTTACAGCTAAATATCTATGTGCTGAACATTGTGTGTATGGTAAGGTTGGCTAATCTATTCCAAGCAGTGGTTTAGATAAGGTGGTACATGGTTGGGGTAACATAAGCATTTGTGGTCAACTAAATCAACAAAAGGCAGGTACATATTGATATGGAATCTTTGCATCTAGACGTAAAATACCAAGACATCAAATTCAAATATTACAAGCCAATGTGATTGGTGTTATCTCTGACAAAAGCCTAAATAGATTCCAATCCTGTTCCTTCTATGGCACACTCAATGGTATCAAATCTGTTTGTGAGCTCACCAAAACTCGCCGAATTTCCTTTACGACGATGTTTACCTCTATAGCTACCTCCTAGTTAAAAAAGACAGATGGCATATGTTGTTCAACAGTGTTCATGGGGCATTTTACGGACGATGGTAGAACATAGACAGACCTCTATAAAATTTACCAGGTCAATGCGAAGTGAAAGGGGAGATTAAATAGCTTCAATGCACACAGTTGTGACGTTTATAACACGATGTAAAATTTAAAAGCAAAAGCGAAAACCAACTCCAATTCACGCGGCAATATGCTGACTCCCATCATATAATCCTTACAGTGCAATGTAAGTAGTAGTATACACAAAGAGGATTGTGCCACAGGCCCCTGCAGGATCTACTCCCGTGTGTATTGTGTATGTATTCTGACTTATGAAGTGTGACGTTAGCTCAGGCTACAGTATGACACGTAACCCCTTGTACCATTTAAAACATAGGACACGTTATCAGTTGCTTGCTTGTGTCGATTTGTATAAATGGGTGACGCGATTCCTGATATTATACTTATCATACAGTGTGTTCCCAATTAGATATAAACCAAAGGCAAGCTCTTGCAACTAGCATACATACTTTTGTTTGAGAACATGCAGGCACTCCAGTTGCATCATATTACTCTATTTCTGTCTATATCCAGCTTATTATTACATGGCAGATAGTGCTACCACAAAACTGTACTCACCGACCAATGGGGAGTGGTTAGGGCTGTGCTGCGCGGCGCCCTGCCGCCAGTTGGCGTTTGTGTCGTTCTGCCCCTGGCCCAGGGGTAGTCCCTTGGACTGCTGCAAGATAGGAGAGGGATGGTCAGCTCAAGGAGGCTGCTGTACACAAGGGGTGGTCAGCTAGTGGTCAAGTAGTAGTGGCTACCCACCCACACACGTCCACACACTCACTGGTGCTGCCGCCAGCGCCACCAGTCTTTTAGTGTAGACAAAAGAAGCACATGGGTGGGTAGGCTGAGTGGGGGATTCCTCCTGGCGCTGTAGCTATTCATATGGGAAATAGGCTGCTTGTTAGTTCTGAGAGGATGTGTAGGAGATACTATCGACTTCAGGGAATCCACGCCGGGAATTGAAATAAAGAGTTCTAAAATAGCGACTGGAAGAAAAATAAACATCGCCAGGGGAAATATATATGTCTGCACGATTGGAAATCCATAAGTTTGAATGCTTTCAGACTTACAGCATGATTTAACGTCATACAATTGGTTAAAACCGCATTGTACGTACCACATCTGCATTTGGTAAATATGACTTGCTTCTGCATTAACATCAATAGTCCCAGCCCCTCTTATACACCATGTATCCCACCCCCAAAGCTATGCATAGCAGCCGTGAACAAATCCAAGGTCAATAGGCTGTATGACTAGCGGATGGTAGGATCAGTAAGCAGGTTGTCCATCGGTTAGTCTCTCCTATATACCTTGAACTACAGGCAACCCCAACACCCACAGTAAAATACAACATAATATGTCAGGTCAGATTTGTCACTTATAATGATGTTAGAAGAGAAATGTTCAATTTCCTTCAAATTCGGTACCAATACTTTTAATATCACATGATGCTATTCTAATTCGATTATTTGGCTCAGCTAAACTGTAGTCATGGTTAGTTACCAAGCATAATACTTGATAGTGCAAAAAAAAACTCATTGGAAATGCTTACCCTAACCGCTAAGGAATTGCATATTTACATTCTCCAACTCTATATAAAAGCATTAATTAAAGAATAATACCTTTAGGAGAGTATATTTTAATGCACTCTGCTCGTTTGTCCTTATGATACGTGAATATATCTGCGGCTGTTACAATTAAGCCGACCTAATTAGCTAAATAACAAAGAACTTATACATGCATATAAAAGCCCTCTCTGGATTATTATTCAGTAGTAATGGTGCCCTAACTTCCCTACCAATCTGCCTGGTGACCGATCCCTCCTCGTACCCAGTTGGTCGATGGGGATGTTGGGGAGGACTAAACCCGTAAACGGAGACAGCATGGTGGATGGTGGTGTCCTATGTACTCCAGGTATCTCCCCCGCCCCCTGTACTTCTGGTGTACACTGCAGGTCTGCCCACTGCTCACTGAGTTGCTCACTGTGTCAGTGGTGGAGTTACTCATCCGCAAGTGACAATGGATCCATCAGGGAGCTACAAACCAGCATTCCGCCTATTGGAGGACGGGGCTACCGACCGGGGGATCCAGGTTCCATTGGATTTTGACTGAACTATGGTGGTTTATAATTACTTCCAGATTTATATATGGCTTTCGGGCTGCATATAATTTCATGATTTAGTTATATGGTCGTATGTTCTCTTATATAAATTATATTATCTTTAATGAAAAAAAAGCAACTCCACCGCAGAGTGCAGCGTGAAGCAAGCACATCGGTGTCATCTAGCCATGTCCAACCCAGCTGTGAGTCTTGAGTAATTAGCTATTGGTCTGATTAATTCATGAAGCCCTAATAAGGCTGGATGGCATCAGGGTCAACACATACTTTATATAGTACAACAACAACAAAAAGAAGACATAATTCTAATGATAGTACTAAATGGGATGTTTGCTGTTTATACGCTATAAAGAGCAGTAAACTATTCTTTGTTGGAAATATCAGATAATAAAAGATATTAATTAACTAGCGTAAATTCATCGCCATAAAACGTTATGCTCACACACAAAGAAGTGAAAGAGCATGTATCAGTGTGAAGATAGTGACAGGCGCAATGTATACACAGCAGGGGAAGCAGCAGAGAGACAGGAGGAGGACTAAACAACTGCTGAGGAGGTCCACATGCTGCCACCTGACGATACCAGACAGAACTAGGCATACTCCTGGGCAGTAAGGAGTGACTCACAGTGATCAGGTCAGGACAGGGAGAAAAGCACCATTTTACAATGAATGCAACTACTGAGGACTTGCAGGGTTATATTGTTACAATGAAGTGTTGTGATTGATATGAACAATCCCTCATCCGATGATATAAACCCGATCACCAATATCCCTTTATATAGCAGGCGATTTGACACGCAGATGGGATTCAAAAGAAGATATGATAGAAGTAGCTGTGAATATGTAACCAGAGGACCGGCATGGGCAAGCAAGGAGTTTCTTACAATATTCAACTGTGGACTGAGGGTTCAGGAAAGCAGGTCTGCAAGCGCAAGAGTCCATTAGATATAAAACCCATGTGGCAAGAAATGGTGACTTTATGGGGATTTTGTTGAAGACGTTCTTTGCCTATTTTGAACAATCATTCATCTCAAATGTATGAGCAGCCACACAGAAATGATGCACCATGGAAGGGGAGGTGAGGCATACTTTCTGCTTGGTTGCTTACACATTTATGGATTCAACATGCCATAATGGAACGTTATTATATAGTAAATCTACTAATTTCAATGTGCATCTACCAATTCCAAATGTATAGATGTGAAAACTATCTGGCCAAAATGTAGTTATCACACCTTTTCTGCATAAAGCCACAAGTGATTTTCCACATGGGTGTAAACGTTAGTAGGGGATGAAGGGGGTGCACAGACAAACACAAAGACATGGTGCACTCACTATGGCAGCCAGAGAGGCCTGACTCCGCTCGAGCTGTGACCGCAAACAGCGGATCTCCTTGGCCACCTGGTCCTGTACCGAGACGGTGCACGTGTTGGAGGTACCACCGCCCTGCTGGAGGAAGACAAGGAGACTACTCACCAACATGGATCTGGTATCACAGGTTCACACTCTCACAACTAACTTCTGAATTATCAGGGGCATGGCAAGCAGTTTCAAAGTAGGGGAGACTGAGGGGTATTTTGACACTTTTTGACCACTTTTTACTTGACCTTTTTGATTTGACCTTTCCTGGGGTTGGTCAAAAGTGGGGTGGGGTGGGGTGGGTGAGGGGGGGGGGCATGTCCCCACTGTCCCCCCGGTTGCCACGCCCCTGTTCATCTACACACTCTTAACCCGTTAAGCACCGCATAGTGCTCTGATATGCTATATGCCCTTGGTCAGTATGATGCACTCATCTATCATAACGGCCCTTTGGTAGTGTATTCATCCTGTAGGGTGGTCTACATGCATCATGATGACCAAGGGTACACTGCACACTATATAGCCCTAAAGTTAAGGGCTCATGCATCCAATAGACCATCTACCAGCTGAAAGACATACTTCATGGCAACAATTCAAACGATATATTAACAGCCTTCTGATCAAATGCTGAATATCAAGTAAATAAGTCACCATCATGTGTTATTCTTGCAGATACACCATACCATTGAATAAGACAGCTACACTTGAACATCATGACGCAGTGGCGGCGAGTAACAACATCGCGTCCACGCTGCCACAGATAAACGATTTTTCTGTGACGCTGCATTGATGCATCATGCCCTTTCGGGAGTGCATCACCCTGTAACGTCGGCATGAAGCATACATGAATCCCTTGTGAGTTATGTGCGAGGCCTGCATCCATGCATTATGAGGACAAATTCCATTGTAATTATGAATTAAACCATTATGCTGTCCTCAAAGGGTTAACATTGCCAGTCGAGTCCCTTCATATTGTAACCCAGTTGCCATTCGATCTACCTTAGACGATGTTACAGTCTGGACCTGTTACAGTGGACACAGGGCTATTCCCAATGACCATTTCCCTTATATCACTAATATCCTCAATTACTCTCCATAGCCGCTCCAGTCATTCAGCTGAGCAGATTTGACTAGTCGAGCGTCCCAGTATTGCGTCTCCAGGGTATGGCAGTAGACGCAGGTTGTCAGCCCTTAAGGCAGGGTAATGTATCACGCCCTTCATGCCCTGGAGGCAGGCACATGTAGGCAGTCAGCTATAGACAGGGCAGTCCTCAGTGGGAGGGCGGGTTCTTTAGACACGGGCATACAATTATAATGCTGGTGACTTGGCTAGTGTCAAAACACTATGAGCAGAAGCCTGAAGAGGATGCGTCTCGGCTTAGATGCAGGTGGGGGTAGGGTGGGAGGGGTGGAGAGGCTACACTCCCATGAAACACAACTAAATGCATGAAAGATCGGGAATATTTTAATCCAACTTTAATTCCCATCCATGATTGAGTCTCCCATATAGATATGATTTAACACCACAGGCTGCACTTGGCGCGTCATACTTGATCTCAGGCAGTTGAAACTATAATAACACGCCGGCCTCGGCGGTGGAAAGTGCCATTGAATTTACCATTCACCACACTGCTAAGAGATATAAGAACCCACATACAATAGACATGAATATATGGGAGCTGTGACGCTAGATATGATAGAAAGTTAATATGCCTTTCAACGGGTAACAGTTTGGGCATATTTAGCGAATATTGCCACGTACGCACTCCTTGTGCCATATACTACTTACAGTGACTGACTATCAGAAAATGGTCTACATACCAGACACTACAGGAGTGTGTGCTGGACACAGGAGTTCTGTTTGGCACGTGTACTAATGAAGCCCTAGACAGGCTGTCAATAGACGCTGGTGTGCAGGCCCCATGGTACCATGGTGTAATTAGAGGTGCTGGTTATGGCACTGCACGGGAGGAGCACCCATCATTCATTAGTCGCTGTACCCATGATGGGGACTGTATGACGACCAGAAGCACCTCTACGAAGGCATTGGAGTGAAGGACAGGTGGTGAGAAACACATGGCAAGGCCCATATTCTAGATACTGCCCCACTGTAACACTTTAAAAACAACATAGGTACTCTTCCAAGGACTATGCCCTTTATCGGCATGACAAATATGATGAAAAGGGGAATGGGTGCATTTATGCATCATGCCTACCTCATGGGGGTTGGGGTATACTCCTAAAGAATAGACATGATGCACTAATGCAGTATCGGCGCTGATCACTGCTGATTTGATGCATGACGCTGACCAAAGTCTTGAAGTATCGTGCGGTCCTTAAAGGGCTAAGATACCAACTGTCCCTAACGGCACCTGAGCGTCAGAAGAAGGCTACAATCTGGCACTCCTCACGGTACAGGAGCCCATCCTCCTGCTGCTGGACTCAGGTTCACAGGGGTTAATGCATTAACCCTCTACTCACTATGATGATACAGACAGCGCACAGGCAGCTTACACGGCCATGTTGGGGTGGCCATGCACCGTTAAGTCCCTGTGTGATGGATGGGCTGGCTTTATGGCCACTTGCTGCCTGAGAAGTCCCTATGAATACCTAAACACATACCGACCTCCGCCCACAACATGCCTTCCTACTCCGCCTCTTCTGCCCCCGTCTATTAGAGTCAAGGTGAGTCATCAACATGACTCACCTAGACTAAGAAATAAAAGAGAGTCAAACTGTCAATGACCATGCCGGTAGGCATGGCGGAGTCAACTCCAGCTGAGCTTTCTCTTAAAGATAGTCGACACCAGTTGACTCTCCTCAACAGTCATTAACAGTTTGGGTCTAGACTATAGATAGCAAAATTACTTTTCTCTTTCAAATCCGATATTTACTATTTGTAACAACCACGACCCCCCTAGAAATCTTAGGGTCGGCCCTGCCTCCTAGCTAGAGTGAGATTGCCTGGAACACATGTGCACTTATTTTGGGCTTTATTTAAACTGTTTTGATTTTTCTCATCAGCGAGGTCTAAAAACTCTTCATTCCTGTAGGCCTATCCACTGAATATGCTTGATAATTGTGGTAGATCATGGACGGGGCATGGCCTTGCATGTGGGCTGTAATTTCATGCCCAAGTTTTTTAAAGTCAACGGACGCTTGCACGCTCACGCCATTCAACCTCATAATTCAATTGAAACAGCATGGTCTTACTGTCAAAAATATCATTCCAGTTTGTACTGATTTTAATAGATTCAGATTTCCCTTATGGCCGACTTTAAATCTTGACCAAGGATTTACAAGAACGGAACCTGTAGGCTTTTCAAATGCCAACCATGCCTTACTGTTATCAAGTAGCCAGTCAGAACTCTGGTTACCATGTCGGGCCACATGAGACCATTAAGAAGCCATCAATAGTTACAAGGCTCTAAGGGGATCGCCGCTCCATATAGGACATGGGAACTGGAGACGGAGGATTCTATTTTTACCCCATGGTGCGGAAAAACACTACGTGGGGTAAAATTGGACGATAATGGCAATACAAAAGAAGAAAAGTGTGGACAAAATATTCCTAGTAAACAGAAACCCAATCAGCCTGGGATGGAGGCGCTGGGAGAGGTTGTGTGTGTCAATAATCAGGCCATATTTGTCCACCTGGCGGAAAAGAGGGACACCAGACATCCGGGGGTGTTAGGGAAACACTCCGGGTATCACCGGTCACAGAATGGGAGCGTGGGTGGGTTCGGAAATTGAACCTGGCGGTGAATTTTGTTTTGCAAACAAAATTATTATTTTAGTGGTTAAAGAGATAATTCTAAAAGTCGTAAAAGCAAGTTATTACTAGCTCTGAGCATTACAGACATGATAGGTTAAAACTGCTTTTAAATTTACTGATAGTTTATTATTTTCATATGTATTTTTATGAAGATTTGCAATTTTTTTTCTCAAAACATGATTGCTGTGAGTATGATAACAGAAACCGTACTTTTGATAAGAGGCCAGTTTATATTTCTTTGGGTGACCTACAGTTAATACCCTGTGGGAAATGTGTAGTGTCAACTCTTTGAATCTAATACCTTTCCAGGCTTGGCATAGAAAATGAGGGAACCTTCAAGAGTCAGGACGAGTTCGGCTGATAAGGTGTGTGTGTTTAAACCAGCCGGTCATTATGTTGGAGAAGTGTGAAAATCGATGTATTTTCTGTAGAGTTTGAGTCTAATTGTTATTATTAGGCAATACATCTCGATGCTAGGAGAGATCTCTCAATACAGCCATATGTACGCTTGTATTTCAAATGATGCGAGCAGACGAAAGTAGACATAAGACATAAAACAAATTACTATTCAATGATTTAGCCTGGTGACCCAGGTTGTCCATCATCTCGGATTTTGCTTGTTATTTTGAGCGTTTAGAATAATTTGATTCATCTTAATCATCGTTCATCAATTTTAGTACAGCTACGTCAATAAAAGAAAGAAGAATTCCCTTGTCACGAATTCTCCACATTTGGTGAACTTACAAGGAACCATGCACCACCCACCCTGGTTAAAAAGTCGTATCTAATATTACTAGAACAGCTTCACAAAGCGGCATTGAATGGAATGGTTACCGGGGACAATAATAAAAAGAATCTACAGGAAAAATATTGGCTGTGTCCCTCTACTTCTACCTTCTTTCGTCATAACTTATATAATGTAGCACATTTAAACTGTACAAGGCAGTACTATGAGGGATGACATGGCTGCGGGAATTCATTGATGATAGCCGTGGTGGTATGGATGAGTATGCCCATTGAAGGATTGCAGATATTAAGTCTGAAACCTGCCTTAACAAAGATAGATTGCTCTGCTAGTCTGGCTAAACGGATTGCTCATTGTTTATTCAGGGGAAGACGGAAGACAATCGTGTTGTCCCAGGTCGGATAGCAGGAATCTGAGCAGTGGCGAAACCAGGTTTAATCAGGTTAAACCGGTGTCTATACAGCTAAGTATTTAGAGGAAAACACTCAGGGATCCGACATCTTGAACGTATATTAATGAAGACTGTTTTTGAGATAACTATACTGTCAGAGAAGACTTAAATTTGATTATGTTTAAGACTAAGGACGCAATTGTTGACTGGTTATGATTTATTGTGTGTGTACACTAAGAAAATTGTGCTGAACCCCTGAAGGAAATATTTAGGAAGTAGGATGGAGGATGACTTCTGTTCGGGGTCGGCTTTTAGGGATCACAGTGGTATCCCACACCCCTAGACGTCTACCAGCACCTAGATGTTCAGTAACTCATCGCCAGAGCAGGGTGCTATAAATCCCGCTGGATGTCATAATCATCCCCATATTGGATGTGGACATCCTTGTTGATCGCCTCATTCTCTCTCAGTCAACCAGAGGAAAACGGAGTGTGACTATACTCACAACCTGCAATTTTACTCTAGTAATACTCCCCATGCTAAATCAAAAGGGTCACCAACTCTATATCAAACCTAAACTCTCTTTATTTCAGTAGCCATGTCTGCAGTGTAGCCTGCAATTAAACTTGATAGCTCAATATGAACTGTGTATATAACCCTCTCTCTCACTCACTTAATCATATCCCTCCACCCCCGTACCATCCCTCACACGTTATGTATGTTGGTGGTATGTGTACCAATCAATGTCCCTGTAACACCTAATCCCGGGGACCAATATCGCCAGTAACCCCTTGGGGGTCTGCCCTAGATTCTATACTGATGCGCCGACTAGAAATAGTATCATTTTATCATGAAGTTGATCGGCCTTGTATAGGGGTGGTGAGGAAAGGGATCATAGCCCCTGGATTTATAAGATGAAAGAAGGAGGCCACATAGCCTCTGGGCCTGTGACCTTAGTCTCTTTGTTACTTTCAGGGGTGGGATAGACGGAAGGTATAATACTATAGATGCAGAACTATGTGGGCATGCTGTTGCTACTTGCTGTAGTGGAATTCAGTGGTACATACAAGCGGTGAATAAACTAAACATAAAGATAATTAGAATTCTGTTAACCTATGTCTTCGCTGGCATGAAAACCTATCTGGAGGTTCTAAAAGTTATGAAGCGCATAATTCTCAGGAACTAAGGGTCATACTGCTTTGGGGGAAAATCATCTTAAATTGGCCTAGAGCCTTAGAGTCGGCCTAGTAACTAAAATATGTTTATAAAATGGAGTCCCTATAGGTACAGTGATTCCGATTGGTTATAATTAGGCTATTAGATCATTACGTCATGCTACTTTGTTGTCAATATTATTAGGGTCCGTATGTTCATGGTTCCTTCTTCTGAGGCATGAGGTCACATTTTCACACTCCATACATGAAGAACAAATGCCTCTGTAAATCTCCAAACAAGGACTAAGAGGCGGCTCCGATGACACCGGGACACTGCTAAGTCAATTAAGAGGGAGCCTAATCTGGTTAGTACATGAGAAGCCTTATCTATGGAGGCAACAGATCCCCGGATACCACTATCATCACTATATTGAACATGTTTTCATTTTCCCTGTATGCGGAAAAGCTGCTTCATTGGAAACATCAATATTGGCTATTCCCATATCCGATAAAAAAAAAAGGTATAGATCATACCCAAGAAGTACGTTTAAACTCAACCAAGATCCCAGTCATCTTTAAAGGGAGTAGTCCACTGCTTGCAACAGACTAACTTGACCCCATTTATATATTTACCATTGAAACTTTGAGGGATGATTGATGGATTAGCGTCCGTTGGTTTAGATGTGCTAGCAGTGGAGCACCCTGTCTAGTAATTTGCAGGTAAACTGTTTGTCTGCTAAGTCAATATGTACACATAGGCCTATAGATTTACAGTAACCCACAATTATAGGTTATGAAAATAATCACAAATTATCCATGCTCTGCAGCCATAGCACATGGTCCAAAAACCATCTACCGATAATTTCCTTCCTTAATTCAAAGGTTACGAACAAAATATCAAAACCTAGGAAAACATTTACTACTAAGACACTACCGCTCAATAGTCATAGTTCATACTGAGGCTCTACCCAGAGCTACCTACCATGCCAATATATCCAGCCTCTGTATTGGTCATCCCTACAATCTCTCCCCCCAGCATCACCCCAAATCCCGCCTTACTGTGGGGGTATTTGTAACAATCAATGCCCCCAGTCTACATCCATAATAGCGACTCCTGGAGACCAACATCACCAGTAAGCGCTTTGTGGTCTGACCCAGATCCCATACCCTACCCTTCCCAGAAATATCATCACTTTGTCATAAATTTGGTCGGCCTTGTATATGGCTATAGGGAGGGGACGGATCATAGCCCCTGGATTTATAAGATGAAAGGAGGCTATGCATCCTCTGGGTCTGTAACCTTAGTCTCTCTATAACCCTCATGGGTGGGGTAGACAGGAAGCAGAACAGAGGCTTTTTGTCTAACATCAGAAACATTAGGTTAATACTGGGATCTTAGGTGACTTTCGTTCACGCTTTATCTTTAAGGATAAAAATAGACCAAATGTACCTGTGACTTCATCCTCAAGCAGTTTTAAATGAGATTGGCATTGGACAGTAGCTGCATCACATTCCTTCCTCAATGTACTATGAAAGAAAGCCCAGCTTCAACTATTTGTTTACAGAAGTAAATCATATATACTATTGCAATGAGCCCGATCATGACATGTCCCTATCTGTCAGATATATGTGATGTTCCCTGTATTGGTATAGCCTTACTGTCAGAATAAAGTCAGGAAAATGGAAATTGGAAAAATCATCTCTCACTAAATCTATACAGGAAACGAAAAATGTGAAATATTCATTGTTAGGATATTGGTGCTGTCCTGGACAACACTTTAATCTTTGGTCCCAATTCAGTAAGGAGTGAGTAATAAAGGTTTAGATATATAAGTAGACAGGGAAGTAATGTAGCATTATTTTTTATTTGTCCACATCAGGAAAGTCTTCTACTTCATAACGGCAGAATAGATTCCCTTTGAATATGATGGCGTTGGAGTACTGTAGAGGTTGTTGCTAAAGGCATTTCACAACCAGTCCCCTGGATAATGCCCCAGAGTGCCATTTCGTAACGAAGACAGCATCAAAGTCCATTTATACTTTAACAGAAAAAGCATTATGAAGCTGCCACTTGTAATTCACCATTGTGCCGGAAGAACATTACAAGGGACTGTAGCGTTCAATGTCAAAAAAAGCTTTTTGTGGAGCAGACCTCTAAGCTGGGCTTTTACACTGCACCCTACTATTTAATGCAAGCCTTTTTATTATTCATGATATGTACTCTCTATGATCCAGGGTAGTAGTGGAATGTGCAGTCACTATGGGATACTAAGATCTCACTTGAGTGTAGGATTTCCCCTTCTATTGTAGGGTATATCCGTAGCCAACATCTATAGAAATCAATCAATGCGCAGCCAGGTAGTCAGCGCTATAGGGAATTGGCAGTAGCTGGATTAAAGGAAGAATAACATCATCCCCAATATATCACCAACGGTTACTATAGGCCTCTACGTATAGTAATTTCCTCCTTTGCTCCTGATGTCTAAGATGGCAGTTTAATATATATTTATATATTAAAACATCAATCGATCCTGTTATATACAGACCTGGCATGCAACTTGATCTTCCCTAATCTACATTCGATTGATATAGCAGAGCAATGGTAATTCGCCATCTAGCTTCATGCATTCTATCAATGTCTCTTCATAATTACGGGTATACCTATGAAGCAGCAATGTAGGAAAGAACTGCACATATAGAAAAGAGGGACGTTGCTTTATCCATATAGCTTTATTCCCATAGCACAATCGACATCCGCCTTCCCTTCTATATGTCACGTTCACAGACCCTGTACAATGACATGGCCTTCGCTGCTGAAGCCATCTGCTCATAAACACTGCAAACCAGAGATTTCGGTCTTGGTCGCTATGGCAATGTAGCCCAATAAAAAGGGGCATCCTGGTGAAAGTATAATAAGGCGACTGACCCAGTACTTGTGGGACATGAGGATTTCTGCGGTAATCAGGAGATAAAAGAGAGAACCTGCCATTAAGGCAGACCCAATGGCTGACTCAGCTGGCAGTACTTAACAGGTGCAAAGGCATTTGCAGTGATTTAAAGCGAGAATTAAGATCCGTACCAGGATTGAGCATACTGCAAGTTATTGGCTGGTGTTCAATACTAAAGCGTAAAAACGTTAGGAAATGTGTACCAGTCATGTATCTGGTCTCTCTTTGCCAGACACAAATGTCTTCCTTTTCTAATTTGCATGCGGATTCATTGCATGTCATATGAGAGCTACGGTTGACATTCTCCAATTAACTATAAAAACATAAATGACCATCATGCACCTCAACGACCCCAAACAGAGCTAGAGACACTAAAGCTATATATTGCTGTATAGAAATAGACATGTCTCTGAGCAGGATAGAAATAGCACTTGCTTAGATTCTCTGTGTGGGAGCAGCTCATGAGAGAGTCCTCAGATGATGTGACGTCAGACCCATGGTCTGAGTACTTCCAAATACATCAGTAGTATACTCCCTACCAAGGTATAATGCAGAACAGAGGAGGGCAGGGACATATGTGACTAAAATAGGAAGCCGGAGAAAGTATAGAATCATATAAGGGAAGGGGGCAGTGATGCAACTATTACAAGGATGGAACAGCTAGAGATGTGGTATGTCTAGAGGCAGAGGGTTAAAGGGGTGCCGGGTGAGGTTGACAGAAATAGGAGGATTAGATAGACACAGAAACAGAGGTTAAGTCAGAGCTTATGTGATAAAGGTTGAGGGAATTGAATTGGACCATGGTTGGGTAGAAGAGGCCAGGGTGTGCTGAGTGTTTTGTCAGAGAAATGTTTTCCTCCTCACATTAAATTACCATACTAAGAGATTTTCACTGTACTACGACTATCCTGGAAGAATTGTGATGTACTAGCCTGATGTACAGTGAGATCCAGATAAAAAGCATAAATTCCTATACTACTTGCATCTCAGGTAATTGGTACCCTGGACTGCTAATACCCATTAACTATTTTCATACTGATATCAAATTTGGTAGTATGGCCTGCTGTGTTAGATAAACTATCATATCAGAGGCCTGTCCATTTTTCATAAAGAGCCTTCAATAGGTTTCATTATGTAAATTGCTCTTTATACATATATATATAGTGGGCGCCTTTATATCCACACTTCCACGCCCTGCCATAGGCATGAGGTATGATAGATAGAGTTGGCCTCTGAACACCTCCACTAACATATCGTGGCCACCGCCATGGATCCTGTCACCTAGACCGTACAACATCTATATTTTATATATTATGAAACAATCAGTACCAAGCAATTCTGCAGATGTAGTCTACGGCCTGGTTTAACGATTGGTATCAAGTATTGATTCTAGACTGTAATTCCCGAAGTCAATTCAAATGTACCCCTCCGGCTAGGCATCTCTATTGAATATTGATTGTGGTTTCCCCAATTCAAATTGACAGAACAATGATTCCTCTTTGGTTCAGCTACCAATACAGTCAACCCATGCCATAGGCTTTTGGAGGTTAATCTGAGGAAGCCTATCTGTAGGCTTGGATATATCTATTAATTTGATATAGTATGCCTCTAGAAAAAAGCGTGTCTAATTTAAATTTGAACCCAGCTGTTTTCAGCCATCTATGCAACCACCAATGCAAACAAAGTTGAGGCAGTATCTCACAGGGGATCCCCATGGAAAGTCAAAGTCAATATTGTATCTAGTATGCTTTATGAGGGCACTATGCCAACACCATCTGCATTTAATGATGCTATCACAACCAGTCTAATCAAGTCTGCTGGATAATGTTTACCAGAACAGCGCCTACTCATTGCCTGCTCGTGTACTCATGCAAACTTTACACTGACTGTGTGTGTACCCACCCTTGTCCGCACTGGAAACAGCGCTACCACATGATGATGGGGTAGACACGCTACCACTGAACAACCACTACTGCTCCTGTGTCAACCCAGCCACTGTGTGCTCACCATAATCTGAGAGGGGTACTAGTGCTCCTGTACAACAACACCACGGGCCATTCATGAGTTGCCACTTAAGCAAAAATACTGCCTTTATTAAACCTGATGCAATGCAACTGCTAATCATTTATTCGTTTAAAAAGTATGCATAGTGATGCTGTTTTACAGATCCCAGCGTTACTAACATCGATGTGGTCAGTGCTGAGAATTTAGCTCTGAGGTGGTATAAAAGTAGCCTGATATCGATTCTACGCTAGTCTCACTCCAATTGCCCAATGGAACCTGTTCATAACATTGACAAAGATCAAACTCACTGTGAGATGGGAAATCCAACATTTAATTTCCAAGCCAGCTCAACAGTTTGTTTAGCATCTAACAGATAAATAAATATTTTCTCTACAATGGCACCTCATATACTATAGGTTGATGGGCCATATGAGGTTATCCACTGGTGTGCGCATAGGCTGTGATGAATGGGTAAAGAGGTGGGCTGTCCCTGCGGGGCACGTTACTCTGGGCTTAGAGCTGCTCCTGCAATCTGACCGCTGCATGCACACACGGTCAGCAGCTGCTCAGTGAGCTGCTCACCACAGCCGCTACAAGTATGTTGTGTCACCCTTTTAGATGGTGCTACAATTTAGATGTTTAATTGCTATATATATCTTGTAAATGATACAAGATAGATATATCGATCTACGAGAATTAGGCCTAACCCCAGCTGAGTGTTCCTTGGTGAGAGGAGATCAGCCGCTCTCATTGTGTCAGCCGGGTGAGATGATGGCGTAATCAGTTAGAAAGTATTAGGCTTAGATCAATAAGAGTTAAACTCTGCATCTATTCAATGCGACTATTATAAAGTTATCTAAAATCAATGTAGAAAATTAATTAGGATTAGTAATATACCACTTAAATTTATTATAAAACGTTAAGTAGGCTACTCATACTTTAGCACTATCATTCAACAAGCCAGGTAGTATTGTTGATTTCCACTAATTGTTTCAGAAGATTCTCAGCTGATCACCATGACGGATTATGCTTAGGTTCATTTACTCACCTCGATGTCTCGTAATTTCTTTTTCTCTTTGGAGCATTCCTGTTTGTTCTTGTCCAGTTCATTTTCCAGACCATTCATTTGCCCTGAAATGCATAATTAGGCGTATAGTCAATCTTCTATTCAACACAGAACACATGGACGGATACATAGACAAAGACCTACGACTGTGGACTCCTGGAGTCGGTCTCCATCGTTCTCTACTAGTTGGACCTGGGTCGTATCACTCGACATCATAGGGGTCGCAAGATCCAACAACGTGAGAAACAATGTAAATACAATCTGCCGAGTGGACCGTTACATTTATAACATTTATAAAAAGACTGTTTGAATAGAGAGAAGCCTTGATTTGCATGAGGTCACAGGCTGTGAGGAAAACACCACTGTATTCAATTGGAGGTATTGAATAACTTCAATAAGGTAAGAAGGCAAAGATTTAAGGACTTATTGAAGAGGCTTCCTGGTTTTGAACTTAAAGCTGCTATACCAGGTGGCACACTCAAACCTAAATTTTCCTCACTTGTGTCTCATATGATTGTGTAACCCTTTCCCTCTTATAATCTGCCATTAATTTGGGCAGGAGATTCTTAATATGTGCAATACATGACTTCAATTCTAAATATTATTTATATTCTGGTGGGGTTTGGCTGTTTAGTGTTGACATAAGCCATCAGGTGGCAGTACTGAGTGGAGAGGAGCCTGGAAGTTTTCCATTGCTCAACTCACAAACACACTACTAGAACCTGGTGTATCCTGTAGATGGCACTATACCTTGTTGATGTAATCAAGTGCTGAATAGAATGCTGGAAGCATTCTATTTTTTCTGATCTATATCTTTAAATTTAGCACAGTTAAAAGACACAAATCAGATTGGGATCTTAGCAGTACACTGCACTAAGGAGACCCTTTATAGAAATGCAGAAAGTGAAGTATCTATATATCTAAGGTAGTACAGCAGCTTTAAGTTAAGAAGAGTTACCTGGGTCGAATTGGAAAACCTCAAAGTGTGATGCATGTATCCAGAAAGATTAAAAAGAACGACAATAAAATAAAGATATGCATTTGATATCAAGGGTATAGTACATGTACTTATATCAACTTTGGCGGCATATGTGATTGCGTTTGTAAAAATAAAAACAAGACCATTACATCACCAATGAATGTGCTCCGGGAGCAAACTTGGGCTGCATCAACTTACTTATAAAACCAAGGCACCTAATTGGGAGGGACTTGGTTTAATGGAGAGCTACAAGTCGTTTTGTGTAGTCATCTTTAAAGGACCATGGATTCAAAAGAAACAATAAACCGGAAACATAGAAGAAGATTTGGAGTAGTCTGCTTGTTGAAATTCAAGCCTCCCCTGGTTTCTTTAACGTCATATCAAAAAGGGAGGAAGCTGGCTTGTTGGGGCTGAAGTTGTCATACAATGGGCAACGGAATGGGTAGGGCACAGGAAAAAGGCTAGAAATATATTTAGCCTAATGCACAATGGACACCCTTGATTTTGGAAGGAATCTTAGTAAATTGTCTTCGTATTAAAGTAGGCATGTTTATGCAATACAATTTTAAAACAACTTTCGGGTTTAGTTCAAAGTATCCATGTGAAAATTGCCTTGTCAAAAGAGGTAGTCACAACGTCAACATAATATCCCATTAGAAATTTCGGCTACGCCTTCTGCAACTGCTTTATCATCCGGCTTCAGATATATGTAGTCACTGATGATAATTGAGTTCAACCATCAAATGGCTGTTGACAGTGCACCACTATTAAACATCACACTGAGTACCATTTGACAGCTTAACATAGTGCATGATGGCAGCACCAGTACGTTACTAACCAGTCTTGCAGCCATAAATCATAAAGACAAAAGGCCCTTGAAGCACTATGCTGCCGCTAAAGGGTTAATAAAACAGGCTGCAACCACGGACATACATTAAATGCGTATCTGGGGTATAAAAGAGCCAGGCCGCCACGTGCTACAGAAGAGGTAGCAAGGACTTTCCGTGGAGCACCAGTCACCGTCCCTATCACACTGTACATAGTAGGGCTGGAGGGGGCGAGAAGCCCTACTACCAGGATATAGGCAGTGTCGCTGTAAAGGGGAAGTTAAAAGGATATTTCAGGTGCCATTTTTCCTCCCATAAGGGAGGCCTAGGTAGAAGAGCAACTGTGGAAGCCCTCGGTGCCGGGTGGGGGTTGGGGCACTGCTTTCAGAGACCTGTCAGTCTGCAACCACACTGCCTTTCACACAAATTGAATGCACTTCAGCTATTGGACTTTTCCCCACAAGAATAGGTGCTGCACGTGCCCTGATCTTTCCTTTTCAAGAACGTTTTGCAGTCGCTGATTGAATTTGATTGCTGGTTTTGGGAGCTCTTCAGCGGACAGCTTCAATTCCATTATTGCATCCAGGCGATTGCCATGCAGAGACTTTATGTGGTTGGTTACGTGCATGTGATTATGATGGCCTGGGTAGGTCAGATATTTTCATTATAGACACCTATAAGCTGTGTGATATAATGAATCACAGTAAATCACAGAACAATTCAAATGACTTACTCTTGAAATTCTGTTTAAATGGTCCATCGTCAGGACTTCCAAGACAATTTCGGAAGAATGTGATTGTACAAAATTATGTCAATTACCGTATTCGACATAATAAGCGCCCTCCCCCTAATAAGCGCCCCCCCCCCTTTTCAGATTTTCCCTAGACATTTTTAATGTGTGCATGCGATATTGTCATTGATTTTCACGCCTTTGTGTAACATGGAGCACATCACACCTGTGCAGCTGTTAAGGCCAAGCTAGGTGTGAAGTCAAAGGGTGTGTATGAAGCTTTGAAGATGACACTGGGCTGGGTAAGTAGTCTGTATATGACAGTCATGGGGGGCACTTATTACAATGGATATCTGAGGCTGATTTTTCCACTTGAAATATTCTTTTAAGCGCCCAGGGCACTTATCAGTGGCGTAGGAAAAGGGGGGGCAGGGGGGCCCGGGCCCCCCCAATCACAGAGGAGGGGGGCCTGAATATGTTTGCCCCCCCCCCCCCCCAAAAAAATTTGTCAAGACCCTATAATATAATACACACTTCCTAAATCGTACCTCTCCCACATAGGAAAAAGTGGGAGGGGGAGAGTTGCTTGGGCCCCTCAATCAGGGCTCAACTTTTTTTTTTCTTAATACAATTCCAATACAAGCCTGTGTAAACACCGTTATACTTGAAATCCTATATTTAAAGCTGGTGGGGTGCCCCCCCCCCCTTGAGCCCCGCCAATGAAGATTTGCTTCCTACGCCTCTGCTTATTACGTCGAATATGGTAAACTCATTTGATATCTCAAACCTTTTCCACAAATCTTGCTAAAAAACTGGATGTGCCTATGTATCATCCAATGACAGACAGTTCCAAGCTCATCTATTATATACATTTATACCACACTTGGCCAACAGAACAAAGGAAATAGCCTGACTGTATATGACATACAAAAGGTGAGAAAACCACTCACCACTAGTGTGGCATAAGTTAGTTAAATCACTGCTAGACCCTTGTACTAAGGATATTGGCTTAGTTACGGCTGAACAAACTCGTCTACCGACTCAGCCTAGACTCTACGTACAAGGTTCTGGCAGTGATTTAACTACTACATAATACATAACTGACTCTTAACTCCTGTTAACCTGTACCTACAGCAACCTACAATAATTTATAGAAGTTATGGATGAGAATAACACAAACACGGCCCTGTTAGGAAAACAGGACGAACAAGGCCTTATTTCATGGCGGATACAATGATCACTATGCTTAAGTACTAGAAATCCCCTATCCAATGCCCCTCAGGGGATACAATGTTCCTGTAGCACATGGCCTATGACATCATCATTTGTTCAAATTCTTATGACCATTTTTTATGTAATTAAACATATTTAAGGTTAAAACCGTGAAATAAAGGCAAAGGCCCATGGTCAGAGGATTTTTGGTATCGTTCCCAAGAAGCATATAGGGTATATATATATAATCCTTGTCGTTCCCCCCTCAGTGGGGCCAGGGTAGGATCCCACGAAGCCACAGACCATGGGCCTTTGTCTATTTGTTAACCTTGTATCTGGAAAGCATAATTAATCAGAACAAATTACTATGAGAGTAGTTGATCCTATCACTTCTCCCACTATCAACCTAATAACTTCAGGTAATTCAATTATTCTAATTTCACCTGGTGTGACCTTAAAGCCAATTGAGCCCATACCACTCTACCCCCATTTGGCTACATGGACTGCATTTAATTACATTCACATTGAAAGTAACCCAGAGGAGTCCTTGAGGGCAAAGCCACAGTGACAGAGATCTGATTGGGCCAAAAAAGAAGAAGTTTGTTTCAGGTAACATGGACAGAAAATGTAGGGTCGGTAGGTCGGATTTTAATTTTTAAACTTTTTTTTAAAACATAAAGATACTAGCCCGGCTCTCCGAGAACCCTAAAATTGACCAAAAAAGGGTAAAATAATGGAAATTTCTTCAAAATTGCATAAAAAATCGTAGGGTCTGCCCTGTTTTGATAGGGCCGGTTGGGTGACCTGAAACAAACCTTTTATTTTTTGGCCTTGGTGTAGTGGTTCCATTCCTTGAAGATCCTTTGAAATAGACCAAGTATTTCTCTCTGCTTACCTGACGGACATCTTTGTCCATATAATCCCTGTCTAGGCTAAACTGTATAGATTTATGGTCTATTTAGAGAAGGTCCCTGGACAGACTTTCCGGTGAATTGAAAGACTTCCCGGCTGCATCTTATATCAGGGATTTTCTCATGAACATATTACTTAGCTGTCCTGCAAATTGAAGCTAATATAGCGCGTGTATATACAGAATGGATGACCATGGTACCGCAAAACCTCGCGTATAAGCCGCGGCTAGTACGCGAATCAGATCTGCAGTGCGGCTTGTAGGATTGGCCCAGGGTCGGGGTGGGGCTTATACCCGAGTTTTTGCCACTATAAAACAGTACTAAAATCGGCACATTCAGATCACCAGTGCGGCTTATAGGATCGGCCGTAACTCAGGGTGCGGCTTATACGCGAGTTAGGCTTATACGCGAGGTTTTACGGTAATCTAGAATCATCAACAAGCAGGGAGGGAAAAGAGATGGGGAGCCATTTAGAGGGTGGGGGCACATGTGTTATGACAATGCAGGGTAGGTTAGGAAGGACGGAAAAGGAAAGCAGAAGGCGTGGCCTGGTGAGTGTACTATGAGAAAAAAGCTCTTGGGGACCCAGCATTATCAATATCCTTCGAATTAGTTTTCTCTAGAATGTTCCCATGGAAACCTCCTCCCTTCCACACCATATCTCCCCCAGAGAGGATACAGTGTAGGGAAAGGCAGGAGAAGAGGAGAACAGGGTAGGCTATGACATAAACTAACCTCCCATATCTGGGGTCACCTTCGGGCTTGGGTCTGCTATGATGGGTTGTCACGTACTGAATCACGTGACCAAAAGCCGCCACTCACCATAAGGCCTACAGCAAATACTGACAGGGCATCCAGAGAGTTCAACTACTGGTAACTTCATGTTTTCCCAAAGGGAGCTTGACTGTGATTAGCAAAGGGTAAGGGAAAACGCTGGCTTATTTGTATGGCAAGATTGACACAGCCTCACAGTTTTGTTTGCAATGTGCTGGGGTTGGGTGAATCAAGAAGATTCGTGGGCGAATGACATTAGTGTGCATAATTTCTTTGTAAAATGAATATTTCAAACATAATTCGAAAAAATATATCGTTACACCACTATAGCATCACAATTTTCTATGTAGTAAAATAAAGGGAGGTGGTTACTGGTTTACAACACTACATTTCATTAGGGCCAGCTGGACCCACAGGTAGGTCAGGACCTAGAATTACAGACCAGTGCTAGTTTCTACCCCTCATGGAAGGCCCTACCATACTTTCTATCAGTAGGCCTATGTACACCCATGCAACTTGCAGATATATCTTGCTCCGAGTCTAGGCCTTAGTACCTTTACTATTAGGGTCCACTGAGTTACAGTAGGCCTACTTGACTGTGTCTTAGTGGCGCCAAAAATCGCCAGGCAGCGCCACCACCGCCTGTAGTCCGTCGAGTCGTACCCACAAGCTTAGGCGCCGAGGTGGGTCCGTGAGGCCGTGTTCCCAGCCAGCCACTCCGGCCCTCTGGTTGGTGGAACCCGCTGAATTTTCTCATAGGCTGTCTAAAAATAGCATCAGGTCCGGCCACGTGTGTCCATCTGTCAAATGTTGCTAACTATCTTGTGAATCATTGACACTACCCTTAACCTGCATGGCCCCCAATATATGACTTTCCTACAACCCTGCCTGGTCCAAATTACACTAGAACTTCCTTACATTGTCTCTTGATGAAGATGACAGCTAGGCTTGTTTGTAAACAACATTTCGAAATCCCAACTGCCATGTCCAGAAGTGTAGTCCGATTTTAGCTAAAAATGTAACTATTATAGGCCTTGTTATGGCATAATCCTATAGAATATTGCATTCTAAGACGGTTTTGATCGGGGTTGATACCTATTTAGTGAAGAATACTAGATTTCTGGTGGTAAAACAAGGGGACTACATTGTAGTGTATGTGCACACAGGGTTAGCTGTTGCCGGTGGCGCGAGGATACACCAGCCAAAGTCACGTGACTTCTGTCAATCTCTATCTCTTATATGGGAGTGAGTTGAGCCAGCAGAAATACTAGGAAACCTTGGTATTTCAAAATGGCGACTGTTACGTCGTACCTAACACTACTATTCCACCTAGTGTTAGGTATCCGAACTACCACCGCCTGGCGTTTTGGTGGCGCCGCCTGGTGATTTTTGACGGCACTAAGATGTTGCTAGGCAACCAGGTATTGCTTGGCAACCCAGAGTTGACACTACGCATGCGCAGTGTACCTTGTGCCGACATTCTGCGCAATGACTTGTCATTCTATTGACAGAAAAGCCTTGAGAGAACTAAGAATACGATTGAATGAAAATATAAACGGATGATTGATGCCACAACATCTAAGGAATCAACAGGTGGGCAGAAAAATATGACATGTCCCTTAATAAAAGAAAAATCGGCACTCAAATGCCTACTTCCATCGGACAGAAAAGTCACCATCTTGAGCTATTTTCGATCACTGCAATGAGCACCAGCAAAATGATCTCCTATTTCTAGGGAATTTATTTAAAATCACCATATTGATAGGAAATGTAAAGCAGGTACAGCCTTCATGAGATATATAAAAGTAGATCGTGACATTTTCAGTTTAATGTGTGAAAAACTATTGATTTTGTTAGATGAGTGCTTCCTGAGAAAAGGGTTGATTTCTTGGTTTTGGAAATGCCTCTAAATCATGTTTTAGAAAATTAGTTTTTAATTTGGTTTTGTGGCTATTGATAGCACCCACATGAGAGAACACAAAAAGTATTGTATTATTATTTGTTATCGATGGACTATATGTTAATTTCTATGCTAAACACAAACGAAGGATTTTCCCATAGTGATTAGTGTTAAACGTGGCTCAAAATGGAGTTTTTCTTGGAGAAAACCTGTGCGTGAAGCACAAAACTCCACCTGTCTTGCAGATTTCCACAACATAATTAATGAAACTATATTTGAAAGATAGATAAAAAACGAATACACTATATGATCAAACAATGAAATAGAAATCTGATGTTTGATGGCTGTAGGAGAGAACAATTTGAAAGGGGCGACCCCCCCTACAGAGGGAGGGTTGCTACATTATAACGTTATAACCGTTATAGGCGTGGTAGTGTGACAGGGTAACCACCTCCCAATAAAGGACATGGGGCTGCTCTGAGGTGTCTTAAAATGTGAATTTGAGATTTTGAAAATTTTCTACAATAAATAGCGGTTTAAAACTGCAGCTACTATAGAGTAACACTAATGTTAACTTAAGGAGTGGGCTATGTCACTATAGAGCTATATTAAACATCTAGGCCTATAGGCCTACATCAACAAAAATATTCTATATTTCTTCTCAATTTCAATTTCTTATTTATATTTCCAATAGAGTCCCATATAGGTAGGCCTACCAATTGAATGAATGCAGGGATCACTCCCTTAGTGACGGGTCATTCATTGCTAGCTATAGGGCCTACATACAGGGGGGGGGGAGCATTTTTTAGTTCCGGGGGGGGGGGGGATGAAGCTCTGTGGCCGAGTTTTGTACGCAAATGACGTTGTGGGTTCAGTGTGCCTACATTTCCGTTTCAAAACGTTTATCTATCGATCTTTGCCAAATGGTGTATAGGATAACTCTAAAATGTTATTTTAACTAAAACAAGAAAAATGTGACTTTGACCACGGTCGGGGCTGCTGGAACCTAAAAATTCTGACCTGCTCGCGCGAAAATCTACTAACCCCCCCCCCCCCCCTCTGTTGTTAAAAAATGACCACTCTCTTTAAGCCCAAAAAAAGGTGTGTTTCAGGTTACCCGACCCTACCTAGCAAAACTAGACATTTTTATACAATTTTGAAAAAAAAAAGTAATAGGCCTAATAGATTATTTCAGAGTCAATTTGATAGTCCGCGAGTCGACGCCGTTGTTGGCGAGTCAGCGCTGAAGTTTACAAGTCAATTTTTTGGAACTTTTCAGGCCATGTATATCTAATCTACCGCGGATACACGAGTCTGAGGAGGGAGGCGGAGTTGAAAACTGATGTAGGCCTACTGGGTTCTTGGTCAGCCTTTAGATAGGATGACAATTCGTCACCAGAGACCAGAGACAGCATTGTCAGACGTAACGTTAAAGCTGACGTCAGACACGGCGCCTGTCTGGCGACAGCGCGCCTTCCCGCATCCGTTCCCACCAAGCCAAATAAACGGCGGGGTCAAAGAGGACAATGTTGATAAGAGCATTCACCACCCCCCCTTCCAAATTAAGTCCTATTTTTTTTTTGTTATGCATTTTGGTCCGGTATCCATTCATGTAATAATGACTATAATGTATGACAGTGAATCATACAACAAATGAAAACCAGTTTTCGCTGCAAGCAGTCTAGAACTAATTTACAATGTTCAATTAATGGCTGCTATGGGCAGAGTAGAATCACAGAAGACTGAGAAGTTTTATATCACAGATGTAGGCCCTAGGTATAATAAAGTGTTTGGAGTAGTTTTTACGTTATGGTTAGAAGTTTGAGTCACATCAGTGCCAAGGAACTTTTCAATTGTGCCTTAAAACTAGATCTTTTATCACATATAGGCCTAGTTGAATACTGTATGGGGGGGGGGGGAGTTTGTTCCATTCCTGAGCTCCACGATAGAAGGGGCTTCTCTTATAGAACTCAGATTTTGGTCTTCTGAGTGTGAAACATGGAAGAAAATCATTTCTAGTTCTAGGGTTCAAGTTGGGGGGGGGGGAGTTTTTTTGATCTGTTATAGAACTGAGATACAAGCATTTCCTATCTTCTGAGAGGGGGTAGAGGTGTTTCACAATCAGAGTGTAGTTTAACAACTGAGTTTCCCCTGATTTTCCTGTTCAGGCAAATTCTGAGGCTTCTATTCTGAATTCTGCCAATCTTTTCCTGCCAAGTTTGATTAGCAGAGTCCAACCGAAAGGAACAATAATCAAACTTGGGAAGAATTGTTTGCTTCAAAATCATCACAGCTGTAGAGGTTGATATACTCGGTTTGGTTTTACCTAATTTGAAATTCAAATGATTTGTAGCATCTCTAGTACATTTAGCATGATCTTCAAATGTGAGACATCTGTCTATTGTGGTGCCTAAAGGCCTGGTCAGACTGGTCGTAGAAACGGGAAAACTACGACCTGATTTTGCTACGACTGCAAGAGTCGTGTATGTCAAACTCCTACGATTTTGAAAATCGTACGATTTTGGGTGATTTTCTAGTCGTAGCGCTATGCCACACTACACGACTTTTGGTCCCGATTTTGTCCCTACAAAATCGGATCGTAATTTTCCCATTTTTTCAACTAGTCTGACTGGGCCTTAAGTAGGTGGATGATTAACGGTTTTGGGCGATTTTCTAGTACTTCTTTTTTTCCCATATTTTTTGTGACATACTGATTCCTGAGGTGTTTTGAAAGAATATGCTATAGCTCGGACAGATTACATGATAGTGCATGAAGATGAAATAGATGAGAGACAAGAAAAGCAAAGTGGAACGCAGTGCACACTCTTATGCAATATTTTATCTTTGATACAGTTGACCGACTTCGCTGATGGCGAAACACCGCAGAACATGTAATCTACGTGAAAAAAAGCCAACTTCACATCAAAATATTGTTTTGATGCTAAGTATTTTCATTAAACTAACAACAGGAGTTATCACCATTTTTAGTAGGGAATACAACAGAACAACAATCGAAATGGTACACTACTGAAATCATGTCGAAAATTAGGTTCTCCAAATGTTCACTTTTTTTTGGGAGAATCTCAGGTTTTTTTCAGTTTTTCAAAGAAGTCTCTTATTTTAGGTGATAAAACTTTTTTTTTCCCCATTTTTTTTGACACAGACAGATTCCTGAAGTGTTTTGCAACAGAATGATATAGCTCAAATAGTTCACATGATATTGCATCAAGGTGTAATAGACGAGAGAAAAGAGGTCTGCACGAAAAATGTGGGTGACTATATAAGAGTGGGCTTGACCTAGTTTCACAGCGTTACAGAGAACATAGCCCACTCCAATTAGCATTTCTCAGACGTTAAATTGTGCTGTTTCGTATTATTGACATTAAAAACATCTCAATAATAAATATCTCATTTAACAGATGGAAAAACAGAGCAATGGAAATTGGTAGGTATCAGACATCAGACAGTTATAGTATCAGTAACTCGCATACTGCAATCGTCTTACTGGATTGGTAGATAGTGTAGGGGTACAGTAGGCAATTGGCTCATAGCAGTAGAAGATAATTAAAGCCAAATGCTGATTAGAGGTACAGCCAAGTACTACTAAGTAACCTGGCAAGGTATTAGACCATTAACACAACCACAGTACCCAAATATAGTCCACTTCGAGAGCTCACCATTTGAACGCTTCCTAGCTATAGATATCCATATTTGATATTGGTTCTGACTTGATTTAAAGGAATATGGTATTGGCATGAGGATTTACCTATACTAGATATCTAAGTTGTGGTAACACTTGAAGGTCTGCGTATAGCTTTTAGCTTCGGTCTAATCTCCTGAACATTTTATCACACCTTCACAGAAACGGTAGCTCCGAGCGCCAGAAGCTGGGTATACTAAAGGTTTCTTATGGCTCTCTTCAGCTGATTGTGTTGTGCTGTGGGCAAATGTGTGAAGGTTTATAGTGCCTAGACTTGAAACCAAAGAAGGGAATATCTCAAGTCAGAAGGATCTATTTTCAGCCATCTGTGTGGAGAGTTATATGAGAGCCTTTTTAGGTTATCCAGGGTCTGGAGATGGATGATGGTTTATCACGCAGGCAGGGGTTTGTCATGGGTGACTATTCTTGGAGGAAATGCACTGAACCAGGTGTTACCTTCAGGCGAGTAGCGCAACACAGGAGGAGTCTATTATAGCCCTCAGGTAGAATCTTTCAGTTATGATAGGTCTTTTTTATGATAGCTACATATGGACCTGCTGAATTGTGGCAATATTTTTTTCTGCCCATAACAATATGGAGAGCCAAGGAAAGACTGGGAACGACCATTCCACCCTGTGGGATTCAAGTGAAATCGCTTCTTACATAATTTCTGGTTCTCATCTATAAGCCATTGAAATAAATGTTGTTCTATTGCTGAAATAATGTCATTGGTGAAAAATAAAACTGGTACCAGGGCACTTCCCCTTCTCTTTTTGAAGGATAGGAAGTGTTCTACTATTTGCCTGGTCCTACATAGCTGGGCTAGAACGATAATAGGCAGGGCCAGACAAACCACAGCCTTTGGTATCTCAGATGTGGTTCACTGAGGAGAGATCCCGTACCAGACCACCAGCTTGAAGGCCCAGGCCCACGCATATTGGCAACAGCTGCTAAAACAAATTGAGTAGTGACTGATCATTGCAGTAGGATATGAGATCCTCAAAGGTTTGTCACCTTTTATGAATCGGGTATGCCCATTGACATTTGGGAAGGTTCCCTATGAAGTTACTTTACTCCTTCATGCCTCCATCACTAAGATCCCCACTAACACTTGGGGAAGGCGGCTTTGGACTTCGCTGAAGGGGAGGTGGTCCTTGGATTCTAGCTTAAGGGGAGAGGGAGGCCTTGGCAACAGGCTTATATCATCGCACCTTAACAACTAGAAAATACTAAATGGGAAGGTCATAATGCCGTTAGGAGGATACATGACATCCTTATCAAGGCCGACCGGCCCTCTACACAACGTAGAACACATGTATGTATTGTGCTGAGGGGTAGCTTTATTTAGGACACTAGCATAAAATGATAACTAATAGGTTATAATAGGATTTAGTGATCGCAGTCCTCTAAAATGCCCGCTGTAACGGGTCTTAAAGCTGCCTATCATCATGCATATATGTTGATTTGACCATGCACTGAGCAGATGTTTTCCGTGTAAGATGATAGATTTTCCCTGGGAGCAGAGGTTTGCTAGATCGCATAGAGTTTAATATGTCAATTATAGTCAATACCCACCCCATTATGGTGTAGTAAAGCGTAGAGTATAGTCTACATTTGCCCTCGATGAGTTAAAGTGGCATAATTGGGACTCAAAATTCAATCTTCTCAATTTCGTTCTAGGATATTGGCTGAGACCATACTTCACTTCCTACATATTCCATTTATGCTGATTACCTATCATTTTCCTCTAATTGAGGTGAATGGGGGTGATGCACGCTTTTATTCTCCTCATCGAAAATATACTGTAAAAGCCCATGGCTGGACCCCATGGGACACTCTTTCTGTGTGGTTACTGGCCATGGATAACATTTGAATATCCCTCATCCCCTTTTATAGTCATCTTTCGGTAGGATTTGAAATTTTATAAAAATTGGATATCCCAACTTAGGTTTCAATTGCATGTGTATCCTTAATCCCTTGTCTCAGATCTCACTGCGTCTGCTGATGGCCTATTGGACATTGGGGGGTTTTAACTGCAGGCCAGCCACACATCCCATTTCCGTCTACAAAATAAGTAGCCTACTTGTAAAGAGATGAAAGTGCCTTCAGTGTACAAATGACCCTTCAATAAGCATGAACAAGTCAGTAGTAATGTGCCATCTATGGACGGGCCTAGTGGACATCTGACAGTGAAAACGGTGTCCTCAAGATGGTTCTGCTTTCATCTATCTATTTAAACCTAGCTGTGGCTAAGCAGAAAATGGCCATTACTTCCCTACCTCATTTTGACCTCTATTTACAGCAAGCTACAAGATATAGATATTAAGCATGAGAATCACAAAAACATGCCCCCCTGTAAGGAAAAGCTAGGTTGACAAGCCATCAAACCTATTAACCCTGCATCTGGGAATAATTAACCAGAAAGAATTACCACGAGTTATTAACCTAATACCTTCACTCTCCCTAGATAATTCTCAATTATTCTAATTTCACCTGGTCTGACCTTAAGGCCAATGGAGTCTATATACCGCCGCCGCCCCCCGAACACCACCTAGCTATCCAGACTGATAGATGATCAACTCAGCAATCTGAAAGTGCCTGCCATTTAATTACTTTCACATTGATTGTCGGGCAGAGATATCCTCAAAGGCAAAGCCACAGTGACATTGATCTGATTGGTGTTTCAGTGGTTCTCCCAGTAGAAGATCCTTAGATATAGACCACTAAATATCCCTTCCTGCTCACCAAGCCCTGTCTAGGCTAAGCTGTATAGATTTCATGGTCTATTGAGAGAATATCCATGAAGAGATTTCTCAGTCCATTAAAAGACTTCCCAGAAGCATCTTAATCAGAGATTTTCACATACACACATTATTCAATTGCTGATCCTGACCCTGACCCTGACCCTCACATATCAATTGACTATTGTTGAGATAATGCAAAATCATCTTAATTCACTTGATAAGAAGGAGACAGAGTACGATAAGAGGAACATAATATGTTCTAAGTAATATATTCACGGCCTTCTTGACAAATTAATCAATGGGTCAATTCATGAATGCCAATCCAGAATCAGTATCAAAGAGTAAATAAAAAGAGATGGGGAGACATGCTGATGTACGGGTCACAAGTAGAGTGACAAGGCAGAATATGGTAGGGTAGGGTAGGGTAGGGTAGGGTAGGGTAGGGTAGAGAAGGGTAGAAAAGGGTAGAGAAGGGAAGGGATGGGTGGAAGAGGGAAGGAGTAAGCATGAGCTGGTGAGCAGGGCAGGGAACAAAGGGCTGGTAAGGCAATGGATAAGGCCAGGCCAGTCAAATGGATAATGGTAGGCCATGGCAGGGTAAGGAAATATGTTGCCTTGCAGGCCTTTGAGGGGTGAAAAGCCAGTGCAAAACTACACAATAAAACAGGGGCACTGAGACGGGCACTGAGGGATCAAAAATATTCATCCACATAGTTGTCTTTAAAATTAGAGAATATTAAGGAAAAAGGAATGAGAAGAGAACAAGGTACGGCATGGCATGGGAAATAACCTCCCACAACTGAGTTCGGTGCCTTCAGTCTGGGGTCTGCTATGATTGGTTGTCACATACTGAATCACGTGAACAAAAGCTGCCAGTCACCATAAGGCCTACAGTAAATACTGATTGATGCGTCCAGAGAGTTCAATTTCTGGTAACATCATATTTTCCCAAAGGGAGCTTGACTGTGATTAGCAAAGGGTGAGGGAAAACACTGTTTTATTTGCATGGAAACTTGACACGTGTTTTGTATGCAATGTGCTGGGGTTGGGTGATCCAAGAGAATGCATGGGTGAATGGTATTCTTACGGTGGATCTTGTAGAGGCAGGAGTAAATGGCAAGCCAAACTGAGGTCACATGTTGATTACAGGTACATCTCAGTACAACTAAGTCACTAAGCAGGGTAAAATTCCTTTAACACGACTACCTATATAGGTCTATGGTCAACTCTGAGGGCTCACATATTTATTACTCCTCAGCTAATATTAGATATGAACTCAAACATTAGCCTTTAAATAGGCTATGAAGCGACCCGTCTTATGTTAAAGGCATATGATATACATTGTCTCATTTTGTAAACCTGTGTATTCTTGATCAATAAAGGCAAATCCAACCGCAATATTTGATATAGCTCCAGAGTCTGCCACTGATTCAAAGAAACATTTTATGAGGACTTTACATGAGGTTTTAGCCAGAACTAAATTGTGATAAGACTAAGATGTGGGTCTAGCTTTTGGATTTGTTCTAAGCTCCTGTGCATTTCATCACACCCTCTTGGAAACAGTAGCTCCATAGACCAGAAGCGGGGTATGCCACAGCAAAGGTTTCTTATGGCTCTCTAAAGCTGATTGAGATAATCACATCAGTGGATGTGATTATGTTTTGGTGGTGGTAATGTTAGAAGGTTTAAAGCCAAAGAAGGGAATAACCCGAAGTCAGAGAGATCTATTTTTAGCTGTCTATGTTGAGGTAGGAGAGGTATGTGAGAGCCTTTTAGGTTCTCCAGGGTCTGGAGATGGATGATGGTTTGTCACGTAGGCAGAGGTAGACATGGGTGACTATTCCCCGAGGATATGTACTCAACCAGGTGTTACTCTCATGTGAACAGTGCAATACAGGAGAAGCCTATTATAGCGCCTCAGTTTGAATCTTTCAGTTATAACAGGTCTTTTCTACAGCTTCACATTCACCTTCGGTGGTTTCAAGAATAAGTACCAGAAAAAAACAGATAAAGTTACATGTATGATACTTGATATTGGCACAACAGCCAAAGAGGCAATGGCAGAAGCAATGGAAGGCAATGAAAAGCTTAGTGCTTCCACACCCCTTCTCATCTCCCATTCCTGTTCTTTTAGTATTTCTATTATCAACTGTTTATCTATAATTATCTCCAATTCCCAATGCCTGCCATATATGAGCTGATCATTGCAATAAAGTGGAATATAGATACGATGCTGAATTAAAATCCAAATTGTATGCTCTTAGTGAAACTTCATCTGTGCTACGTGATATCAATATTTTATATCCCACACAGCCATTTAAATGCTAATGATGTGGCACAGACGGCAATGGTGAATCAAGCATCAATTACAATTTAATCTCTGACAAGAATCCGTTTGATGTAACATTATTACGTGGTCTAGAGAGATTGGCTAGTTGGTCTGGTTTGACATCCACGGAACTGGTTGATGAGGACATAAGGTAGAAGATATGCTGCGATAAACTAAATGTGCCACTAGTGTCAAAAGAATGTATGCTCCAATTCCCTGGTAAACCGTTAAGTGGTAATGATGTGAAGACCACATTCCCATACATACAAATCATCTAGAATAGAGAAGGTGGCTTTGGACTTGGCTAAACAGGAGAGGCAGTCCTTTGGTTTTAGATAAAGGGGAAAAGAAGGCCTTGGCAATAAGCTTACAATCGTACCTGTCACAACTAGAAAGTACCATTCTTATCTGCTAATTAGGGTACTGGTAAGGTCTTAATGTCTTGAAAGTTCAATAACGTTTTTGTAATGCATTGGGGGAAATATGTGGTAGTCCTACCAATGCCATGCCTTTTTGTACACAATGACATAGTGTGGGGAATGTGTATGGGTCTGTAAGTGGGGGCGATTTATCTATAGGATACTAGGGATAAACAAAGGGACAAATTCAATTTCAATGATTTTACGGCAGAGCCGTAGTGGCTTTGGGTTTTTATAGGATTGTTATGAGCTTGAAGGAGGAGGGGAGAGAGGTCGGAGGAAGGGGCAGAGGGAGGACTTGTGATGGCCTACCTTTAAGGACGGCAAAATGTTGTTGCATTTGTGAGGAGGGGGTAATTATGTCTGAGTTCACAGTTTGTCTTTGGGCGGGCTTGAGTGATTTCAAGAGCCACCCTAGTCCAATCAACTTCTAGTATAGGTCCTGCATGTACATAATATTGAGAATACCACTGACATTGACAGCTTGACTTGACATAGGAGTCAATGATTTTTAGGCTGGTGCCTATCCTTGCCATTGACAGGCAAATTCATGAACTCAAAATATGGCTGTGAACTGGGTGTCTAGGCCTTAGCACAATGTATACTGGTTCTACATGCAGTAACTGAACATCAGATCTAGGTTAAATTAGTCTTGCACACCTGCAAGGACACATGGGGATATCAGTCCTAGGCAAGGTTTAAGTGCCAGCTAGGGATATACCTAACAATGAACAAGGGGACCTATGCTAGTCTTTTCTTGCAGTTATCTTCCAACTCTCCTCTGTGGTGTAAATGGCTTTGGGGACAAGGTCCCAAAGCCAATAAAAGAACAGTTACGTTGTGATAGAGTAAATGATTTCATTGCCATTCTTCAAAATGTCTGAAATGGGTCTTCAAGCTGCCTATCATTGTAGATATAGATATAGACACATTATACAGATTTGCATGTGCAAAAGGTGCCTTACTCAGGAGAGGACGTCCTTTGATATTGTAAAGATGTAACAAAATAATGCTCATCTTGATGCATGTATCTAATTGTTGACCACCCTTTCCCCGCTCTTTTCATCTCAAACATATCCCTTCAGATACTGAGAGTGCATCGTGTATGGCTGTGTGTGCAGCTGACTGTACCTGACCCTACACATCAGCATGAACGCTGAGTCAGTAGTTTTGTGCCATCTATGGCTTCTTCCATTGCCTCATGTACCTAGCCCAGGGCAGAAAGCAGCAACAGCAGCAGACTTCGCTCGTTTTGAAGGCAGAGGTGAGGCAAAGGGCAGAGGTCGGGATAGAAGAGATAAGGGAAATCTGAGCGCTAAATGTGTATGTTATGTTATTTGTTTGTGCTGCTATCCAGTGCCAAGACAGGATGTGTATAATGTAGGAAATACAATACTGCAAATCGTTACACACAACTGCAAACAGGCTGTCGAAGGACAAGCAATGCACTACACATTTTATGAGAATGAGCCTTACTAGGCAGGAGGTTTGATACTATGTCATACTATCGTAAACGCAGGGTTCATGATAGTGGTATGCATTTAATCTGCCGCATATCTCATAAAATGCTGGTTCTATAGCGAAAAACACGTTGAGTGAGGTCGAGGTCAATTTCAACCTCAATATCAAAACTAACCAGAACATTCTTGAATACACCTCATGAGCTAAGCTTGAATTCTCTGCTCCAGTTTCACTACAGGCGAGTCTCCAGTCTTCTCAATAACTTTTGAATTTCTAATTTTCCTCACGATCTCACATAGGCAGATGTTTTAACTTTTTTTGAGGATGAGAACTTAATTTCAGTCTGCAGCATATTGTAATTCCCCAACAGACCAGATAGTGCTTTACATTATTTCATGCCATATTCAGTTCAATTCTATCTAAGATGTAGCAGTGCAACCACGGCAGCTCATTTACATCTGCAGACAATGTGCCACCACTTACACAAACTCTCCCACTGTCCTCTGTATTCATGCAATAACATACCAGAAAATCCAATATGGCCATGGCTGCACATATTGTTCTACACATATATATAGAAACCATATATAGCTAGCTTGCATAAATATTTCCACCGAAACCGTGAGAATCTTCTTGATTCAAGCAGTGGAAATATATATGTGCTCATAATTGAGGGACATGTTTCAAGGTTTGGAGTTTGTCCACCAAAACAAGGCTCCTTAATCGCCATATCTTTAAGTGTTTTTTTTTGTTTTTTTCATATTATCACTTTTCCAGATATCTACTGTCATTTTGTACTGCAGGATGTTAGCTTTATATCTACGTGGAATGTTTGCTTTCAGTGCATATCATTTCACTTTCATTTTAGACCCTACACTTCCCTCAACCCAGCAGTAAATAAAGCCAGATGATTGAAAAGACCTCTGCTTACCTTCCTTCTTCTTGTATTTCTCGATGAGGTCTGCATTTGCGCTGCAAATAAAAATAGAGGAATGGTTATGCCATGCTATGATACAGTCTGATATCTATTAAAAAGTCTAAGCAGAGTGAATACTGGATATTTCTGGTTTTGTACATGTATCATAAGATATGTTAGCTATGACAACTAAAAGGAATTTTATCTTGTGTTAAATAGAAAATGAACCAAATCACACTGAACTATTATTTATAAATTGGGTAAAGATAACAACAAGCCACGTAGAATACCAATAATTACTGAAAACCTATTGGTATACGTAATGTATATTGTAATGTCCATCTGCATAATGGAGACCGGTTATCAAGGACGTTATGCAGAAAACCCAATGATGCATATAATTCCAACATTGGATTTCCTTTCTACCACTTGTGTGTGCAGTTTGGTCAAGTAGTCCCCTTCTTAGACATGTCCCTGCATCCAACAGATGTCACATCTTTATACACCGAAAGAAGGGGACAACTACTCAGAAATCAAAACGCTCCTTGAGAGCTATACAAACTGACGACAGACTAGTGCGGATCATCAGATTTCAGTTTATCTCAGTAGACCAATGTATTGAGGTAAGCCATGCTTTTCCCTTTCCTGCATATTCAAAGGAGTTACCTTTTTGAAACATAATTGAAGAATTCAATTATGTGGAAAGTGGATCTCAACTTAATTCCATGGGAGACTGGGCATGGCGCTATAGCTTCATATGTTAAATTATTATAGTTCTCTACTATATCTCTCATTCATCTATCAATTTAACATTCCTAAGAAACTTTCGAGAACTCATTGGAAACTCTTCAGACTTAAGGTTCAAACGCTATGCAGCAGCCACACCACTGGGGCCAGAGCACAACTACAAACTAGACCCAGTCAGACGGTTTCAGTTCATTAGCCATAGACCCCATACTTACCATCCTACTGCACTTAGCAAGTAGGCTAGGGGTTACGAAGGTGGTAGTACAATACATACATTGTTAAAAATATGCGGAGGAAATGGTCTGTATATAAAATGTATTATGTTGATATTCGCCATTGTGACTACAAATCAAATATAAATATGCCACATCTCATGCAGAACTTGGTTTAGCTCTCAATTCCTGGTCGACCCATGAGAGCTGCCGATACTTCATGATACCCTGGTCCCACACATCTTCATCAGTCCCATATCAAGGTTTCAATTCTAAGATTACATTGCGCGTGTAAATGCAGTAATATCACTATACACTGTCTATGGTTTGTCTGGAATTCACACTGTGGCATACCACATGAAAAGGCATTGGGAAGTGTTGGGACGTGTTGGGACGGGAAGGTTAGCTCGTCGTGACGACAGTGGGCGTCCTTTTCATCATCTGATGGGGACTTGTCAAACCAGGCGGAAACTGCCATGGGAGCAGCTCGGGAGCTGCTCCACATGGTGGAAGTGCTATACAGGTAGACGCACCATATGCTCCTTTAACGTCTATTGGAGTTTACACCATAGAATCCCGAGTAACACGAGTCTCCGAGTGTGTATACTAGTGGTAATCAAGACTCCATAGAACTTCAAGCCTTACGTTGGCCTTACTCCTGATGATGGATTCGTTTTCCCATTGTGGTGCCGATCTTAACGAACATGATTCAATCCACCTCGGCATTTTAGGCATTTTGACTGTTAGACTAAACAGAGACATGCCTGCCTGCTTGTGATGCCGCAAGATATGTAAATTGTAGCACTCTAGTGACTGTGTATTACACATACATAGAGAGGGAAAGACAGACAACTTGAAATAGTAAATATCCATACGGCCAAAAAAAAAGGTGTGTTTCAGGCAACATGGTCAGAATTTCTAGGGTACCTAGGTCAGATTCTTTTTTCTTTTTCATTTTTTCATTTTTTTATATAGAGAGAGTACCACGAATGAGTCGCAAAATCAACAAATCGACTGGCGACTTACCAGAATGACTCAGTAATTCCTCCATTGACTAGGAATTTTCAGAAGTTGTTAGATATTCCTCTTAAAAAGCCATTACCGGAAGTTAATCAATTATTCAGGCCTCTGAGGTCTCTGGGAACTTGTTTTTCCTGAAAGAATTTGTAAAAAAAATTGGGGGGGAAAAAAAGCTAGGGTCGGCCTTTTTTTGAATCTAGGGTCGGGTTGCCTGAAACACACCTTTTATTTATTTTTTGGCCTATGCTAGAAAAGCTATGGTCAAAACAGAACACGCTTCTCCCAAACCTTTCTCGGCAATATCGGACTATAGATAACCATCGTGTGACTAATTCGGAAACGTTTCACTGGGGCGCTGTGAACCGTGCAAACCGGAAGTGGGTAGAATTGATCCTGTCTGAACCGGAAGTGAAACCCTGTCGGGTGTGTGATGGGGTTATAGGTAGTGTGCGTCACGCGTCAGTCACATGGCAAGCTGAGGTCTGAACCCTGACTCCAATTAGATACAAGAAACGACCCCCTTTCTTCAATATGAATCGGTGCTGTTATAAAAACTCCAAGGACAGTTCTGGGGTATAATTACTATAGATATCATAGCATCTGCACTGATGCGCTATTCTCTATACCTGTCCAAACATCTAGTCCTAAACCTACAGGTCAAGTCACTAAGATGGCAAGACAAATGATGGATGTAAAATGTGGTAGTGGGGTGATTATCGCGACAACAGCAGACTGTCTGGGATGGAAATGAGATATTATTGCTGTCTAAATTGCAGGGCGATCTCTTTGTACTTTCGGACACCCTTCGGTTCAGCGTTCCGTTCCTTTCATTGTCCCCCTGTAGCACTCCGTGCCAGAATACTGACGTGTAATGCTGAATATTTTGGTGCCAAATGTTTTTGGTCCCCCCTCAGGCAAGTTGAAATTCAGCATGGCCGACCCCTTTGAGCTATAGTAACGCGCGGGCTTTTTCATTAAAAAGGGGTGCAATTCTTTTGGTCCCCCCCCTCAAAAGGGTTCCAAATCTTTTTGTCCCCCCCCCCCCTTCAAGGGGTCCAAATCTTTTTGGTCCCCCCCCCAAATCCACCAACCCCCCTTGTTGTTAAAAAATGACTACTCCCTAAGTATGAAGCCACTCATTTCAGTCATAATTGCTCTCATGATGTGTACAGTTGCGCCCTAATAATTCATCTCAGCTTCAAATGTACATGCTCAGCATGTCTGGCATTTTTGAGAACTCGGCCTGACCAGTGCAAGCCACTATGTTGCTCTGGTTTTACAGTGTTAATGGCCGCCTGAACGACTCACACGAGGCGGCAACCAGCCAAAGTGGGTGTCGGGCAGTCGATCGGTGCCTCCTCTGATTGGTTGGAAATGACATGGAATAAGTGACCAATCAGTGGTCAGGGAAGTAAGTGATGTGACGAGTTCTGAGACTTTTCACCACGTTCGTTTTCCCCATAATATGGCGCTGTTCCCCCAGGACTGGGTTCCATCTTATGTTATCGATATATGGATATTTCAGGCCGGGATAGGTGTAGTTTATATGTAGAACTGTGAAGCCATGCTTAAACACTTAGAGCTATACTTTATAAGACACGGACCTCAACTTCGAATTCATGTTTTTATTCTCACAGTTTATCCTGACAATTGTCAAAGCATTCCATCGGTCTAATTTATACCCAGCTAACAAAAATACGTTATTTTACGTCGAAATGTTATAAACATTTGGCCATAAGTAATGGAAGGTATAGAAAAAACGTTCTAAAATGTTACCGGTATATAACGTTTTTTTGTTTATTAGCTATGCTATATTATCAAAAATGTTTATAGTATCTTCATAAATGTATATCAATCTCATTAACAATATAAATGTGTCCCCAACCAATTGCTTACCTAGCGTGTCCCGTTCACCTGATTCATGCAACAAACTACTTCTATTATGTCCTTCAAGTAGCAGGTCCCTTGACACATCCATCTGCTATCTTACCATGTCCACTGTCCGCTCGCACACAGCCCTCTGTTGGTCCATCCCTGCCCACCCTAGGGCTGTTATTGTGACAAGGGGCAACATTGATCAGTCATCAAATAGACATTGTATACCCTTGGTCAGCTGGCCAGGCCTCTACAGCTACCCAACATTTATACGTCAATAGCGGTCCTCATATAACCTCCCCCGCTAGCTTTTATCTGTTACCCAATGCAACCGTCTGTGACTTGGTTTAAAGAAGCTTAGATATTCACCTCTCATGGGTAAAGTATAGCAGTTGTATACTTCAAGCACCATAGCTTGGTGGCTTGGATAATACGATTTAAACAGTGGAAAAGTTAATTATTTGATTGTAACTTTCAACTGTTAATAACAAAATCCAAATATTAGAATTGCCTGACCTGTTTGGTTAATATACAACCTTTCTATCAGGAAGTCGGAGTGTATCAGACAGCATACTATAATCACCTGTGATGTCTCTAGATGTATGTACTACCTGTACTGTGAGGGGTGTCTATACTCAGTCTAATCTGGTCTCTACGTTAGGTGTAGGGACGAGACATCCCAAGGTAAAAAGGCCACTTTGAAGCCTGGAGGATCGAAGACGGCTCTAGGTATACCACAGGCATGGTTGTCTCACTGCCTCATTCGGCTATCTCATGTATACCTAGGTATACAACGTGTACACATTATACAGATGCCAAGTTACCCCAACCTCAAAACATAATTGATACCATTTCTGGACCCAAAAATCATAATAATGAATGCTGGAAATCGTAACAATGAAATACCATTTGTATGTATAACGAATGGGTTCCTAGTGCAAAAAGTAGATCTATGTAGTGCTGCATTCATGCATCATGCCGACCCAAAACTCGCAACAGGGTTCATACACCCAGTCTGTGACACTTGGCATATCGTTATACAGACAATAGCTTGTAAATGTTTTCCCATCTTGTAATTCTGCTACTGTCGCTTGTACTCGTAATTCCCTATATATATAAGATGCATTTCCTATGTATTTCCATTACAAACACTACGCAAATCTACAAATCTACTCAGGTTGCATGTGTGGGTTGTGAGGCTGAATTGCAGATCACTACTGCATCAGCTCGCAGATCATCTCGCCAGTCCCGTGCTGCTAGGTAAATTTGCTTTTCCACCTACTTTAATTGTTTATACATTATTTCTGGTGTCATGTTAAAGGCAGTTAACCGACGCCTTATGTCCTGCTGTGTTCTGCAAAACAGACCTAACCACCTGAGAAACCTCCATCTCCTGGAGGCATCGATCTCCGTGGGATGGATTCTGCTGATGTAGCAATTTGTGACCGGCGCACGCTAGGGAGTGTCTGGTACCTCATTCCCCAAGGTCTGCTTTTCCTCCCAACCAGTCATTGGCGGGCCTTTATCATCTTCATGTCTCCAGCCCCCAGGGTAACCTATCCCGAACAAATCACTTTACAGAGTCAGGTGAAATAGAATTTGATACCTCAGACACCCCTCACTACTTGGGCTTGGACGTCTCACATCTCTGTAAGTGCCAGCAGTGTTTGTGGTATTCCATCTTTCTTCCCACCAACCCTAGCGCAGAGATGCCACTCACTGGTAGACAAAAGTAGGAAAGAATTTGGTCAGTATTATGTAGAAATGTAACGTAATATATCACAGAAATTCCCGTCAAAATGTAGGAATTCCTGCAAGAGTAGCAAAAGTGGCGACTTTGCTAGCGTCAGTTGACTGTGATGGGTAGCTTTCGACTAAACCTTCAACTTTAACCATGCTTATCCTCATCCTACCCAACCCAGCTAAGCTATTGCTCAAAACTAGGAGGTCGCGAGTCGTAACACCTGTCTCATCCACATTGCTCAAAGCTTCTGGTCAGTCTCCCACGTCACAGCTACAGCTTTTAATATATATATTGCCTAAACCGTTCACATATATATCAGTTCTACCGAGCTACAATAAACCGTGAAATTCACTGACCGGTATCACGTCCGAGACCGGGTGTATGTTAGATACCCGGAGCCTGGGGTGCACAGTGGCTGAGCATCCTTGTTTACCTGGTCTATATGCCCATGCTTGGCCTTATGCATTATGAACATCCTCCTCTGAATCCTCTACCTTCCAGATATGTATCCCAGCCCGCTGATGGCCCCAGCTGATTAGGCATAGTCTACACGAGTAAGGACAAGGCATGTATCTCTTGGGGGGTACGTACATGCATACATAAAACGGAATCCAATCAGGGACCTGTTTTATATGCATTATACATATGTGCCATCCACTATTAACATTTTCTCACAGTATATATACCTATCCCAGAGAATGCACGCGGTGCGACAAAGTCCTGCTGTTACAGGTCCATACATTGCTAAATGCATTGGACTGCCAGTGTTCACATATGTAATTGGACTGGAAATTATACATGTATAGGCTATTTAGAGCTCTCCTATTCAGGGGTTAATAATGACTATTGTACGACAAGTATACGACCTAATTTATATATTATAGAACCGGTAATATAGCACCCTATGGACAATGGGCATTAGTGAACATATGCATACAATCTGGTCATTGCTTAAACAATAATTGGCATTATTGTTGTGAATATGCACTCAGGCAGGAGGCAATATTCTAGAGAGAAGTAAATTTAGTACAATGTATAGAGAACCATGTATCCATCACATCATTGTATGCATATATAGCGTATTACAGCTATATTGCTGGTATAACCGCCATGCTCACATAATGCCCATCGATTAGGCAGTTTGCAAGCAGAACCCCCTATTCATGTTACAGATTACCACGAACTTGGGGTTACATGTCCTTATCTCACATGATGCTTGCCCCACCCTCCCCAACCCTCCTGGCAGAGTTGGGGCCAACCCAAATTACCCTGGAGATCGATAACGTGCCTTGACGACGGATGGACAGCCTGGTAAACAGCGGGGACAGGGTTGGCTCCAAGACAAACACCCCCGTGACCGGGATCTGTGGTGGGCAAGTAGGGTGAACTCCCTGGACTGGCTGCAGCCCCTTCGGTGGGTTATCTATTTAATCAAGGGTCATCTCAATGAGTTGAATCCACTGGCTAGAGTCTCCTCTATATTAGATTCCTATTATTGTAGTATCTATGGAGGGTGATTATTTAAAGTAGGAATGAACAGGTCGATTGAGTGAAATTGAAAGACATCATGTCCAATTGGTGGCTCAGAATATATCACAAGGGATAGAATTCTAGATCTGCAAACCATATCATGCCAGCTAACGTATTCCACCAAGGTGATATTGCGTCTTTGATAGGCCCTGGATGGTATAGGCAACGTATGGAGACAATTAGATTCAGAGATCCCCGTTATTGTCTGATTGTATTGTTGAATACCCCATGTGTTTGGTCGTGCAAACTCAATAGACAACCACACTAGCATAACTGTGGATGAAGATTGTACGTTATAGACACACACGCTAGCTTATAAACACTCACATATATGTATTGTTTTTTTCACTGTAGAACTTGCTTTATTTTAGCGAAATCTAAATGAATACTGGGCTGAGTGTAAATCCATACGGGACCATTTTTTAGATTATGGTAGTTAACGTGCACTGCTTAAGCCTTCATTTTCTAGGCACCTCGCCATTATCACCAACGGAGTAGGAAAGCCTTCTGGCGTGCTAACATCATTTGCATACCTCTGCCTTGGTCTAGATGAAGTCACCATAGACTGACTGCCCACTTATAATGGTAATCTAAGCAACAGCTTGCTATCATGACTACACTGCAAAAAAGGTGCTTAGGTTCTAAACATGTTTAGGTCTAAACATGTTTAAAGTCTAAACAATTTACTAGGTTTGTGTCTTTGAATCCTTCTGTATAGGAATTAAACACTTATATTCTAAACAACTAAACATTTATGTTGAATATGTTTAGATGTTTATAATTTAAACAATACGGAGAATAAGTGTTTAGGATGTAAACATGTAGTGTTTAGATCATAGTATATCAAACACATACCAGATGGCAGCTCTGTGGTTGACTGTAGTTTCTACAACCACTCAAATGTTATTGTTGTTCAAAAAGTGCTTAAATCTGAGTAAGTTGATCTAAACATGTTTAGGAACATATTGTGTGGACAAATACGGAGCAGGATTGTGTTTAGGATCTAAACACCATTTTTGCAGTGTAGTACTCTTAGAGGGACTTACTTCCTTGAAGGATTTCTCAGGAAAAGGATTAGAAGATTCTCTTTAACCATCACGTAAGGAAATATTTCAAAATACCTACAAGCATTTTAGTGAAGGCAGGTGAATTAATAGCATGCTTGCCAAATGGCTGAATCTATCCGTGGCCCTCATTTCCGTAATCGGCCTTTGGGGTATTCACACCAGATCCAGGCCACGGACTCTTATTACATTCTAATAACAATGCCTTTTTAGGGAAGAATCACAAAAGCATAAGATTGAACGTGTGGTTTACATCACAATTGACTCCGGGTCTGGGTGAGCTAGTGATTAAATTAATTAATTGAAATGTATTTGAATGAAAAAAAGAATTCAGCAGCAAAATGAGTGCAGCAGGATACCAACAGCACTGTGCATACAGAGGTGCTGAAATACTATGGTTCCATACAGCACCTTCTCATGCGCCCTGATCTGGATATACACCCATCCAGATATAGCTTTGTACATCATACATGTATGTGTGTATCTAGTACTACAGTGAAACTCCCCCATGGGCCATCTAGTCTGCTCTCGCCGAACTCTTTGCATTAGGTATACAATGGTTCTACCCTTTCAACTATACCCCCATATATCTATACACCTTGAAGCCAACTTTTCCAACCAAAACAGCTCATCTGCATGTACTCTGTGGTTCTTATTGCACCGCCCAGTTACCGCCACCCAGTCTGCATGACATATATACCAGTATCCTTCCTATAGCTTCCCCACACCTCTCATGTCCACACCAGAAAGTGTAGATAAGCTGGGGACACTCAGCTTGAATCAGCATGATAACAAGATCGCATGCCTTGGTACCTGCATGACCTGTCTTGTGACATATCAAATGAAAGGCATGAATGAGCTGTACAATAGTATGGGCACTGCACACATGTCAGAATTAGTCTTAATATAATATAGTGTCTCAAAAAACGATTTAATTCAGCTCGATGACCCCTTTAGTATTGCTTTTTATAGAGTTTGTCTGTAGACAAGCAGGTCTACATTAGTACATTGCTATAGAGGCACTGGATAGCTGGATAGTTCATACAGATGTTCCCCATATTGTTATAGCTCATACGTACTGAATGCATTCGATATCAATATCTGAAAGGAAATACCTAGGAACTGCTTTGGAATTGGTTATTGAACAGGAACCGCTATATATTTTATTCTCAAGGGAAATTCTGCTGTACGGTAGCTAATATCTGAAGCAAGGCGCTGACGGTGAGTCTCTTAGAGGTGAGAAAGGAAAAGGCGAATAAGAGGATGTCAGCACATTCTGAACACGGCACCCCAAAGGTATATATTAGGTGTCACCAGTGGTCGGAGGTAGGCAAGAGGATGTCTGACAAAGGCACATAAGAAGCAAAAGTGTGGTCTTATACGGTGACAGTCAGGGCATAATCATGTGCCATTTATAGCTATGTTTCATTACATTAATATTCGACTGTCGATTAATCAACTAGATCCCATGAGTGCTCATTCGACAGAGGTAACTATGTTTTAAACCGTTGACTAGTGTTAGTGTGGATACAATAATACTCTCATGTGCAGTAGAGGAAATTCTTACTCCCTGCAACAATGGAGGGACCAGCAATAGTATGAACCTCATGAATACATTGGATTGGGGTGAAAGAGGGAGAAATATACTTCCTACACCGCTGTCTTATCTTGGTCCACATGAGTGATAGTATACGAGCAGTAGCCCAATTGAATTGGCACCAGCGGTTTGTGGTGGGCATCGCTCAATGTCAGGTTATTACAGGGGCACCTTAACACTATCCCCTGTTAGACCCCTGGTCATTACACACACCCTCTACCAACGTTATCACTCAGCCCAGCCGCCAGGCCTTTACCCTTATACCTCACTCCTCACACCAGCCCTGGAGGATAGACCCGTTATGATTCTGATGGTAAACACTCCATCAGCGGGTGGGCTGGAGGTGGTGGGTGAATTTAGCAGTAGGTGTGAGCAGCTGAGTGAGCAGCCCACAGGTCCGAGCAGCTCAGTAACCTGGAGGGGGTGCGTTGATTGAACGTTTTCCGTTATTTCATTAATTGAGAAATTTGCATTGAAATTTGTTTGAACAAAGGAGAAAAGTGTACTTTCCAGTGATATTTGAACAACCTCAATCAACGCCGATGTCCTGATATGTGAACATAACTCTGTACCGAAATTTAAAAAACACACAACTAATCATAACTGAAGACTGTATCCTACTACCCGGAAACGTCATTAACCTTTAAAGGGCCACTGTAACGTTCCCTACTACTTTGCACCATCGTGTTTACTGTATCAGTCTTTATATTAAAGCGTAACTCTAACTGCTGTAGCGTACATGGTAAGGTAGTAGTGGTCGTGGTCAGTGCTTCCACACCATAACAAAGCCTACACCGCCGCACAGAGGCTGACAGCAGGTCACGTGGTATATGACGTAGCGAGAGTCAACCACCTAGGTGTGAGAGGCCGGCCACACGCCTTATGCCTATGACAGCATTCGCTCAACAGCTTTGGGTGTGTGCTTTGTTTTGGCAGGTTGTGGGGGGTCTTTTCAAATAAAATGTAAAATAATGTATAGGCCTACATGTCCAACGTGTATGCTAATGCCTCCACACCATAGTGCACTTTCTATTGATTTGGTTATTGTGGTTGTGATGGCATATACTATGGGTCTGTCTATGTATATTCACCTTTATATATAGATATACGATTGCCACATAAAGGACATTTTCTATACAGTAATTCTGATGACATTCTTATTAAGGTAGTTGGTTAGTTGGTAATTAAGTTACCCGGTATTTAATTATGACTTATACTACTGTAAAATACATAACACTTGCTTATTACCTTCAAACGTGACCAGCCTATGCCTTATTTCCTACCCGTTTATTTCTCTATTGTGATAGAAAAAAATCTGCATGGTTCTTAATAAAATGTATCAAAATGCAAATATTTTCAATGAATATTACATACCGGTATTTATATTTGCTGGATACAAAAAATATACTAAAAGAAAACAGTATAAATTATCATATCCATCACGAGAGCATATCTTAATTGCACCCCTGTATGGGGTATGGGGGGGGGGTCCTGATATGCAAAGCTGTTGTGACTTGTGTTGGAATTCATGCTGTTTAGGTGATAGTATTATACACATCAAGGGCCCTGTCCTCAAACCCCCTTTCAGTGTTGCCGAAATCAGAATATTAATGGCCGTGGTGATTAGACCCAAATAGAAGTTGAAGTCAGAGCCATATTGATAGTCTTCATATTTAAATGATTCATTTCTCCATAGATTTTGTTGCTTCTTATATATAATACAACAAAAGAACCAAATTATATTATAGACAAAGGTTCACGAGTACATGTATAGTTCCCCACTGAGGGTCATTTCACGAGGCAGAGCCTCAATATTTCTGGATCACCCATGACTCATATTTTGAAGTTGCATTGTTGGTTTACTGGGGTGCTTTTTGGTCAATTTGTGTATTTTAGATTTAATTTGAAGTATCATTTATATGTTATACTTGAGAGGTACCCTGGGACTAGATATATGCAGTGTCGGGTTTTTGAGTACTGAAAAGACATTTCTTACTCAAACCCCATTTCGCTTGTCAATTTTAAGAAGGGTTGTGGCACATAATAAGCTCGATTTAAGATCTCAGGCATCTTCTACCCAGCAGTAGTGAATTGAGTATCAATCAACGCAACGTTTTACCTCAGATTCGATTTTAAGAAGTGGGTCTGACATGTCCCCTTGTCGATTGTAAGAAATACCCTAGTCTCCTTGTCGATTTTAACCATCTGAGGACCCCATATACAATGTACATAGGCCTGTATGTAGGGGTATACCAAAGCCTCACACCAGCATGCATGACCTCCGTGACGTCACAAGATGGCCAGCTGATAAGGCTGGCCGTATGTGGGTGTTGGTGCAGGGGGCAGCAGGCACTGGGTCCCTGTGTAGCGGTAATAGGAGTCTGCTCACCCTTATGTGCATCATGTTTACGGATGGAACTAGCTTTATCTATTACTTAGGAGCAGAGAAATTGTAAATATCGTGTCACTGGTTCTTTAAAAGGGGAGGTTTCTGCACAGACTTTCAAAATAGCCACCTTGGAATTCCCAAGAAACTACCATCTGGTGTAATGATAATACCTTCCTGATAGATATACTCTCAGCATTACAAATTCGTTATCAGGCCTCTGAGTCTATATGACAATGCTATTCAAGTTACACCGCACCATCAACCTTTGTCAGTTCCTGTCTTATTTGTAACATATCCTTACCTCCTTCCTTGGTACCATTTATCCTCCCCCGCAGCTGCCCAACCTGGCAAGCATAATTACACTAAGGAACTATTCCTGTCTAGAAACCGTATAAGTAAACATTTCAGCCACCATGGAGGAACCTAGTAGATCGGCCACCACCAAGGCTATTGAGTACATCAGCAGCCATAAGGATCAGTCAGTAGATCCATCACCATGGACATAAGTGAATTAATCTATAACCACAGGAACCAATAACTAAACCACAATCAGCAGCAATCCATCAAACTAAGTGCGCTATCTATCACCATGAGATGTTGTGTTGGGGTGCCTGAAATGGTTAACAATGATCTCTTATCGGGTTTTTAATTCTTCCCTATATCTACGAATATATCCTGCCCCCGCGGCTGGCAGTACCGTAATTATATATTCCTTTCCGTTCTAACATCATCCCATTTCTTTTCAGTGGCCCTTGTTGCGTTTTGTATATACGAAGAAGCCTCAGTAGGTGATTTGGATTCGTCTTGCTGCGGCTTCATTAGTCGTGCAGCTTGGTCGGCAGGGGGCCCTTTCGTCAGTGTGGGCGGATGTCTAACTAGATTTGCTGACTTTGCAGTTTTACTGTGTCTTGCCATGTGAGGGACCAGAGAGGACCCCCACCCCATCCCGGAGACGTTATACGTGCACCCCTAGCATGCGCCGGACGGTTTTTAGATTATAATTCATTGTATTCTGAAGTCCTTCAGGTGGTTTTCTTTCTGGTACAACTATGGGATAACGCATTAAGATTCCCAGGGCTCACCTAAGGAGTAACATAACTTCAATAGGAGAGTTAGAAAAGTGAGAAATTCTGGAGGCAGGCAGGACTCCCTTTTGACTTGGTTTCTTTGTCTGTGTACTATTTTCTCGGGCGCTGTAGATTCCTTAGCTAAACTTTTAAGAGTTAGATACAACAAAGGCACGACGAGAGATTTGTTATTGACCTTTCAGAAAGGGAAAGCACGCATGAAGAGATCTACGTACCTAACAGTGCCAGCTACTGTGGTATATTAGCACACGGAAACCTGTTGTACTCTTTTCTTTTTATTCCACCCCTTCCCTCCCCTTTGTGTTTGCACGGGTCGGCGTCCTGTTGAGAAGGTCAGGGACTTATAAGCTAACAGATGTCCGTGCATCGCTTTGTCATGTATACATCAGCATATAACCTTTGCGGACCGGCCATTGTCCTTTTGTTCACGTTGTAACCCCCTAAAAGCCATAGGTCCTCCCGGAAATGCACCTATATATTTCTAGCATTTGGAAAAGACCCGATCCCATCTAGAAAGAGAATGTCTATAGCCTGCATACATGTACAGTAGTTATACTTGGGGAATAGAGAGTAAATGTACCTGCAGAAATATCCTTAGTGACATGGAACCAACAGCTAATGTACTTATCGCGTGATTTGCTTGGTGAAGAAGGCTATAGGGTAGGGCTCTCAATGTGGAAAACAGTAATTGAACGGAAGTTGCCATTGCCCAATGTCCCATATGCTTGTCTCTTTGGTTGTAATGTCCCCAAGCATGTGCCTGAATTGTCTTACTGCAAAGGTCGTAACGCCCCCTTACCTCAGTGGTATATTCTAGAACAAAACATGATTGCCCTATCCATTCAGTGCATATCACCAACAGGTCACTGCACTACATTATAGCCAAATGATCTACGTCATATACAATTAGTAATCCAAGGTTGAAACGAATCGCTCATTCGTTTCAATGATGATCAAGTTGTAGCTTTATGGGATTGACCATTCCTTTTAAGAACAAATCTTAAATTCCAGGAATCTATTTCAAATAAAAACATAATAATGGCAATGTAATGGGAATGCCACTAATGTAGGTTTTAGAAATAAAAGTAATCGGATGCTTCATAGTTATGATCTGTAATAATGACAACTGGCAGTTTTGACCATGTACATTCAACACCCAGTGGGCACAAACCACTTATTAAACACTTATTTAGCTCTTCATATTCTCGGTAGGGCTTAATAAGCGCTTATTGAGTGCTGCTTTTGTGAGGTGTGCCCACTGGGCATATATAGTTTCCCTATATGCATTATATTCATACAGGGGATATATCGATTCGTTTATTAATTCTAGAAAGTACATCTGCACCAATATCCCTTAACACACCCCTGTAAATTAGCATCTTTACTGTCGGTGCCCAAGGTAATTTACACTAACTTGAATATGGAGGAAGAGGGATATATATACCCCGGGCCAGTCTATCATTTCCAGCCCCTGGGGACTAACTGCCGACAGCAAAGCTGGACAGATGGTTGGCTGTATGGCAAACCAATATGGCCATAATTCATGTTTATTCTCTAACGACTTTTATGCCATGACCTTGCGGCGAAGACACTTATTTTATTTAGACCCAAAAGAAAGCTGTGTTTTTGGAATATATGTAGGTCTGTGTAGGTCAAATTATACTATTCGAATTGTTTAGGCCTCAAACTAGATAAAGAAATCTCCAGGCTTAGCCCCGTTTTGCTAGGAAGCTCGAGTAACATTAAGTTTCTTGGCCTTAGGGAGTGCTCATTTTTTTTAACAACAGGGGGGGTCGGTGAGATTTCGCGTGGAGCGCGCGAAATTTTTTCACCCCCCCCCCTAGAGGGGTCGAAAATTTTACCCCCCCCCCCCCGGCAGGCCGAAAATCACGCGCGTTCGCGCCCCTTTGTAGCATAGTAACGCGCGGGCTTTTTCCCTCAAAACAGGTTGAATTTTTTTGACACCCCCCTAAGAGGGGTCTAAATTTTTTACCCCCCCCCCCCGGTCAAGGGGTCCAAATTTCCCCCCCCCCAAAATCCACCCCCCCCGTTGTTAGAAAATGAGCACTCCCTTAGTTCATCTCGTTGTGTGTATATGGACACATACGCCGTGCCTTGGGCAAGGCAATCATTTTTTATTTTAAAAAACCCCACAAGTTTTGATGCTTTGCATACAACTATTTCAGTGGGAACGTATGGGTATAGCCTTTCATGATTCGATTTCGAAACTCTATATTTACCTGATTGGTATTTTCCTATTTACTAGATTTGGAGGTACGGTGCCTCATGGCAGTGCCTGGTGTCGGACGGATCCCTCATTAAAGTTGAAAGTCGTCTGCTGCTATCACAGCCGGCATGAGTGGGTGGGGAGGGGACTATACCCCGGGGACGGAATAATACAGTGAGCAGTGTGTTGATATGTGAAGCGGCACATATGGGAATAAAACAGCAGCTAGGCGACAGGGGTTTGCCTGTACATCTTATGCATTGCGATGATATCGCACATCTTAATTGTGTTATAATATCTATTGCTTTGTTTGCCCTTTTTTGGAATATGAATTCTCTTGTGTTTAGAAACAAATAATGAAGAAGACATAAATACGTCCCCAAGTCTGAGCAATAAGAGTAGAGCAATCTGAGGTAGAATTGACTGCAGGCGACACATAGTCCCTTTATATGATGATATCATAGGAGGGCTACAAGACGCCAATGATAGGATACAACATCCAGTCACAGCTCCCTATAATCGTATATATATATAAATATATATATGGGTCCAGACCCCGAAAACTCGACTGGTTGATGTGGATTTATTTTTTGGGGTTAAATCAAAAATCGATATATTTTTAAATCGACTGGGTGACATCGGGAGCCCCCCCCCCCCCCCCCATTACCCATCTCCTATATACTTCAGACAGTTAAACTCACCGACACTCCTTCCCCATCCTGCCCAAGTGTTGCAGTATGGGGCTGTGCTGGTCTGAGCTTTGTTGTTCAGCAATCACTCAGTTGGCGGATATTGGCCTCGCTGCCAATTGAGAGAAGGGAAAGAGGACCCCCTACAGCCCACACGAATTGATGTCCGGGCACTGCCACCTCACAGCTCGCAAATGTCGTCTGCCTGCTCCTGTTTCCCGCCAAATATCAAAACAGTCACATTAAAAACACATGAACTGTGTTTAGAAATGTGTTTGTTTCTGTGTGTTTTTTTCACCCCCCCGGGAAAGGATGAGCACTAATATCACTGCCCTAGCCATACGGAGCGAAGATGTTATATGACGTTTCGTAAAAACAACACATTTTGGGTGAAGTAAAGTATATTGGCTATTCCAAGGCATTGGGAAGAATAGACAGTCAGCGGTTCTGCCAAGAGGAGCTGTGTAAATTACAGGTGTTCATTATTAGATATCAACGATTGATAGGATCTATATCATTATCAAATTGAGATCTGCACCAATAAGAAGAGAAACACCCGGCTCGAATGGCAACTCTCCCAACTAAAACCATTACACCACCCTTGAACTGTGTTTTAAAATTGAGGAGTTAGCCAACTCTCAGAAGGGGGTATTAGATAATTAGAAAGGGAGTTTCAAGGCAGCAGAAAGTATTGGTTTCCCCATGAAGGGGCATACCCAATACGAGTCGTATCCCTCTAAAGGCAGCATACGGTAGTGCTCTAATGCTTGAGATGACACAGTAAATAAATGCAACACTTGCAAGTAACTCACAGCAAATGCATTATGTCCACCCTACAGGATTGATACACCAACACAGTACGTGCGTTGGTGATGATAGATGAAGACCTTGAGGCATCATGCCATCCATAAAAGGTTAAGGATGTGCAGACTATAAGAGATGGGGTGTGGAGATGACTGAGTATCCCATCATCACTGTATAGGCTCAGGGGGATATTAACAGCAGCGCAGCAAAGTACAACTACATTAAGAAGAGACGTGAGGTTCTTGTCAGCGCAGAGATCCCTGGGGGAAGCTATTTTTAACAGACCACCATCATCCCCCCCCCCCCACCTCTTAGATAGAACCCAGGCTATATCATATCTGGTAACTATCCCAAAGAAAGCCCCCCCCCCCTCCCACCACATTCCCTTTGATTAAGGCTATGATATATCATATCTGGCAACTATCGCAAGGAATACCCCCCCCGTCCCTTCAAAAAGAAGACAGTTCGGTGCAAACTAGGTAGGAAATAGTGGGGTAAAACTAAAGATCATTTGCATTGTGTATAGGTATCGTTGCAGTCCATGTGAGAAACAACTGCTAACTGTGCAAATCAAAATCTAGTCGAAAGGAGTTTAAACCTGCATGGTGGAAGTAGGCGGTTGAACATGAGGTATGTTAGAAGATGTCTAAAAGCAATGTCATTCAGAACAATGGCACTAATTCTCTGCTGGTATATTACCTACTGGGCCTACTAAATAAAATCATTTATTCGGGGAAAACAGATACCCTATGGCTCTTAGCACTGCTCATGTGGCAACGTTATTGTAACACACTGGCAGCAGTATAGCCAAAGAGGGCTCTTCCTACCCAGATGTCCCTGCATACTTTATGATGCTCGGATTAATGTTATAGATAGTTGATCCGGGAGGTGAAGTGCCAGGTGTATGGGGCTGTATTACCACAACCTTAGCCAGGAATCACGAGGATAGACCCCTACACATCTGTGAACTAGACAATGTCCTCTGGCTGTTTGTTTTATTAACATATTATATACATAAAAAGGTGTAATACAGCCATTCAACTCCCTCCTATAGCAGCCGTCCACTCTGATGCAGTCACCCCACCATTGTAGCAACTTCCTGTCACTTCCTGTCCCGCCAATGGGGTCAGATTTCCTTAGTCCCGTGAGTGGCCACATAAGAGGGAGTTGATATTACAGAGTGTCAAGTCATAATGCAGAAAGCTATAAGGATAATGCAACTTGTTCCCCTGATCGGATCCAAACAAAAGCAGCTCCTCTGAGAAGTTGGTTCTGTTCTGTTTGGTATATCATGGTGTTTTGGCGTATAGTGCATACATGTCTGAATCTCGCGTGGTATTCCGAGGTCAGAACCTATTATGGCCGCATACATCCAAGCAGCTCACTTTCATTGCCTAAATGACTCCTTCTACCACATATTCATTCAAGCTGCTTGGGCTACTTTGTGACACAAATTTACACGTGGTCATGCACGGCTATATGCCTCTATCTCACCCTACGGTATCAAAGTACATAGACTAAATAGGCAGGTGGCTCTTTGGACGTTAAAGGCTTTGTAACTGAATAGATGGTAGCAGGGTTTAGTCAGTGGCATTGTCAATGTCCAGACCCTCAACTATGTACCATGAAATACGTGGTCTAATTAGCTGGATGAGGCTTGGTAGCTACACAATCCTGGATTAGCTATTAGATGGATCATACACATCTTTATTCCTGAATCTTATAGTCCGCCAAGTACAGTGCACTAGCACTGCTATTCCACATAACTGATCAATATTATTATTATCCTAATCATTTACTATCTATGGCTAAAGTCCAGTGCACCAGCACTGCTACCATTTATAGGAACAACACTAAGATGAACGAGATGCATCCCTTTACAGTAATCTTATTCATGTAGTGTCATCACATTTGGCAAGTCCAGTGCCCCAGCACTGCTACCTATCACACGCATTTGTAAAATGATATTATGATAAAATAAGAGTTTAACCAACACTCCCACTCCTGCTATCATTATCACTGCCATCTTTTGCATTATATAATGCTTGTTTATCATATCATACGTGTACTGATCAGAAATACTTTCACAATGATATAATACCGCTATAGTCAGCTGACCTTGGGGAAGCTGACCTATGATCTTATGTATTTATATGTTGTATATATATATGTACATATTTGGTCTTCAACCTTTGAAAATCGCAGTGAAAGCCGTGATTACTGCTTGAATAAAAATCTTACAATCTTACAATCTTACAATCTTACAATTGTAAGCGCAATATGCCTTATCCTAAACTCAGCAATCTTGCACGGCTTTACCCACGGGGACTCAAGTTGGCAATCATGACCAGATAGGGAATACTGATATATATTTGCATGGAAAACATCCAAATGTGTTCAGGGAGGTTTCTAAAAATCTAAAGTAAGATCAACAAATCCGTTTCTTAGTACATTAATGGTAACAGAAAGGCAATACACACTGTAGAGCCATAGTAAGCCATTATTCAATGGAATGTGATATACATTGGACTGAGATTTGTGTGAATATCTAAAAGCTCATGACAGCATACTATCAATAATGTGTGCTATGCTTGTTCAGTCCATTATCGATTTCGTGCCTATATATCTTATATTCTATCATCGAGTATCACGTGAAGTATAAGATAATTAGGTCTCGCATTGATTTTACCATCTGGTTGTCACCCTTCATACCCGTAATACATTATACATATGATGGATTGTGAAGCACATACTGCTTATTTATTTACGTAATTTAGATAAGCCTCATTCATCGCTTTACATCAAGAGGGAAAGATGAAGTAGGTCGGCTCTTTTCGCAATAGCGTTTTCTCCACCACAAAAAGGACAAGTAAATCCGTGCCATTAGCAAAATGAAAAATGACAAAGATAACAAGGCTGTATAAAAGTGGCGGCCTGTTAAAGATGACAGGGATTAGGGCAGTGGCCCGCCTCTGGATGAAAGGCAGGGATTCTGACGAGAGGAGTGGTACAGGGGATGGTGGGGGAGTCATGGAGGACTAGGGTGTGATCAATGAGTAGGGTGATGTATCGCCCTGTTGACTGCCTCTACCCCCCTACAGCCTCCCTACCCCCACCTCTAACCCCACCACTACCTACCCCATCCCTGAACATTACAACCACCCCTCCTTGTACCCTGCTCCTCCGCCTCTACCAGCACTGCTACCGCCAACACCGAGCCAGGGAGCCGACAGTGGGAAGGCAACAGCCGTTTGAGGCAGTTGAGCAGCGCTGCTGGAGCAGCACCGGGTAGGCAATGGGTCCGCCACACGAACAAGGGTGGTGAGAGAGAGTCAGGGTGACGGGCACCAGTAGGTAGAAAAGGAGGGAAGGCGGAGGAAGGGAATGGCTGGGGTGATGTAGGATAGGGTGGGGATATTCTGTGGGAGCGGCATGGGGTGGTGAGTAGCTGGTCCAGCCTGCATCACGGTGGCTGAAGATCATATTGATGTTTACAATGGCGAGACTACGGCTTTATTGACGGGCACAATCGGTGTAATCAGTGCTTGTCACCTTTTCCCCCCACCACTCCCTATGGCTCCTCACCTCCCACCCACCCACCCAGCCATCCTCACCCCACCCACACAGACTATCACATGTGAACACGTTATCAGCTTCCATTGCACAACCTTGTTAGGAATAGATGGGACAGGAGCTGTGGCAGGGGGATCTAGGGGTGCTATACTGGCTGCTGGTACTGCTTCAGGCTTGCTTCTATACCCCAGGATTACCGGGCGAGGGGCCCAGGCAGCAGTCACTCACCATACTCTACCAGACACACCTACCATCTCACCGTGTAGCCTGCTTATCGGACATGGCCAACACACACAGCTTTATACTGAAGGACTCTATTTTACTGGGTTTCTTCATCTCATACTCAATATTATATGCACATTGGGAGTTCCATTGACATACTATACTCTATATAATTGGCCATATTTTATCTCACATTGCACAGTTCTTTCAATAACTTCCGGAATTTTTTTCACCAGAAAAGGGAACAAAAACATGATGTGCTCAACACCAATCCATTCTAGCTTTTGAGAAGAAAGCGTTACAAAACAGTGCACTAGTATTTGGATTGAGAAGTCAGTTTAGAAGTGTGACTATCGAAACTGCAATACAAATGTTTCCCTTATCTATAGCCTATAGACCAATCTATGACTATACTCCTGAATCTCTCTCAAAGCAGAGGACATTATGGCTCTAACCTAGAGGCCAAGGCGGGAAGGGTTAACACAAGTAGCACCTGGCCAAATTCACATGGCGAAGGTCCAACTCCTCTGTAGAACACGCTACACCAAGCAACAGTATATTGTGCGGCCAGTCCCCTTCTCCTGTACTTGTAGGGGCTTCACAAGAATACAAGTTAGTCATCACAAGCATCTAAGTTATTTGGAGACTTCTAGCTGTGGCTACATGCCATTAAATGCAGTACCATGTAAAATTGATGTTCGCCAGATTAAGATCACACTTTTGATGTGCTACTTGCAAGGAAGCCAGTGCTGTAGGGTATCTGTATACAACTTACCCTTCCCTTTTAAACGGATGGAGCTCAGATAGATATTGATAAAAACAATACCTAAGTCTCCTGCAATAATTTAACGGCTATGTATCATGGTGAAATAGATGGATTTTTACATGGATTTGCTATTTTTTTTGTCTTGCTATATGCGCGAGCAATAGCTCAAAACATGCAACTTTTAGGCGGAATGCTGCTATGCACGCAAAACTGTGTGGAGTAATTTGTTCTAATGCCCATCTATTTATCTCATTGGTTCAATTGGGATTTAATAGTGAAGATCATGGGTTAGTAACACACCATTACATTCGTTGTCTGCCATGCCATAATTTTGTTCCCAGGGACTGTCCGAATCTTCAGAAAACTTGCAGAAGACGGTTGGATAGCTGAGAAACGCGGTTCATGTTGCCCAAACACCTCAGGTGCAATGCATACGAAAGTACCAAGTATTATAATGACCGATGGATGCTCACCCTTAAGCAAACACAGTGAATGACAATCAACAACTCGGTAGTGAATTACACGATTTAGATAGCTAGAAACCACATTTCAGTAAATTTGCATAACCATTTAGTTGTGATGCTCTCATATTGAAATAATAATTGGGAATTCCGAACAAGCGTTTAGACACTAGCTTCCCCGGACTGTCTCAAAACGTTTCTTGCAGGCAATTAACGCCTTATTAGCAACAGTAGACGCTGTAATTAGATCATTGAGGGGGTGGTACTGCCATGCATCTTATTCTATGACTGTCAATTTTCTGTTCAAACCCATAGCCAACCGTGTACACATAAGCACCCCAACCACCTCAAGTGGTTACAGTTCCAGAGCTATCTGCTAACAATTATTCTCTCGAGGTGTGAGTCTCAGGCGAGGCGACTAAAAATGACTGTAACATACAGGGTTTTTTTTCAGAAGAAAATATGTGTAAGAAACGTTCCAGGTGGGGCCCTATCATCACACCATCCTTCTGCTCGTATAGGTAACCCACTGTAGGAGGATTTGGTATGACAGTTGATACCTCAAGCAGGATATACCTGCATTAAACCGAACAATACAGATTCCATAGGCGGATAATCTTCACTTTGTAGAAAATTCACCCATAGGAAACTACATTCTAGGAATCCCAGTGAAAACGTAGAAATTCATACATAAGTAGGAAAATGGCAATGTGTTGCATAACTATGTACATATCCTTTCTATATTAATACAGTAAGTATATGGTGTAACAGGACAGAGTGATATTAAGGAGTTAGTAAAAGATTACCACAAGAATGGCTCACAAATACCAAATTACTGCTGGTATATATATGATAAGTATAAAGCATGAAAGACTACACTTATATAAAACACAACTAGTTGTATAGGTATAACGGTGCTAGCCTTGGTCTAGCGTGTAAAGGCAACAACATCAATCTACAACAAAGAGCTGCAGCAATGCTCTTTATTACTACGATATGTACATAATTACATTACTCTACACACACATAGATCTGTATGAGTCTTTACACGGTGCAGCACCAAGCAGTAGCAGCAGGGGCAGGTGACGGAGCAGGTCATTGGGAGGTCACTGAGCAGGTCACGCAGCAGGTCATTGGTAGGTCACGGCAGGTCACGCACTACAACACGACTTGTCGCTTTACTACAGTGGCAAATATGTTGCATATGTTTCTGTGTATGTGGTTATGTAAGTCTGTCCGTTTTTATGAGATATTTTGTTTGTGTTGTTTTGCCTTTACCGTTATCTTTTATTCTATCATTGTAAACTATACAAAAGCAATGTGAGCAGTATCGATATTTCTCTGATCAGGGCCCCTCGCATACTTTATAACAAACAATATTTTTCATCTGTCTATCAAATAATTATTATGCTGAAGGGCATGAGTGCATTAATCTGTTTACAGTTATACGATTCTCAGCCCAAAGGGTAGGTTTAGTTAAATCATTGTTTTAAGCAATGAGACACTTATAGAAGTGAGGAAAGAGGGGGGGTCAGGGATGGAGAAACGTCTGCATATTAGCTTGCAATACAACCCTACAGTTATGATGTGGATTAAATGTATTCAATGATAATACTATTTAAACTCAGTGTGGTTACTCCTATTTATCTAACTGCAACTATTTTCCGCAACTTAGTTTCCAGGTAAGCTGACCACAGAAGTAAATATCCACTTATCTTTGCCATCCTTAATCTATCTCGTAACCTAATCTATCTCGCGTATCAAATATGTACATTAATATAAACTATTCTTCTACTACCCCTGTTGCCTAAACGTCCTCTAGTGGAGAGGTATACTCGTCAGAACTATATATTGGAGAACCAGTACTGTACGTCAACCAGAGCCGAAAAGGGTAGGTAATAACAATAGGTATGCTTCATGACCCTCCAGAATTCGAAACCGATGCCCATAACATGCATATAACCATGTCAATATGTTAAGAACTCACCCGGCACATGCAGCAATTCCAAGAGCAGTGGCCATTACACACTGCTAGCTGGTGTACACTGATATGGGGTGTCTCCCTCCGTGTAGGTTACATTCTTCCCCACTGAAAGCACTTGGCATTTCCCCCTTCCTACATATGTTGCGATCTGAGCTCATAGTGTTAGCAGACCACCACTGCATAGTCCACTGCCTGTGATCGCTAAATAATTTAGTATCAATTTCTATTAGACGCACTCACTATATCTTAAGAACAGTGGGTGGTCGGTAGTACTTCATTGTAGCCTAGTGCTCTTTTGGAGCTCATGAATGGGACGAAGAACACTGATTACTTTGTTGGTAATTCCGATATCATCTTTAAAAAAATACAGGTTGAAAAAAAGAGCATTAAGGCAAATGATGGGGATAAAACCATTATAGATGTATAAAAGGTATTGTACTTAGTTGTACACAAGGCATTACCTTGTATCTATATGAAATAGAAAAAAGTTCAAGGGGGGTGGCACCTGAGTCGTCTTTTAATTTCATCTTAACTTGAAAGCACTAGGGGGGAAATAATCGATAAGTCATGGATCTAAAAGTAACGGCTCTTCAATACAATCTTTGGAAAATTACGAAAATGTCAAGGGTCGGCCCTCTTTTGTTAGAATAAGTTGGATAGCCTGACAATTGTTTCACGTAACAACCGCTCCTTCTGATTACACTTTATGTTATGTTCTGTTTTTGAGAAATATCAATTTGCGGCTTATATATATATATCATTCACTGATGGATAGGCCTTGGGATAATTCTTTTCTACAGGCTTTTTACTAAAATGTCAATTCATAACAGCCGCAACAAGGTTCAATAGCTACGACCGCTTTGCTTCAGCGTCTGCATAACGCTTCCTCAGTAGTTACCAGCATCGGTTTTCACCATAGATTTTCCAATTCGTTTCTCTTGCTCTCATGATTATTTCTGTTTGTGTTGATTAGTGTTGATGGGGAGGGGGATGCATTGATCAGACGTATGGACAGGGAATATCTTCGTAGTAGGTTGAAGTTGAACTGTATATATGTGTAGATCCTAAAGTGTTAGTTATTCATAAAGGTTTGTCTTATCTATTATATAGTGGACATTGATCATTTAGTTTCGTGCATGAAACAGTATTAATGTAGAATGTATGCATGCTATACAGATATGTGCAGATGGTGTGTGTTATATGAAACTAAAGTTAATGTAAAACAAAGAGTTTGGTGCAGTACAAAAAATGATTGTCGTATTGAATGCAACAGGCCAGTTGTAGATATATTGATCACCAGTGCAAAAGCCACATATTTTATTCCCTTCAGACTGGCAATAACGCCAATGCCTGCAGGGCCCATACATACTGCAGAGCACGCCTGTAGAGCATTGGTTTATTGGGTCCAGTTGGGATGACATTAAAAGCTAGATGGTGTGTTTATATAGGAGTGTGAGCGACAAAGCCGGTGCTAGTCTAGAACACCTAGAGTAGTGACCAATACCTGATCTTGCTGGCTGATGGGGAGGAGGTGCAACCAATGCTGCTGAGGCAGGCCCGGGTCAGCCAGTGGCACATGGCCCCGTTTAGCAGACACTTGCTACCAGTGGGCTGGCAGGGGGACTCTTCCACAACCACCAACTCCTCCTCCTCTCCCCCTCCACGGTCCTCCTCCATTGCCTCCCCTGCATCCTCCCCCTCCCGCTCCGGGCGGCGCAGACGGCGGAGCTGCTCTGGGAGTGGCTCGGCCGTGGTGCCTGCTGTCTGTGGGGGTGGGTGGATTTGGGCTGTGACTTTGTGTATGTAGCAGTGGTAGGGCGGGGGCCGGAGCCCCTCCCCCTCCCCTGTGTGCTCTATCCCACACCTGTCTGCTGACCTGAGCTGCTCCTCCTCCTCCCTGACCTCCTCCTCCTCCTCCTCCTGTTGCCGCTGCTGCTACTCCTGGCTGAGGAGCACCTCACCATCAACTCACCAGCTGCTCACCATGCACTGGTGCCGACGTCCTCCAACACGTCTCCAACACACAGTGGAGCAGCTCACTGCCCCCGACACCAGCTGCTTCTCAACTGCTCCTTGCCTTGTTATGGTGCTGGGGTGTGCTAAAAATAGACGCTGCCCTCCCACGCCTGCTCCCTCCCGCTCCTTCCCCCACCCCTCCTCACACAGACGCTATATCCAGGTGACAATGTGGGCTGAGAGGATGGGGGGTCATGGGCTGCCACTCTAGGTGCCTCACAGGTGTTGTCGTGGGAGGAGAGGGTGCTACTCGTGCTGGGACGAGCTGCTCAGAGCTGCTCGGACCGGGGTGTATTGATCTGCCCCTGCGTGCTGTACAGTGGGTACAGCGTCTGTCTGTGTGCGGGCAGGTAGCGCGTTAAGCTCTGTCAGGGTGATAACACCAGCCAGCATCTCTTGTCTCCTACCGTCTGGAGGCAGTATTCCTCGGCTTGATTCTGCTACTACCCAGTACAGCTTCCTAGACACCCCAGGCGACGCACTACGTCTGGCTGCCTGTGTACCTAGACCTACAGGTAGTGGAAAGCTGTACTGCAAAGAGGGTGCACTGCTGGAACCATTAATCTAAGCAACGCATCCTTCCTCCTGCACGCAATATCCTTCTTTCATTAGACCCATACCCCATGTGCACCAGCTGATATATATCATAGGCCTATCTAGCTAATGTTTCTCTATAGTGTAGCAATACTAAGGCTGTCAATCCTGCATCATTAACCACAATAAACAGTGTATATACGTCTCAGAATCGTATTAATTCAATTAATGCATTGTCCCTCACATGCTCCTCGTATAATGGTCCATGTCAATGGTGCACAAACGCTCTATCCCACTCCTGCTCACCAATGTACATACATGCATTAAGATGCTCCGAAAGTATAACAGCGTCAAAGGCATTAAACTCTTCCGATATCATGACTTGATTTATATGATATCCAATTATTTGTATGACCTAGCTTAGATAGGGGATTGGACTCATTGGAATTGGGAGGGATCCCATGCCCACCTTCCCATATTTATATCTTCCAATCTGTACTGAGTAACAATCCTCTAAAGTTCAAACCGTATAGACCAACAAGCTCCCACAACCATTCCTATATTAAGGCAAAGGAGGGTAGCCAATCAATGTGCCACATATATGTGTTAAGTAGGCTTAGCTTTAGGCCCTACCTTTGGAGACTACTAGTGTTCCATATGTGTTTAGATCTTTATCACCCCACTGTTGAAATCTGCCTTGAATCCGTTACATGTATATTCCAGTTTTACATCAGTGAAATATGTTCTCCTTCATCTTAAACTAGGCAGTCAGCACTATATAATATTATAACCTTTCCGCACCGACTCCAATATCCATCCAGGGCATGTGGTGGGCATCCTTAACAGTCAACACCCATCAAGCAACGCTTCCTACTGTGCTCTACATCTATTATTAACACAACCTATCTGTAGCATTACCCTACCGCCAGAACACTCTAGGAAATCAAAACCCAGATTATATATATAATCCTGTCACGATAACCATACGGATAAACCACCGATTTGATTTAAGCAAGGATGGTGTCACCTCCCCTTGTCACAGGTAGGGGTTGGCAGGTGCAAAGGGAGGGTGTCCCCCAAAGGCTAGCATCTACAGTGATGTGGGTAGGTGGGAGGGATCTAGGGTAGACTTATTCTTGATGGTCGATGTGACATAAATGCTAATGCAGCATGCTGAAGGAAAGCCAGCGACCCCAGGCTGCATATTCCACACATACACACGCATACATAGACTAACACAAACTGTGCCTTGGTACACGTGGGAGTAGGGTGTGGGGTGGCCTACAACCCCCCTGAACCTCAAGGCCAACGACAGGTTCACTGATGTCGTTTCCTCCAGGCCCTAAGGTCCTTCCTTCCTCCCGGCGGACACTGGCCGTCCTTCTGCAGCTACAGCCGGCTTTGTTCTCCGTCCTCCCCGGCAGTGGGCCTCCTGGCAGGGGCTGGAGGCAGTTGGCAGGGACGGTGATGCTGAGCCACCCTGTACACTAAGGGGTGTGTCTGACACGGTCTTCACCCCTCCTTGTAACCCACTGTGAGGAGGACTATGCCATGTGTCTCTGACTCCTCCTCCTGTACAGGCATGTGCTCCTTCCTCCAGTGATTATAACAGCTCCCACATAGATGCAGTGACAGTGAGCTGTCAGCCTCAGTGGCCGTGACAGCCAGCAGGGCACAGACACAGGAGGGGTGTACTGGTTATACCTCCTCCTGGGTGCTCGTCCTGCTGTACCGCTGGTGCTGCTATCTACATACAATCCTGCACACTGCCCACGGGCCTCCCGCTACTACTACGGCTACTCCAGGCGGCACAAAGCCGCGCCGCGCGTGTCACGATGCCGACCGTGGAGCAGCCGGGGGAACCTGCTGCCGAGGTATAGAGGGAGGCACAGGGTACTGGAGGAGCTCAAGGTATAAGGAGCCATTTACCACAAGAACATCATTGTCACGGGGTGTGGTAGAGGCAGATGATCCCCACGCATTATCCATGGTCTACTACTAGATATTCCAGGAGAAACCTACAATCGAATGTATATCGCATGCATATCGCGACATGTGTAAGTGTGAGGAGATCCCTTACCCCACCCCACCGACTAAGAGACGAAAACATATGAGGGTCTAGTAAATCGGACTAGAGTATAATATAAGGGGCGTGGCAACCGGGGGGAAGGGGGGGGGGGGACATGTCCCCCCCCCGCCACCTTTGACCAACCCCAAAAGAGGTCAAACCAAAAAGGTCACGTAAAAAAGGGTTAAAAAGGGTAAAAATACCCCTCAGTCCCCCCTACTTTGAAAGTGCTTGCCACGCCCCTTAGTATAGATGATATACCCGGCACAAACAACAGCCTGTCGTAAAAGGCAGTTGCCCTGAAGTGTTTCCCGTGTTGGCTAGTATCACCAGCTTATAATATTAACAGTGCGTCAGAGAGCATACGGGGTCATTTCAATTCAAGATATAATGATCTACCAGTTTTGTGTTCAACAGTGTGGTTTGCATGTTGTGGATCATATATCGATATCATTTTCTGTTCTTCTTAGATAAGGAATTCACTTGACTCAAAAGCGGAGTATACACTGTCCAATGACCCCCATTCACTGCACTACTTACATCTTACAGTCGGGTGTGAATGTGAAGTAGTATAGGACTCTTGTGATTTTATTCAGGCAAAGATACTATAAACTAACTTGTATGAGCATGAGGTAAATGTGTCAGTGGGAAACACATATTGGTTTCTACTGCTCTGAGTTGATTACGTTATCTAACTGTTCATACCATCATGTCCAAAAATTCCGTTTCCAGCCAGCAGAAAAGTGAGTAATGTGGTAAATTCCTGTTTTAGAGGACGCATGAATACCACTGTCTGGTCACATTGTTGATAGAGTATCAGAGTATGGCAAGTTGGGATAGAACTAGTCATACACTTAACACTTTGAGGGTCACATAGTGCACCAATGCATGATGCCCTTTATCGTCATAATGCAGGGTTGATATATTTATATGGTATACATAAATGCAAAATAAAACACCTCTGTTTGCGTTCGTAACAAGCATTCATTTGAAAATCCCCCCGAAAATATGAGTATCATTGGTAGATTAACCTAGCAGATGGTGCAAGGAGAACTTACAGGAGAGTAATGTGGATTTCAGACTAATTAAACTTGGCCTCTAATGGCACCAGTCGTTGATTAGCTGCAGGCCACCCGCTCATTAGTCATCCTCTATCATGTAGCTGACCCTGTAATGGTCTGTGTGAGACAAGGACCAGCACCAACGTCCTCGGTTGGACATCCTCTTTTGGTGCCCGGACATATCCTTATCTCGCGTAACCGTAAAACAGTGATATAAAATAATCTCAAATTATACTGGATTACAAAACTGGCTATATCCAGGGTGGTGGTGGTGGGAGGGGCGGTGTAACTCCCTTTTTTTAAATGCATCCTTATCCCAACCACTCTTATGTTTTACTTGATGAAAATTGCTCTATGATTTAAGTCAGCAATGGATCACAGATTCTCAAGTCACTCCACAATTGCATGTCTTTGTGAGTTGGACTGTTTGTATCTAACATTATGGCCCACTGATGCATTATGGAATATGGTTGCCATGTGGTAAGGCTGCTTCAACGATTTAGGAAGGTTCTCTGGTTCTGGATCCTACCGTAGTGTCGATTATCTAAATTTTCAGTTACACAATACATTTGTGTTCATATTGTCTCTATACATGTGTATGTAACTTTTGAAATCTTTCTGGTACATATAAATACATGGCATATAGAGAACACCCGTATGAAATTGCAGAATCATGTAAATAGACCACTATTGAATGTCAAGGTAGGTATTTATATACCGTTTATAGTAATGATTTCGTCTCCGAGAGCTTTAACTATAGATAGTTAAGTATGAAATAAGCAGGACCCGAGGCAGGACCTGCACACTCTATCCCCACAGCTACTCCTAGTCACATATAGGCTATAGTCCTATAGAAGTAGACAGAAGGCTGTATAGAGGCAGTGGTGGAGGAGGTACCCTCCGAACAACAGACTATACGGATCGATCCCATTGGCACGCACCTAATTACCGCGGGAACCAGTGAGAGCCTGTTGACAACGGAAGGCACCTTGTTGCCTTGGCAACCCGCAGATCCACGCCGTAACCAATGCTATTTTCAAGTTATGAATGTGGGCTGAAGAGTGTGTCCTCCATTATGGACCTGTGAGGCTGACAGCTCCAGTTACTGATAGATAGTACCATAGTGTGGAGCCCCTATTTGTCTGAGGTGTTGAGTTACTCAGTAACAGTAGGACGGCCGAGCGTTTACAAATGGGGTGTGTTTGTTCAATGTACAGTAGGACCGAAATAGCAAGAAGCTATGGAGGCCTACTGTTGGCTATCGGCCTGCAATGTCAGCACATATATATGCATGATATATAAGGAGTCATATTGTGGATTGCAGTACTTTAAATGCATACAGATGTATCATGAAGGAATAATTCCCCCGGGTCGTCCATATCCTAGTACATTGGTATGGAATGCTGGATATGGCCAACTATGAAATGTTTGGTAATGTTAAAATGGAGTCCCATTAATTAACAGAAGTCTCCTTTTCGGTCTTTGGAAAACAAATCCAACTTGAAATCCCTAAAAACTGAAATATTTTTATCGTTTATTTTTAAATGAATACAGCAGCGCCTTTGGTTTAAACAAGTGTAGGGGAACAGATCGAGCCCACATCTGTCCCTGTGCCCTGGCTTAGCCACCTAGGGTAATCACTGTTCCCCCTCATACCTACCAATCCAGATGTATGTGTAAGGCGAGAATGGCAGGCAAGGTTTCGTGGTCAAGTGGTTATGACGCTCACTCCGGATGCGGGAGGTCCCAGGTTCAAACCCTGGTGAAACCAAATATCCATTTTCGCTTGACCACTACACTGGTGGTTTCACCAGCCATCCCAGTGCCTGGGAATATGTTGGCTGGACTGGATAGGTACGGTATGATACAATTGGGTATGCTTCAACACCTGGTGGCTGGTTGTGGGTCCGACGTGGCGCAGTAGCGAAAGCTAGAGTGGCGCAGTCATCTAGCGAGCTGGTAAAAAAGGGCGAGTACGCATGAGGCGGGAAAGCGCTAGTAGGGCTAGTGACACAGGATCCCACAACTAAGTGCCAGGTATGTCCAAGGTTACCACCGGTTGGGTAGCCGGTTGGGATAGTTGAAGCTGGATGGGAGGAGTGTAGGGGAACAGATCGAGCCCACATCTGTCCCTGTGCCCTGGCTTAGCCACCTAGGGTAATCACTGTTCCCCCTCATACCTACCAATCCAGATGTATGTGTAAGGCGAGAATGGCAGGCAAGGTTTCGTGGTCAAGTGGTTATGCGGCTCACTCCGGATGCGGGAGGTCCCAGGTTCAAACCCTGGTGAAACCAAATATCCATTTTCGCTTGACCACTACACAAGGAACCGTGTCTTTTGCCACCCCATTGAATAACTCACACCAGTATTCCACAGTTGTCTGTTTTCCGTTTTTTTCCAAAAGGGTAGAACATACACAAAGGAGCACTCGTTTAAGTCTGTTCACTGGTTATTTCACGAGTTGAATGTCGACCGTATTCCACGAGGCTGTTGATGTTCAACAAGTGGACCTTTATCTATGCAGTCAAACATATTCCGACAAGAAATAGATAATTGGTATACCTATAGCAAAATACCCGTTTCCAACGCCAATGCATGTTTACTACCAGACAGTAACATGTTGTCTTATTTCCCACTTGAGAAAATATTGCGGCATAAGCGAAACAAGAAGGAACTGAATTTCAGCAGCCGTAGATGTCTTAAGGAAACATGTAGGGCAGAAGCCGGACCGATCTCTCAAGTAAACATCTAAGGCAGTTCTAGTTGGAACAGACTTCTCAAGTAAAAATCTAGGGCAGAAGTTGAACATATCTGTCAAATAATTATCTAGGCTATATCAAGCCGTGTTCAAACGTATCATCTACGGTAGATGTTGAAACGGTTTCTCAAGTAAACAGAACAGATTTCTCCAGTAAATATCTGTGGCAGAAGTTGAACAGATTTCAATCTAAGGCGGATGTTGAACAGATTTCCTAAATAATTATATGGCATATGAGCTGGTATTTCAACGCATCACAGCTTCGATGTACCTCTAGCAGAAGTAATGATGACAGTACAGGCAGGCGCCGTGTTAGTGCAGCATACCTCCCCCTCAGAGTGTTTCAACCCCGCAGGGTCGGCCCGGATACAGCAGTGAGTTACTCATGTCAGTAAAGCACTAAGTTGCCATCAGGTCTGGAGGCTTAATAAAAGAAAATAGGGCTAGGGTTCTTATTTTTCATACTATCAAGCCTAAAAGTCTTAAGTTAGTGTATGTAATGTGAAACTTACGACCGTGTAGGAGAGGAGTCACGGTCCACTGACCTGGACCAGAGATGGCTGAAACACTGCATTGCTGTCCTCTCACCTGCACCGCATCCTCTCCACTCATTCAACCCTACAGGTACAGCACTATCTCACTATGCTTGTTAACCCATTCGGGGAGTGGTTAGTTGTATATTTTCATTACCGATACATGTAAACCAACTCTTTATCGGTCTTATTGCAGGATGCAACAAAAGTAATCCTTGTAGCTGCAGTCATCGTCTACGTATCCTCTCCGTACCTCCAGGGTGGGTAGTTCCTGCATGCTGCCTCCAGGGTGCTGCTGCTGTTAAGGCTGCCTCCTCCTGTGGTACACGACGGCAGGTTTGTACTCTGCCTGCTGCTGCTTAACTGCTCCAACTAACCCATTTAGTAGTGTGGGCGGCGGGGGTTTGCTCCTGGGCGGCCGGCATTGACATAGGTCCAGGAGCCTGTGGTCAATAGTCACTGGTCAGCTGCCAGGTGCTGCAACTCCCAGACATGCCTGGGTAGTCTCTGGTTAACAGATAGCACTCCCCAGGGTTGTAGGTGTGGTGGTGAGCCTATAAACTGATGACCGTCCAGGGCATGGGGTAAATAAAGGCCGAGCTCTTGCTGCCCCTCCACCAACTGAGCCCCCCCGCCCACTAAGGGAGTGCAGCGAGGCCAGGTACCTTTATATAGATATGGGAGGTCAGAGTTTAATGGCAATAGCTTGCGTTGTTCTATGAGCGTCAGCGTTATGGATATGCATGATGATGACCAAAAGGGACATGCTAGCTGACGTAGCATTGTATATCATTGTAATCCCTAACATGTTCAAGGCACACGCTCCTTAATATAGGTTCAATAGCAGCGATTAAAGCCATAATTCAAATGAAGTCATGGAATGGAATTCTGCATAGATCAGCATTTCCATCACACATGACACCCGCATGTCCCTCACGTGGTTCAGCCGAGCTGCTCTGTGAGCTGCTCCCTCTGTAAACAACTACTTCTTTTTGGATATTGTAGCTGCCCTAATGCCATCACTTGGAGCCTGCATTTGGACGAAATTACATGATGATAATAGGATACATAAGGTAAGCTGCCCCTCGTTAGAGGGTAGCAAGGGAGACACGTCAAGGGCTGTGGTGATGTCCTTTGCATAACAACTGTGCAGACTCAGAGGCGGAGCTGATAATTGCACATTCAGCTAAAGCATTGTATAACTGAACGGGACGTCAATGTCATACAGTTTTAATATATGGGACGTTTCTATATTTTCTGCATAGGCTCACTAGTACATAGATATGACCCATGAGTTACTTCATGACAGACCATAATGTGAAAAAACAGCAGAGCGTCCTTCCAGACCTCAATCCTTATTGCTCCTTCAATGCATCCACCCACATGAACTGTGAGTTGCCCCACCTACATCCCACAACCACCACACAGATTCATCGTCCTTAAGTTCCAGAGGCCGAGGTAAATCTCCAGCCCCTTGCAACCAATTTCCTTTAGTGAGTCAAAAACTGAACCTTGCTAGTGGTCCAAGAGCTGTTCCAACCTGGAGGCCATATATCTGCGTTATCCCAGTAAGACACATCCAAACAGGGCCGTGCACTCTCAGTTTCAGGTTTGCAAATGTTCATGCAAGCAGCTTAGAGAGGCCTATGCACATCCAAAATGCGATTTCTCAGAACTTGCAGCATCCTCCTTGAAGCATTCAAACACAGTGGCACTAACCAAACCTCCAGGCCTCAGACATACTAATTATTCAAGGTCAGAAACAATATATCCAATGCCTATGCAATGAGTGACTCCTCATTCATAGCCAGCTCTACGTGCGATGAGCAGCTCCAACATCCAGTGTGAGCTGCACAGTCTATCTGCTGTCGTGCTGTGAGTCGGTGGGCGGGGTCCCATGTAGGCAGCACGCTGACAGTCCCAGAGACGAGCAGCTCAGGGGTGTGGATGGGGAACTAACTCGTGTCACTGTAAGGGGAGGAGGAGGCTGGGAGTTTGGATATGCAGGCTAGCTGGGATGCAACACGATGAGATATTCAGACTGATATTGTATTCGCTCTGATAAAGATAAGTGAGTGTGTAGGCCTATACGCCCTTTGGTGTTTAGTGGACCCGCCCTTTATACACTCCTGGGTCCGCCCACCCCTGAACTGTGAAAACATGCTACTGGACATATCAACTGTTGCCAGTCTGTCGCTGATATTTCCAGTACAAACTGCAAAGACACTTCTCACATGTGCTACAACTATCAACTGTATTTAACCAATCTAATATCACGTGCACATGATAATGTACCTAACTAGTAACATACTGCCCCTTGCGCATCGACAAAAGTTCAGGACTTTGTTACGGATCCTATCAGCATATCTACATACAAGTTCACTATGTGGAAAGTTATACATACAAATCGTCGTCCATCTTGGAATTCTCAAAATCCTCAATCATACCAATGATTATGGTACTTTTTACATTCTGTGGTAGAAGTTAACCGTAATATGCGACGTACTTATTCAGTCATATTTAAAGGCCCAGCACCCCTATATATAGAGCTGAGTACCTGTCCCGACTCCACTCTGACTGTTACTGGACGTGCAGTAAGATCTGCGGGTTTAAGCAAAAACCCAGATAATCATTTATACATTATGCGCACTAGTACTGTACAAGGGTTAGACGGGACCAAACTCTAAGCTATTCCCATAACATTAATGAGGGTAGAAACTGATGAGTTAACATCCTTAAGTAGAGTCCAGCCTTGGGCAGTGACATTATTCAATAAATAAACCAATGGCTGGCAAATGGCGTCATCAGGAGAGCTACATACGTCATGGCAATTCTCGCTCTGACGTAATCTCCCTACCACCCTAGTTCTATTTATCTACAATGACGTTACCACACCACATATTCATCAAATCTAGAATTAACTCTGGACCTGTTAACTGCGGAACCCACTGAATTATTCCTCAAACCATGCACTTTTGACATGTGTAATGAGAAGATGGCTGCATGCCTGACTGTTTAAACTACTAAATGTTGTCTGGGCACTTTCTGTTTCAGTAACGACCTTCTGCAAATTAGGTACGGCCAGGACCCATATAAAATTAGTGTCATACTACAGGAGGATATGTGATGTTTGTGAACATGCATACTCACACAGGATGACACTACTTTGATTGGCATAGATTGACTTGTCCCTCATAATTACTACCGTATAATGTGTAATACTTTGCAAACAAACGTGTTGGTTCAAAAAAAGCAATTTAACCAGAATTACTACAGCTTTTTTAGGACTAGAATTGTGCTGATTAAAGCCCTCACTTAAGGAAAATGCTTCCGATACTTGAGGTACCATACGTTTAAGGGCAGCATACTTATAGTACTTGAATGCATGATACAATGCCCATGCTTTAATTATACACTGTCATTTTGTCGTCATGAATGATGCATGAATGCAGCTCTCGTAAGTTACAGCATCCATGAATCCTGATGACCTTATAGGGTTTATACACTATAGAGGAATATCACGAGGTCCTAGTGCGTCATGTTGTCCTCAAAGGGTTATTGTGAAGTGTAACATGTGTATAAACATGCTAGGATAAGGCGAGCAGGATGATTTCAGGCCATAATGACAAACGCCACACTAATTAGTCTACTAACAAAGTCATGCTGAAAATTGATTAATTATCCTAATCAGCTTGCCACAGATTGTTTGTTTTATTTAACTTTAATTCTTCAGTGGTGTTGACAGCCAAGTGATAAAGGTGAATTCGGTCCTGCTGATAGCAGTCCCTGGGGTCCAGTAAAATGGTTTACTGTCAGATTATGTAATTGGCTTATTTTTACTAATTGAATTGCTTTAAAACTGATTGGCCATGTTGGCCCTCAAGCATGTGGTGCCTATAGTGTTGCCTTAAGGGTAGCTAGAATGAAAATGTATTTTTCTATACCCTCCCTCTTCAACAACAGAGTTAGCTATCAATTTCATCTAGGAGCATGCATCCTGGGAGATTATATCTGCCATAGATAATACCGCTTCAGATAGTTATTTTAACCGACACATTATCGTACCATATCTCCCTACATCTTGTTTACCGTTCAGTCAACAACATATCATTGGTACATAGGATCCTTAGGTTTCTCTAGCTGTTGATTATAGTTGGTTGTAATATGTACACTGTTGTCTCATCTTGAAATGGTCTTATCTAATACATATTCACTAGCTCCTTACCATGCATGTATACTGCATACAACCTAGATCAAGCTATGTCTGGGTCTAACGGGATGGAAGGATACCCTTAACCTGTCTTGAGATGCATGCCCTGGACCTATTCCTCTATCCAGCCCATTCTATAGATTGCACTCGTAACTCACATGATGCTAATCTGTACGCTGAGAAGAGGGTTGATGAGCAGCGAAGGCTACTAGTACATTATTTAGTCTAGCGGGGATGTGACTAATGATGTGACCATGATCTTGTTATGTCCGTTTAGTGAGTGTGGGTGAGACTAATGTGTTCATGTAGTGTAACATGAGGTGATCATGGTGTAACATGTCCATGTGGTGCGTAATATTTTCATGTGGTGTAAGCTGCTCATGGTGTAACATGTCCATGTGGTGTGTAATATGTCCATGTGGTGTGAGCAGCTGCTCATGGTGTAACATGTCTATGGGGTGTGAGGTGCTCATGGTGTAACGTGTCTATGTGGTGTGAGGTGCTCATGGTGTAATGTGTCTATGGGGTGTGAGGTGCTCATGGTGTAATTTGTCTATGCGGTGTGAGGTGCTCATGGTGTAATGTGTCTATGGGGTGTGAGGTGCTCATGGTGTAAAATGTCTATGGAGTGTGAGGTGCCCATGGTGTAATGTGTCTATGGGGTGTGGGGTACTCATGGTGTAATGTGTCTATGGGTTGCGAGGTGCTCATGGTGTAACATGTCTATGGGGTTTGGGGTGCTCATGGTGTAACGTGTTTATGCGGTGTGAGGTGCTCATGGTGTAACATGTCAATGGGGTGTGAGGTGCTCATGGTGTAACATGTCAATGGGGTGTGGGGTGCTCATAGTGTAATGTGTCTATTGGGTGTGAGTTGCTCATGGCCTTATGCGTCTATGTGGTGTGTAACATACTACTGTAGCGAGAAGATAGTGGCTAACATACGTCCATGTGGTGTCACATATTCATGTGTGTGTACAGGCTATATTGTGAAAGCAATTTAAGTGGTGGCTCTGACAATATGCCCAGATATAGAGGGAAGGGAAAGAATGGTGGCGGTACACTACGCCACTGCCGCCTGGTGACTTCTGAATGTACTAATTTTCTTCATATTATAGACTAACTCAGTAAACCCTATCAGTACTAAGGCCTAGTCACGGAGCGAGATATCTGCAAGTAGCGTGGGTGTCCAAGTTAATTATAGACCTCCTGATGCATCTGGTCATACTTGTACAGGCAAGGGACTGGATTTTGAAGAAAATCTGTCTAAACCCACTCTCTGGGCGACATGGGATGGGTCTCCACAGTAAAGCTAAAAGCCCTCGCCCCTTAATGTTTTTAACTTGATCTGTACACATCACCGTGTGGGATGCTTTTAACCTCCGGAAAGTCTGAGGATTCCTAGGCCCGTATAATATCACCTGCATACACATACAATATCAATACACAATCAAAGAAACCCGACTACTTCATTGTTTGAGTGGGGTTGTCGGTGTTGAGTTTATCTTATTTTAGCAAAGCATCTTGAAATACAATGTAAACCTTTCATTGAGATGCCGGAATTTACCCCAAAGCAGAGTAAATGATTTAAAAAAAAGTTGGGTTCAGCTTGGGATTATAGCGTAAGTTTGATATATTTTTGGTAATTCGCTACCCAGTAACGAATCATCACATAAATTCATCTGCCAGTGCATTCCTAACACAAAGGGCTGGGAGTTGGGGTAAAAGCTTGCCTATGTTGGTGTCCAACAAAGATTTCAATTTGTAATGCATTCAGTATAGCGCCTGAGCAGCTTATTAGTTCATATAAGACACACCAGATGGCAGGTAGGAGGCAATGCATGCATCAGACATAATTTGGTTTGTGTAACTTCTACCAGGTAGAGCCCTTTGTCTTTTTGTTGTAGATTTTTTATATGGGCCTAAACCTAACTGCTGAGATCCATGGCATGTAAGCCTATAATCAATTACCATGGTTTAATACCAGTAGTTTATAAGTGCCATGTAGAGAGTACTTTCCTTGGTAACCCACTATCTTTGCTATTAGGCTTAGTGAGCGTATCCAGCCTGAATGCTAGTAGTAGCCTCACCAATCGCTCACTCTTTTCAGTTGGATGGCTGGGGCTACTGATTAAGCATGCATACACAGGCCGTTTATCTCGCTACCACTACGATTCTCCCTCCACAATTTAATTGCTGGGGGGGTTCTCTGACTATATATGTTTGTGTGAATGCATTAGGCAATTAGGGAATACTTTTAGCTACAGTTTGGTGGGTACCACGTTTAAATCACATTCTGCAAACCAGATCTATGAATTAGAGAAGTAATCTTTCTTGTAATTTCATGCAATTTTCAGCATATATATCCCGCGCACATTTTCTGCAACATACAAAATGTAGAGGAGAAATGTGGGATTCTTATGGTGTTTAATTCACCCCCCTGTGTGTAATTTAAGAGCCGCGGGTTTGCACATCTTTATAGCTCATTTTTTGCGGGTCTGCCAGGGGGTGTGAGGCCGCCCCTTACACCCCAGCACCCCCATGTACCTGAGGGGGTGTCCGGTCAAGCACTAGCTACAGCCGTGGGCCTTGGAGAGGCCCGTAAAAATGGGGGTATGGGTTCACTGAATATGTTGTAAAAAGCAGGATATTTAAAATATGGTCGTGAGACTTGTCCCGAATATACATAGCATATACATGCATATGTATAGAAAGTTACATATTGACATACATCCTAGAAAAAAGTTACAACAATGTTTCTGACATGCAAGATGTCCGTAACTGGCCTGATGTGTATTGAGAAACGGTCTTTCAATGTAATCGACAAACCCCCCTCTCCAAAATACATGTTACTCTATATGTTGAGTCTTGGCATATATATCCCTAGATATATTGTGTATTTTCTGATGAAATTATAGAACTGTAACTTGATTTACCAATCTTTAAGAAATGATTTAGTGGACCATCACACTGATGTTTACGCACTCCGGCCGTAGCTACGGCCCTTAGAAGGGTGTCCAAGTGTATGTGGACCCAGGTGCCTCAGGGTAAGGTCGGGGGAGAGCTGTGAAAGCTGTGCCGCGGTGACACCTTGGAAGGGGGGGGGGGGGGGGGGTCCATGTAATGGTGCATATCTATAGGATAATTTCTCCAATAGATGACCCTTTTTTTCGATGATTAATCTCGGATTCTGTTGGTTCTAGGCATGCTAGAAACAAAATTAAAACAGATTTGACATCCTGATGGCATAGCGCATCAATACACATATAAATTATGACAAAATAATATTTTTCTAATTTCTCTGTGGTAATGCTAATGCTAGGAATATTACTGTTATATAACATGATATATTCTTCACCCCAAACCACTTTATAAGGTCAATAACAGAAGGTGCCTGCTCTTTCTCATGTCATCAACAAATAACATGTCAGACATGATCTGCCCTTTAGTAACTTTTTTTATAAACACTAATAACCACCACGTGTACATATTTACTAAAGGGAGTTCACACCCTATACTCTGTATTTGGATATGTAATACTGGAGACGTGCCTAGAAATGAGGGTTTTGAATTAAGGTGCATCTTAATGTAGAATGTTCAGAATTACCATTTCAATTGTAAAGTGAAATATAAAAACACGTAAAAATCTTGCATTGTAGTCTGTTTGTAAATATATGTGATTGTTGTTACTGGAGTGAGGGGTAAGTCATTAATACATCTGACAATACATTCATGATACAAGGGCGGGAGAAAAGGGTAAAGGTTTGTCTATGAGGGTATCCAACAAGGATATCCATCAGAACAGTGCCCTGAGCAGCTCATTAGTTCCTACAGGTCACACCAGATGGCAGGTAGGAGGCAATGCATGCATCCAACATAACCTAGTTGGTGTACCATCTACCAGGTGGAGCCCTTCGTCACTTCGTCCATATGGGCCTAAACTTAACTGCTTGATAGCACTATCCATCAACCCATCCCTAAATGACCAAGCTAACTCCTTCATATAAATGCCACAGATAACTGTATTATATCAAGGAAAGTCAGCACACATGGTGTGTCACACCATGGAATATTATGACACGTGGTGATGTGTGGTGTCAGAAAATGTCACATCATGACACTTGGTGCTGAATCAATTAACGAGTCATCATCATTAGATGTCACATTACTGCACATAGTAAAATGTGGTACCATAATGATTGTGATAAATGAACTTCGTGTAGCGATAATCTATATTCTAATATGCTACTGCTCCATATGATATGAGTTCTGATGACCCAACGGATAGAGGATATACACACCATGCATGTGTGAGTCAGTAGATCACAGTAGGCCTACTAACTCTCATAAATAATATGAGGTATTGATGGCTACCATAATGTGATATTGGCAAATAATTTGAATAATATGGCCATTGTTGGGTCTGAGTCAGGGTTTGGTTAGCCCTCTTTGCTTAGGGATAATAGATTTAATTGATTGATACAGCCTTCTCTTTCAAAATATCTGATGTGTGCATAAATGTTGAAGAATGATACAATTTTGTTCCCTTTTTGTTGAGTAAACCTAACACTCCAAACAAGTAGTCCAAGATTGAGATCCGGTTTCGGACAAGTTATGTCCTACTTGAGGAGACCCTTACCACAAAGTGGAAGAGCTCAATGAAGACACTGTTATTTATTCTACACCAAAGCATCATGGGATAGATAACATGAAACTATATAAAAGGGGGGGGGGGTCACGGAAGTGTGGCTTCAGGTGCACAGTTCATCTTAGGTTTTGTTTTCCCGACAGTGTTCCATGAAACACACATATTCTCCCTATTACGCCTATAACGTGTAGGCCTATAAGGTAAATGCTGATGAGGTTGGATATAATGGTGCCCGCATGACAACTAAAATATAGCACACATTGGCATGGATATGTGGCACAGGTGTGTCAATATGAGTGGCAGCTATTTGAATCTAGGAGTCAATGATACAATCAATACAAGTTGTCATTTGGTACGACACGCTCTCTCTGTGCACATGCACTACCATTGATACGTCCTGTTTTGTATTCAACACCTTTGTTGGTTGATTAAGTCACACCCCCTTGTCCTAACGGTCAAACTTATCCGAAGCACCTTACCAACTGATATAGAGCAAGATGATAAAGGTATGTCACTTAATCAGTTCTTTTCTTATTCATACTACTGTAGCATGGGAAGCTAAATGCCACATTTTATCTAAACACATCTGTTCCCCTGTAGGGATCCTCATCCAGAATATGTTTGCGATAATACCATGTACATTTTTTTACCCGAATCATAAATGTAGTTTAAGTTGAATCATTATTTTCATCTCCATGTTTTTTCTTTTAAATTAAAAAGAAAAGGATTTAATATAGTTAATGTCTAGAATTTACAAAAGATTACATTGTATTGTAATTTTCCTCATACATAATATCTATGTATATATATCCATATTTGAAGGTCTATAACAAACGAAATCTCGTGAATAATATATCAAGTCCTCAACACTGGCAATGGAATGAGCTAATTCCTTCCATTGTAGCCTATTTTGAATATCCGATTATTTTTGCAAGGGGTTGGCTGCATAATATGAAGTAACTTAGACATGTTACACATTTCCCACTACGATTTACTTGACTGAATACATGTTATTACAGATTCTACGACATTGTTTGCTAGTCAGTTCTCTGTCTTCATTCATGTTGGTAATATACATGAAAATGGAAGTAACTACATTTGTGAGAATGACCATGCAGATACCAAGTAGAGATATTCAACCTAAATACAAAAGTATTTACTTCCTTAAAGTCCATAAGACAGGGTCAACTACGATTTACAACATGTTGGCACGTTATGCCATAGAGCAAAATTTGACTTGGACTCCATACCAGACCCGTCCCTATGAGGTATCAGCTGCACACTTTAACCCACAGAATTACCTCACTAGAATAGTACCACCATATCACTTAAACCAATTAAACACGTTCAATATCATCGCAGACCACTCAGCGTTCAACAAGAAGGCCATAGAGACACTTCTGGAGGATCCGGTTGGCTTCATAACAGTCCTGCGCAACCCTGTGTCTCACATGAGGTCTTACATTGTGGAGATAAGTGGGATGATTGGCTTGAAAAAGAGGCTCTCTGGAGAGCATACAGATCCTCTCGTCTCCGTTTTAAAAGCATACAACAAGAGTAAGACTGGACATGTCAGTTTCCCCCAAAAGGGTTATTTCATTAACCCAGTAGCTAAGCAACTGGGTTTTGCAGCCCATCCCATCGATGGAAATACCACTTACATTGCGTTTACAGATCACTTGAAGGACATCAGTGATAATTTGGTTGCTGGAATTACTGAGGACTTTCATACATCACTTGTGATTTTTCGTAGACTGCTTGGACTTTCCACTAAAGATATAATCTTCATCAAACTTAGACAGACACATTATAACCCACGGCATGCAATTTACAACCGAACTGACAGTTCCCTGTATGAACAGGTATGCATGCTAAGCCCCTTAGATTGCCAGATTTACAAGCACTTTAAAGAGTTGCACGACGCTCGAGTCCAAGCAGGAGGAAAAGACTTACAAGCCGAGACAACAGCTTTCAAGTCTGCTCTTGATATGATATCGCCATATTGCAAACAAATCCTCCATCAGTTAAAGTACTCAGCTATCCTCACAAATGACAGTCCTGTGTGGAAAAGCAATGTACTGAGCGTAAAACCCACAAGGTGGAGTTACTCATTCAATGTGACTCCACAGGACTGTGCTCTGATGCGGCTTGAGGAGAGAGCCTTTGGATCCTACTTCTATTTCAGACAGAACTGGGCGGAGTGTCAGCGTTATAGAAGTAACGTAAACCTAAAATGTCCCATTTACGATAGAAATATAAGAAAACTTAATTGCTCACGGATGTGTCTTAAATCTTTAAACAGGTCTCATTTATTATCTAATCTACTCAATGAGAAGGGAGCATACATATGGACCTGACTTTGATATCACACTGAACTGACATCCATAGTTTTAACACTGCAATTCACAATAACAATAAAATCTCAGCCATACGATATGGCCTTTGGCAACGTAAAAATAGCAAACACCATAAGATTTGACATTGCAGTCTATTTGAAAATACATGTGATTTACTCCCTGGGCCTACAGTAGGCCTATTGATTAATATAAGTGTCCTTCGTTGGACTTATACTGACCTGCAATCTGTAAAACTGGACGATTGTAATGTAAGAACGTACCTGAAAGAGATAAGAAAAGCATTCTTGAAATAAGTGGGGGAAAAATTGTTATCAGTATTCGTGAATGCAGTAATAAAATCTAAATGTAGTAACAAAATTACCCCAGTCGATTATTTATCCATATTAATTTGCCCTTTCTTTCATTTTCATTTGCCAACATATTGTCTTTCTGTCATTGTCACCTTATGGTACATGTTACATGATTAAAATGCATAGATAGCATGTACTTTCTTTGGGAAATTTGCGATCTTTGTTAGGTGTAATTATGGCCATACACAAACTGCATGTAAAAGAAAGTCGATATGATACACTCTCATTTGGATGCCGACCTGATTTGACGAACATGGCTTCTTTGACAGCTTGTAAAAAGATTGATTGTGTGATATACATCACATCTGACCCAGGGTCTAAACCCGAAGTCCCAACGCAAAGTCCCAACGCAAAGTCCCAACGCAAAGTCCCAACCCAAAGTCCCAATCCAAAGTCCCAACCCAAAGTCCCAACCCAAAGTCCCAACCCAAAGTCGTCGTTGTCGTCATCGTCGTCGTCATCGCCATCTTCGTCGCCATCGTCATTGCCATCGTCATTGCCAACCTCGTAAGGACCTGGACACAAACAGCTTCCTCATCTGGCCTTTACAGATCACCATGGTCCCCACACCTCTCTAAAAGCGTCTCATTTTTTTATCTCACCTTCTCTTTAACACTGAGCTCTATGGGTGTTTGTGTGAATGTGACTCTTTTAAAGGGTGGATTCAAGGTCACTCTTCTATACCTTAACACTAGTTCACACAGAGGGAGAATTTAAGGCAAAAGTGACACATTTTCTCCCATTTTTTACAAGTAGTTGTGTTTTTTTCTCAGTTTTTTTACATGGCAGGGGAGAGGCATGATCTGAAAGTATCTCCTGATGCAATTAGATATGCTCTGCATGCAATAACAATAAAATGCCAGGCAGTTGAAAAGATGCTAGTGAAGCTGTGTTTTTTGGGCAAAACCGTCTCCCAGAGACCCAGGGTTCCCTGGGTCAATGATCTCCAGGGGCACGCGAGGAAAACTAACCAATTATTAGAAAGGCAGAATCTTGAAATTTTAGCCCTGGTGGTCATCGAATGCTAGAGTTAAATATTCAATGGAACTCACAAATAAATAATCACAGGCTTTCAGCCAAGTCTTCAAGACTAAACCGTATCAAAGACATGAGCAACATTCTTAACTCCCGTTAACAGTATTTTGTAACATATCAAGGTCTACTTCGGTTATAATATATTAAAAGTTCTTGTTCTAGCCAAGACAAGACCGATGACCTTCTGTTCACGTATTGTCTATCTGTTCCTTACTCAAATACTGTCCTCCTCAAATCAGGATATGGTCATTGGAGAGGCATGAAATGCCCCAAAGTGTATTTGGACGAGTACGATTTGTTTTGTGTGCCTTTTCCCATGCGCTTTTATGGATCAAACGTGTGATCCCAATCACAATAGACCCAGGGATTTGTGCAAAATTGTATAGTAGTATGTGTGTATGTATGTATACATGTATGTAACCAACTACCAGTGACCACCCACCCACAGTGACCGCCTCCAGTGACCACCCACTATCCACCAGTGACCACCAGTGACTACCCACCAAGTGCATTTTTTCAGCGGGTTAGAAAAGGCCTACAGCCAGCGAGATTTTTTGAAGTAGAATATAGGAAAGCACTTCAATTTTTAGAATATTGACTGTTTTGGAATTTATTCTTTTTACCTGACAATTGAAAATAACTGCTTTAAAAAAGGAAAAGCGTCTCACCAACACGGCGTAAGAGACTTTAGGGAGCTTAGGCTTCCTGAGGTAATAATGTGAGAAGCTGAACACAAATAAACCATCTTACAAAACGCTATATTCAATTCAACACTTACATCTCACATCGTATTATGTGATTTGTAAAACGGATGCTTCTTTAAACCAAATAAGGCCATCTTTGGAGATGGTCCTCAATTTTAATGGGCATAATTTAGTAGGCAAACGGATTTGTATTGTGATCCACATTAATTTTGATTACATGTGCGTCGACGGTGAACAGTCTATTCAACATCCACGTGAACCTTTTAGCTGAACCAGTCTGTTTGGATCAAGACCAATTAAAAGTAAGTGCTGCCCGGGGAAGGTCCTTTCTGGCAGCACGATCTACACATCCAACACACGTGACCAGAAGACGTATACAACCTATATGTTTTAGAAGACCCACCCCTCCCCTAAAGAACGTATTAGAAGGGTTATATTGATTTTTTTAAAATCATAAACACCTCTATTGTATTTGTTGAGCCCGGAATCGACCTTAATTCTTACAGTAGAGAAAGACTTTTCACAAACCAGGTTTTCCTAGCCCCTATTATGTTCCTATTTTTATTGGTATTTTGTAATTAGGTCCATCTTAAAATTTCCATCTGAATAAGGGCTGTTCATTTCCGGACACGGCTCCCTTCATGCATTAATCGAAATTGGAATTGTCTATTTGAATTGTTATGCAGTGAGAATCAATAGTTCCGATTCTGAGCTAACACAGCACTGCTTGAAAATACTTTAAAAAAGCATCGTTTCCTGACTTATTTTCCCTCACAGTGCTGCTATTTCTTTTTCAGTACAAGCCTCTTCTTATTGCTCAATCTTGGTTTACAATACAAGAAACAATTGATGCTGTGTGACTTAATTCTTCATGACACGTTCATTTCAAGAAATGTATATGGCTCGGGGGATCGGCTTAGAAACCAAAGATTCCTTCCTTCATGTTGGCCTATCTCTTAAGTTGAATAAAAAATAACCGTAGTTGAATGAGGTGCCCATGAAACTGTTATTTCAGATAGTAAGTTTTTTGGAACCCTGACCTTTTTTTTTGAGTAAGAGAATGTCAGTGGTGACCCTGAACCGGTGGTTTTCTCTGGGCGTAACTAATCCTTGTCCACTTTTCTTACAGCCGTACCTTTATCCGGATTTGTTTTTTTTACACACAGGGCAGGCGAACATGTTGCCATGATATTCCTTCCCACACAAAACATATAGTCATTTCGATGTCTATTTCTTGGAGAACAAAGAAATAGAAATTTGATGTTCCTCCTTTGAGAATTGAAACCAGTATGCAGCGAGATGCAGGTGGGTGATGATTTCCCCAATTGGATAGAAAGAGCCCTTATAAAAAAAGTTTGTGTCCGTTGATTTTAAAAGGGCCATGTCAAATTTTAAAAAGGGCCATGTCACAGTGTCGCACGTGTCGAATTTTATCCATGTAGAGGCACTATTCTGATTTTTAATTAGATAAACTGAGCCTTATGAAAGGGAATGTATCATTTACAATTAGCTTTGCACACGGCACCTGCTAGTGTATACAATTTCACTGCCCTCCACTAGGAGCCTTACACATGGATTGCAATCTGACTGTTGGTGGAACATTTAGGCTCCTATAATATGTTTACTATAGTCTTGCACAGGGTTTTTGAAGTATGTTAATACACGATGAAATGGAGAAAATCAGCAAGAATGAGAAAAATGTTGGGGGGGGGGGGGCAAAACATTTTCTGCCTCCTCCCACAACCTCAAAGTTGGGGGGCAGTGGCCCTCCTGGCCCCCGTGGTTCCTCTGCCCCTGCAAAACCGGGAGTCTCTCGGGTAATCCGGGAGAGTTTGCATGTACCTGGTACTGTGAATAGGCCTAGCGTTGGGGAAAAAAAATTCGCTCAGAATTCAACAAAATCAAGTCTACACACGTAGAAAAATATGCTGAATCAAATGGTAATATTCGTTGCTGCCAGATATGAACAGTTTAATCAGAAATTGTGTATTCACGTGAGCGATAATAGAAATGTAACTCGGCCGTCGGACCTCATTTTCGTCATTACCCATGGAAATAATCATATTTGGTTAAAATGGATAGTGCCAATGCATTTTTCGCATAATTCTACACGTATGTACTTGATTTCATTCAATTCTAAGTAACTTTTCAAACTCGTGAAAAGTTTGTCTGATCACGTACGCACTCCACACTGCACCACTCCACTCCACTGTATTCGAGCGATGCAGTGTGTCCTTCTCAATATAGTAGGTGCTCTGTGATTGGTGGCTGAGCAATCACGCAGGAAACGACATATTTTGGGCGGCAGGCGGCAGTGACACTCACGGCCGGCTGTTCCCTGTCGCCCACCATGAAATACGATGGGTATTATGCCGTTTTATATATCAAATCATATGCCTTATTGAATAAACATTGATTTACTCCCACTACTGCACTAGGGACCAGAGACAATACTGTTTCTGCTATTTTCAACGCTGTATCTAGGGATCGAATAACGCATCTACCATCTTTGTTTACACTACGCATGCGCAATTTGGCATCCGTCTTTAGTCCCTAAAGATCGCACGCTAATTTTGATTTTGTCAATTTTATGGATTACACTACAGAGCGGCCTAATACGATAACATTAAACTGTTTTGTCTCAATGATTAGTCCACCACTGAACAGGTAAATACATCAGCAGACAGATGTCTATTTTCTAGAAGTAAATAATTGTTATTAACTGAGTTATCAGAAGAAGAATATTGACGAAGTGATTTCTTGCGAAAATCCAATATGGCGACGCTGTCTCCGTACCGAAATACGCGTGCTTCACATGGTCTGCAGCTTAAACTGATTAATATTTCGTTGTCTCCTTTATACTAAAAGATGGCACCGACCTTTGTCGACAGGAAAGTAACAATGACTTCACATTTTAATTGAGAGAATTATATGAAATTCACGATATGCCATTATCTCCTCTGTACCAAAACAGTGCCTAAAACCGCCAAACTGAAAATCCACACATTTCTTTATATAATTGCTCTATTTCTTGACATATGGTTTCAAAATTATTCTCACACATCCACACCAATGCACTTTACAATATACAATACAAAAAATATTGGGAACACATATTTTACATGATATACAGACATTTTCCCACCCCGCCAACTCCGTATCCCATAGCTCTGGGTGATCGGTCAACACATGTTCAGCGCTGAAGCGGGTGAGACTTGTTTTTCTGACCCGATCCCCCGAGCAATAATATGCTAGCCTAGAGCATAGCGACGCCATGACCTTGCATTCGGCTTCATGGGGCGAGGGCTGGTATACTCTGGGCCTTATATAGGATAGGTTGGAGCTTCAGAATCCAGCTCTGAGACTATCAGAGGCCTTTAAGGCACATTCCTGCCAATTCAAACAATTTGCATCAGGATCAACGTCTGGGATGTACCTGATGAGATAACAAGAATTGAGGTCGTGGTAAATTGCCAATGCCCTAGTGGTATGTATGCGCTGGTTTTGAATAAGCGCTGGGGTTAGAATAGTAGTCTCGCACTGGTCCTGTACAAGCGCATGGTCGGCCTACCTTATTTGTGAAAACTAAAATTTGAGAAAGTCTCTTCTGCACTAGTCAAACGAACAAAGCCTAGCTGAAATTAATAAGCTCTGAATTCTCATCATTAATTTCAATACGTTAATGTATCATCACCTACATAATACTTTTAGCTCACTCCTCCACCCCCCCCTACTACGGTAAATAAAAATAAAGCATCCAGCTCTACATCATTAGTATAGTAACAGCTTTGTGTACTAGAAGAGTGTGCCTTGGCATAATAGGCAACATATATGTACCGCATATTATTATGTAATATTGCCTTTCACTAAAATTTCACTTTTTTTGCGCTTTCAAATTTTTTTCTCACCAAATCGGGTGTTTTAGGCAAATTTCACTTTGATGCGATTTGAACTTTTTTCCCGACAAATCGGGGGTTTTTAGGCAAATTTCACTTTCTTGCGATTTCGAACTTTTTTCTCGCCAAATCGGGTGTTTTTAGGCAAATTTCACTTTCTTGCGATTTCGAACTTTTTTCTCGCCAAATCGGGTGTTTTAAGGCAAATTTCACTTTTTTGGCGATTTTGAACTTTTATCTCGCCAATTCGTGTGTTTTTAGGCAAATTTCACTTTTTTGCGATTTCAAACTTTTTTCTCGCCAAACCGGGTGTTTCTAGGCAAATTTCACTTTCTTGCGATTTCGGACTTTTTTCTCGCCAAATCGGGTGTTTTTAGGCAAATTTCACTTTTTTGCAATTTCTAACTTTTTTCTCGCCAAATCAGGTGTTTTTAGGCAAATTTCGCTTTTTTTGCGATTTCGGACATTTTTTTCGCCAAATCGGGTGTTTTTAGGCAAATTTCACTTTTTTGCGATTTCGAACTTTTTTCTCGCCAAATCGGGTGTTTTTAGGCAAATTTCACTTTTTTGCGATTTCGAACTTTTTTCTCGCCAAATCGGGTGTTTTTAGGCAAATTTCACTTTTTTGGCGATTTTGAACTTTTTTCTCGCCAAATCGGGTGTTTTTAGGCAAATTTCACCTTGTTGAAATTTGAACGCAATGTACACATATGTCCTACCCCCCCCCCCCCCCTCCAACACACACACAGGCAGTGGCTGCTGCCGTGTCCAGAAACAAGGCAGGGTAACAGAGTGCACTGCCACGAATGACTGACCTTCACCTTGTTTTGCAAAAACAATTCACCAATATAATACAGTACAGGTCAGTTATGTAATCCACCCACTTATCCACCTACTTGACAGCTGCTTGCCAGACATGCTGGCATATAGCCAGACATGCTGGCATATACATATGCAAAGATCAACAGCTACAAATTCACCTAAATACAAAATATTCCAACTTACATTTTTAAGAAATGATAATGCCCCAATCTTAACTCGCTACTGTTAAAAAATCTAAGCAGTATCTATTTAGGAAAGGTGTATAAAATGAGCACAAAAAATACTGAATCCATGACCATGCTCCCCATAGGCTGCAGTGCTATAGCAGTGATTTACACCAAAAAAACAGCTGATTTTGCCACAAGATCATGAACTATGACAAAACTATAAACCAAATCATTTCAAGCTGAACCAAAAAGATAGCTGAACATGTTGAGCACAGAATGGTCTGGAGATAAATTGAAAAATGTCTTTTCATCAATGAGTATTTTGATGAACCAACACACCATATCACGGCAATCTGACTCACAGAGGACTGACTACATAAGAGAGTGCCTATCTATAGCACTATAGCACTACAGCTCACCAAGGCACACTCTAAAAATCGTACTTACACTGGCGGCCAACCCTGATATAAAATGTAATAGGATCGGCATGGCTGCGGTGTGCCCCAGTATAGGGGCCATATAATTTAGCTTTAAGAGAGTTGGTTCAATATGACACCCATTATAGGAGTTCTATCACCTGCGGCGGCATTAAATGGCTGATGCTGGGATGTAATACTACTCGCAGTCCCTACACACCCCAACATGGCATTTAGCGCATACAGCCAACGTAAAGTGAATTCATGTCACCGGGTCTTTTATAATATATCAGTAGGCCTATACATTAAACACGACTAGGTCAACAGAGATAGTTTATTCGCAGTTATCGGTATTAAATTTTGGCTTATCTAGCCGTCGTCAGACCTGCATCTCTGTTGATTCAATAGGGCTATACATAAGCCTAGATAGCTGACAATCCCATACATCACAAGAGCAACGATGAAACCATTGAGTATGTAGAGGACTTTATCATAAAGAAGGTGGAACATGTGAGAAACAGACAAATATATATATCACGCTACTTTATTTGTGCTCCTCTGTGCACCATATGGCCTCATGCAGTGGCTTCACTATGTACGCCCAGCATTAATCTTAGCTTCATATTAACCACTATACCCTATCCTAGCTTCCCAATCAGCCCCTGCTGCCTCCTCTATCCCACCACTCTCCTCTATGCAGACCATAGTCCTGGCCTCAGTCCATTAAAGTGTCAGGGCAGCCCCTTAGAAGCTGACCCACACACGGGTGATACCGTGACAAGGTCGACCACTCAGCGGTGAGCCTGGAGTGAAGCAAATGGATGCCCATCAGGATGGCCTGCAGGTAGCTAATGACATTGGTGTTATTTGTGTTTTGTTTTATTTTTCTCGCCCAAATATATATGTATGTACACGTTTCTAACTGTATGTCAACCCTCTGCTTCCGATGAAATAGCCCGACTCACTATTGTACGAAACTAATTTCCGAAACGATTTTACGGTTTTTGGATATTCTTTAGTGTTTTAAAAAAAAGAGTAAAAATTGACAGCCCTAATTACTTTTCAAGCAGATGGTGAGTCATCAATCTGACTGATTTTCAAGAGAATCTTTCCAAGCTGGCACTGAGAAAAGTAGCAGTGGAAGTCCAGTGGAAGTATTGTGCTCCCTCCTGTATACTGGCTTTTGTAAGGTAAACCATTGGTAGGGTGTTACATCGAAAATGAACTATGATCCTTAGAGTATATTCATCTAATGGTCTTGGGAGAAAAGAGATAGAAAATGACAATGCAAAAAACAGAATAAAGATATCTATAATATTAAATGTTTGGGAGTGCTGTAAAGTTGAAAAAGTCCTTGTATTTGTACCCCTGCTGCTCTATATATAACCTATCAGGCCCATGGCACTCACACTGAGTGCACACAGTGGTCCCTACAGGGTGGTGAGGGCTGAGTAACCACCCTGCAGACAGCCCCAGGCACTGGGGGTAGAATGTGCATTCAATGTAGGATTTAATAGCTCAATAAGTATATCAAATAGACTGTTGATTATTTCACCATTATTATATATGAATCTGTGTCTTTCATTATTTATGCCTGAGGTGTTATCTGTCTAAGGATTTATAGTCTAAACATGACAATAAGTATGGGGGAGATATAGGGCTACTTTGACTTCAAGTATGGGGGATTTGGTTATAGCTATATCATGTTTTATGGATGCATTCTGTCCCTAAGAACATGTAATTTTATGATATGAATGCACATTTTCTAATAAGTTAATGCATGGTGTAACATTTTTACATAATATGTCACAAAATCTAAAGTATTGCTCACAATAAAAATGTGCATGTCTTATGGGATACCCCAAGTTGTATGGAAACTGCCAGTAGCTTTAAATTTATTTGGAATTCCATAGATTCTCCCATATTTGACATTCATTTAGGTCATGTCTAGCTCTCCTACTGCAGATGTAGGTGCCACAGGCTACCCACTCACACAGTACCAAGACTCAGGGATAACTGCACATTCACAGGTCTTTTAATATAAGAATGAATGACACAAGATCAGAATCACCATGCCTATCAAAAGCGCATATTAATTGGGATTAAATGAAGGGCTCAACCAATATTGTGGAATGTATATTAAAGTTAGGGGAGCATATGTATGGAACTATGTCAGAATTCCCCCTCTAACTGCCCTGCGGGGACGCATTCTCACGGCCCATGTAACACCCTACCATTGGAGGGTGGTCGCGGAAATGAACGGCTACAATGCGTATTTGTGGGAGGAAATGAATGAATAAAGCTGTTTGAATGAACGTGTGGTTGCCATTTGTAGACATGACCCGAGGAGAGGTGCTAAGTATTCATCACAGGAATCTATTTGATATAGGATCAGAATGGCATTTGGCAATCCAAATGCGGTGGGCCACAACATTTGATATTGCATCTCATCTGGCAAAATTATCTCACATTTTCGCCTATATCTGTAATCCTTGCTGCCTTAATGGAAACAGAAATCTCATCTGGCCCTTAAAAGGTGTCAGAAGGCATTATTGGAAGATGAATTTTCTGGGTTCACTATAGATGTAATCAAGGACATAAAAGATCTCTCTATGATGTAATACTGTAATACCATAATATATAACTGATAGTCTCCCGTATTGTTTATTTAAATATATCGTTACACCACCATAGCATCACAATTTTCTATGTAGTAAAATAAAGGGAGGTGGTTCCTAGTTATAGCGCTACATTTCCCGATATTTGTGCTGGGTCTATATGCCTAAGTCTCCACAAATTCAGCAATTAATCTTACACTAGTGTGTCATTTTTATTATTTTTGATTGAGATTTTGGGTGAAATTTTGCACAGAATCTTTCCATCTTCCCCCCCTAGGGGAGTCGAACAATTTTTTACGCCTCCCCCCCCCCCCCCCCCGTTGTTAAAAAAAGGGAGCAATCCCTTATTCAAATCCACTTTTCAAATAGACACAAACTCAAATTTAATAATGGAAAATTTGTGATTTGGCTTGCCATAAAGTGGATTAAGGATGGGATTACTTTAAGTCAGAACTTTTGACTTGCAAACATTCTTGAGACACCTTGCCTGGCAACCTGCTTAGTTCCAAGTTTGTTGACACTGCTGCTTATCGTGCACACAAAACCAATTCTTATTTATTTGATAAACAGCAGACAAATAGGCCTACTTGGATAAAATAAATTATTTAAACAGATGATATAGACTCTATTTGCACAAGAAATGTTGAGAAGGGAAAATGTGAGCGGCTAGCTTTCCATAAAATCGAATTCCTCATCTAGTTTCACCTTAAAGTTGGTATCCCAACTATTGCGGTGACAAATTTCCACTTCCAGCATGGGGATAAGCATGCTGATGTTGTAAGACATATGTGAAAGTATTAAAGCTCTATGAGAACTATTTCCATACAAAAATCCCCACACAGTAGCAAAAATGAATTTTCACTGAGCAGTCAAAAATAAAGCAATTAGGATGCCTCTCTTCTAAACCGCAAGGTGGCAGCTGTGTATAGTGTTTACAAAATATTCCCATTGCAGACCCAGTAGCTCAACTCCATTCATGAACACATTAGTACATTGACATCTCTACAGGTGGCAGCATATCTCAGATGGTTTGCCAATGCTTGAGTTTTTTCCATGAAAGCTGTAGATCTAGATTTTATTACACCGTTTACATTAAAGCCTTTAAGACTCTTGGTAACCAGAATTAAGCACCCATTTCAGAAGAAAAGTGCACATTAAAGACTTTCAGGTAATTATTGAGAGGGGTCAATTCTAGTCACCCCAATTGGGATACCAACTTTAATGCATGACGTTTCATAATTTAAAACCCATTTGGCTTGCCATAAAGGGGCCCCACGCCCCCTGGTGGATTATGTCAGAACTTTTGGCAAACATTCTTGAGACACCTTGCCTAGCAACCTGCCTAGCTCCGGTTTTGTTGACACTGCTGCGCATGCGCAGCATGCATATTGTACGTACAATAACAATTCTTTCTTTTTAATCAAAAAGCAGACAAATACATGGATAAAATGAAAATCGTATACGGATGATCGTTACACGAGTATGTTGAGAAGAGAAAACGTGTGAAAAGAGTAAGAAAATAGTTGAATTTTTAGAGATTTTCAGTCTTAAGTTCTCAGATACGCCATTTTGTTTATCATAATCCTAGATCTTCACGATCAGGCAGAAACTTATCCAAAGCTCTCATAAAGACCAGATAAAATTACATAGAAAACGCATTAAACAACTGCCACAACACCTATAGTACACATAATGAAAAAAATTAATTAAATTGGACACTTAATTTAAAAGATATTCAAAGTGGATTAACTACTTCCCCTCGGCAAGAAAATCGCCATCTTGGATGATTTTCGCCTACTGCAATTGGCAGCAGAAAATGATCTTGTAGTTCTAAGGAATTTATCTCAAACCATGATATTGATAGGAAATCCAAAGCTGATGTATCATTTTAAGATCTATGAAAATTTAATCGTGATATTTTCAGCCTACATGGGGAAAGCAACATATTGCTTGAGCTATGCACTTGGAGAGAAATCTCAGAAAAATGTCAGATTCTTGGTTTTGTAGATCCTTCAAAATCATGTTTTAGAAAAATAATTTTCAACTCATTTTTCTTGGTAATTGTAGCACCGATAATAGAGAACACAATGAACGGAATATATTCATGTTTAATCAATAGAATGCATGTGACTTTTTGGAGTGAACACGAACAAAGCTTTTTTCCATATGAAACAGTGCTAAAATCGGAACCAAATCGGCAAAATCGGGACAAAAACTGGTCATGGCAGCACAAAAATGCTCCCTGACAAATTGTTTCGATTTGAAGTTTAACGAAACTTATCAAAATATACAGCAGTCCAACATTATAGCACTCCAATGCACTATATGGATATATATCTAAAACTGGACATCGACATCCATGTAACAGAAAGCTATATTTATTAGAAGTAGAAATCCATGAATATCTATATGAAGGAGAACACCATGTTCATGCCTATATGTCTGTGTGTATGTTCATTTCGAAATTCAAGATTGCAACCATTGATTGAATGCCACCATGCTTTCAATGTAATCTCGAATTGCAGTTGCAGTAGTTTGATACTAATAAAAAAAAATCTATTCTATTTTTCTTTCATGAACAGTTGGCATCCCATAGATTCAAGATGGCTATCACTTATTGAATGTCCCAATGCTTGAAATGCAATCTTGACTTGTAGTTGCATTAATTTGATACTATCAAAAAAACAAATCCTATTTGATTTTTCCTTCATTCAACCCATTCAAGATGGCTACCATTTACTAAATGCCACAATGCTTTCAGTGCAATGAAGAATTGTAGTTGCATTAATTTGATATCTATATAAGAACATTTCTATTTGATACCTTTTTCAAACACAGTTGGTACCCCATAGGTTTAGGATGGCCACCATTCATTGAATGCCACAATGCTTTAAATGCAATCTTGAAATGTAGTTGCATTAATTTTAAACTGTTAAAAACATCCAATTTAGTTGTTTTTTTCATGAAGAGTTGGCACCCCATAGGTTCAAGATGGCCACCAATCATTGAATGCCATAATGCTTAAATGCAATCTTGAGTTGCTGTTGCATTAATTTGATTCTTAAAAAAAAAACTTTCTTTTTTTTCTTTCATGAACAGTTGGCACCCCATACATTCAAGGTGACTACCAGTCATTGCATGCCACAATGCTTTAAGTGCAATCACAAATTGTAGTTGCATTAATCTGATACTAATAAAAAAACTAATTCTATTCTTTTTTTTATTTATGAACAGTTGGCACCCCATATATTTAAGATGACTACCATTCATTGAATGCCCCGATGCTTGAAATGCAATCTCGAATTGTAGTTGCATCAATTTAATGCTTATAAAAAACAAATTCTTATCAATTTTTCTTTCATGAATATTTGGCACCCCATAAGGTGGCCACCATTCATATTAATGCAAATAGAATGCTTTAAGTGCTGTCACGACTTGTAGTTGCATTAATCTGATACTAAAAAAAAAAAAATCTATTTGAATTTTCTTTCATGAACAGTTGGCACCCCATAAATTAAAAATGCACCCAGCACCCAGGTCAACAGCTATATACAGACACGTGTACCTCCCCTGCCTGTTCTCCTTCAATGCACAGTGAAGAGGGTGGGAGGGGGTGACCCTCAACAGTGCATAAACACTTTGATTGGATGACAATGCAGTTTTTATATTACAACCTAAATTTGTGCAACGAAAATCATCAAGAAATACTAAGTATTTTTTCCAAAGAATAGCTTTTCTAGAATGGCTCGGTATTCAGGAATCCTACTGCGAATAAAAAAATGTCAAATTCTAATTCTAAATACCTGAAAATTGAGAAATGCTGGCGTTCACGGGTTATGTAGGAAATGTACTAAAAACAGCAAAAAAGGGCAACAAAACCCTAATTTTCTCAAAAACTGTTCAGTAGGATTTTTTCTAACTGAGGTTCCACTGTTTTCTACCCTCATATTACACATTGGCATAGAGAATATATTGACACCTAGTCAGGATTTTGCGCTAGGAGCAATCTGTGAGGCGAAAAACAGCCAAAATGAGCCACTGGTCTGAAGTATAAAACTGGGCATCGATTACTATAGAGCTACAAAGAGACAGAGAATCGATGTCCAGTAATAAGTTAGATAATACCAAAACACTCTTCATGATAAAATTATAGGTATGAAATGTGATATTTGATGGCTATAGGAGAGATAGAAAAAAAAGGAGCGGACCCCCCTACAGAGGGAGGTGTACTACATTATAAAGTTATAACAGTGGTAGATTGTGGTAGCGTGACAGGGTAACCACCTCCCAATAAACTACAGGGCAGTATTAAATGGAAAATAGAAAATTTATCTAAATCCACATTTAGCCTGGACCCATGAATGTAGAGTTCAATGTAGGGAAAAAAATACCATAATATATGTATGGTTACCTTAAAGTGAGTGTACAGTACATAGGCTTCTACGCAAAGGACTGGAAATGGTATTGTGTTATATCAAATCGGTGTTGATTATTATATTCACATATATTGTCTACATGCTATAGGCTTTAACTAAAAACTCATTGCCCTTAACTGATGAAGGGCGACTGCCAGGTATTGATTGTACAAAAGAAAAAGGAACTGCCTCGCATCTTTAACAGGTATCGATTTCAGGAATGGAACTATAAAAAGGTTAAGTCCTTCGAAGGCGAAAATTTGTTGATAAAAGGATTGAAGAATCACACCAAGTCATGCAAGATGAGAAATGGTGCAGGACTGCAGGCGGAAACAGTGGGGATTTCCATCATCGTCGAAGGTGAAAGTAACTTAAATATTGCTGATCACCTTCAGGTTACATGTGGACCGGAAAGGTGCACTATAATGTTATTATGTAAGTCCAAAAGCTACTGACATATGCCATCTTGTGGAGATATGCGACTACGACGGCTATAATCACTCTTTGGATAGGTCAGTCACCAGTCACCAGGGAAGACATGTAAATGAACGTGCATAGTTCCTGTAATATTTTCATTCTCATTTTGTATCTCATGATCATTAACAATATCCACTTCGCGCTCAATTTCTTTATGTGGAGCATTCTTTAGTAAAGATGTACCAAAGAAATGGAGCCCATCCTGGAGGGCACATGCATTTGGCCCAACACACTGGCTTGGATGGTAATGATTTGTAGTTATCCTATACTATACAATGAAATCAGGTTAATCATTCGAGGTCATTTCATCTATATGCCAGCTCTACAAAGACAAGCTGATCAATAACCTGATAGTAGAAACATATACATAGGGAAGGGTGTAGATTTGACATCAATTGCCTGCTAGGACTATAACTGGTACAGGCTTCGGAATACAATGTACTACTGCATGATTTATCATCTTCTACCTTACCCATGATCCCTAGACTCTTCCTGTAAAAACCCGTTATGACTATTAATTACACAAATTGTAGGCAACCCTTAAAAATACAATGCTATATTACCACGATTACAAATGCACAACATAATACAATCAAAACAGGAAATTGGGCTCAGACATCTCATTAAAAAACGTGCTCGGGATAATGTCTTAAGATGTCACAGTGAGTATAGAATTCAAATCAACATTAATAACCAGTTATCAATGTTGATTCAATATTCTGTGCCCACTGGGGTATGGTGGATCAAAATCGGCAGATTTCACGGTTATGGCAGCTGTGCCTAACAGCTGTGCCTAATAGTTGTGCGTATTACAGTGCATATTTGTACGCTGTTTAATGTATACAGTGATATCCCGAAAGCTTGGGCCCTGGTAAACAAACAGCCATCATTTTCTGGCGATTATCATTGAAGTGTTCATTTGAATATAGTAGTTGATCACTTCTCGGTTAGACTTCCCTTTTTAAAGAAGGAACAGCAGTGGCCGAAATAGTGAGACCTGCCTGTACTTTGGAACTTCTCTCCACACAATTAAGAGGAGGGGGGGAGGGGGGGTGTCTGGAGTGTTACACATTTACATTGGATCAGCAAGATGTCTTTCGTAACTGTAATTTAATGAGGCTTCATTTCATTATCCTGGTGTAAGAATTCTGCATTCCGCATAGTCATTGCAAGAGACAACAATTAGCAGAGATAACTGTGATTCAGAAGTTTGCAACCAACCCTGTCTCAATAATGCTCCATGCCTTATTCAGGGCACCAGCTTATAGGGACTGGGGGGAGGGGGTTGCCTTTGCAAATATCCAATCAGTTGTGGCTTAATATTGATAAAACAAAGGAATTTTGCTCCGCTCAAAGGATGTGGTAACATGAGGAGGAGTGCACCCAGGAGTGAATGTGTGATTTGTATCGCAAATGGCTCCGTGCCCCTTTCACCTATCAACATCCGAACTTCGTGTTAAATTTGACCTCTCTTATGTGGTCCCGTGCACGGTCTCTGCAGCCCCTGGAGCACCCATCAACTCGTACACACATTTAAATTACATTGATTTGTGAAGAAGACGTCTTCTGAGACTGGCGTCATTCAAGATTGTAACAGCACCACTGGATTTAACACATAGCACCATAGGCTCTATGCTGGAGCTTGAGAGTCGGCGTTCCCCTGGTTTCTAATTTCATGATTTTATGGATGTGATATGTGAGGCACATATCTGTAGAGCAATGGATGGGATCAATATTTATCATATCCTACGTAGGATCGGTGTTAGAAAGTAGATCCCCCCCCTGAGGTTACGAAAATAGGTTTGGGCCTTCTATGCCCTGTTCATTTGATAAGGGTATATTGCCTGGTTAGCTATCTTATTTCAAACCATTTTCATTCTCCTCAGATCTCCCCTCTAGGACATGGCTGCTATCTCCATTCCTTTCCCTACACTGTAGAGTGCGGGGTTCTCGTAAATCCATCTGTGCACTGTGTGGAAAGTACACTTGATGCTGTAAGATGGGAGGTGTGTGCATCTTGGAAGCCCCTTTAGGACAGACAAACTGAGTGAGGACAATGCCCTGTGTTTGCAGCTCAGGAGAAAAGAAGTAAAACTACTAACAGAATCACTCTCCCTTATAGATGCCAGATGAATTTAGTTCACAGATGTGTTACGCCTTATTCGACGAAAAGGAGGAAATGTTAAAGTTCTAAACAACTAAAGTTCCATCGAAAAAGCAGGAAAATATGAAATGCAGGAAAAATGGTAAGTGCCAATCTAACCTAGCGCAACCTGCTACAAGACATCCCATTAAATAATTACGTGATCGATGTATAAACACGTCTAAGTTTTAGAGATTACCCATTGTGCAAGGTAAATATCATCAACAAGTGTTTCCAATCCAATGGCGGCAAATTCGATATATATGATACAAATAACTAATCTAAATCAATTGGTAATGGACAGGACTGATGGCATCATGTTAAAAAGAACTTCTTTCCATTCTTAACAATCGTCCACATACATAAATATATAGACAGAGGTCCACAATGATCTGTCTGAATGACAGGTTCTTCCCCGAGTGGTACCTTGGATCATATCACACGAGGCGGAGCTGAGGGTGATATGATCCAAGGTACCACAAGTGGAGAAACCATGAATTCAGACTGATTAGAGTGGATCTCTGTGTTTATTTCATGTAATTATTATATCTAAAACAACATATAAAGTTTGGTTTCATGGCTATTTTAGTTAGGTTACATGATCATGGAGAAATACCCTATGGAGAGTGAGCATCAGTTTATCCATGGTGGTGAGGAGAACGGCCATTCTAGTACTTAAGCATAGTAACTTTGTTTCTCCACGTGAAATATCTATATAGGCCCTATCCCATATATATTACTCCAGTAAGCATAGCACATTACTATCATAAAATCCATATATACTAGTACAGGATATGCCATTAAGGTAGTAGTCACAGCTAACAATGCCCTGCCAGTCAATAGGGTTTACATTTACTGCTCTGCCACACTCACTGTAAATAAACACGGCGTATGGGAATGTTAACTTCACATGCAATGTAGTATGACATGTTGAGAACCAACGGTCATATCAATGACACCATATGGGGTGATGATGGTCACACTGTGCTGCTGCAGAAGACGTTAATACTGCTATTCAGAAGCTCAGGAAGCTATTGAAGTGGGTTAATGGAAAAGTTTGGTCATTCCCATGGGGTGCTTGCACAAAGCATATTTCCACTTAACCTATGGGCGCAGATGGTGCAGCATCGCTGCAAGATCAGTTTCATTATGACAATTTTGCCTCACACATTCCTTCCTACAAGGTCATATGGACCTGTCTCGCTTGCTGGACAGGGCCAGTAACCGGGGCCTGTACCAAGGACTCTGTTCTAGCTCAATGCACCCCAAATAGCACTGCAGTGTGTAGCTGCATGAGGCCGGCGAGTGGAGTAGGGCCATCGCCCACAGGTCTTTAAAGAGATCATGACATGATATTTTGACTATGTTTCAACTACTGTACAGTTTAGATGCAAGCGTCACTGTTAGTGTCTCCATTGAGTAGGTCAAACTAATCAGGTGGCAGCTAACCAGGACTCCCATGACAGTGCGAGATACTGCACCGTATAGCTATTTAGCATACACTCACATATAGGTTATTAGAACGTTGTGTTATAGTGAGATGCATGAAACATTGCATTTGTTACCTTATTTCTAACTAATTTGTGATCTTTCTCACAAATTAGTGGAATAAACTAATGTTATAAACATATAGAGCGATATCCCTTCTAAAGGCATGTGGATGTACTGGGTAGATGCTGTGTTGCATTTCGGAGAAAAGAGGAGTTAAAGATGTATGTATCTCTGTCCAGCCCCCCCCCCCCCCTCTCCACTTCCTTGTACTACCATATGTCACGGTACGTGTGTGAACACCCAGCCACCTCCCCCCACACACACTCCCCCACCCCCAAGCTTTCACACTCAGCAGCCATGTACATGTGAGGTGGGGGGCATGTAGGGCGTCACGCTATACAGCTACGCTATATGTTGAGACAGTGTACGTCCTAATGTAGCCATGGACCATACCTGCTAATGGATGCCACACAGAGGCAGGCCCACCACTGCAGGTGCCACACAGAGCCACAGCAAGCCTCTCCTGACACCTTGCCACCCAGAGACTAACAGGGTGTCGGCCTCTTTAAAAATAATCATTGAGGCCGTGTTTAGACCTGCTACCTTGGCCCTTGTGAGTGGAGTAGTGTGGCCAGGGATAGACCTTTTGCACAGAATAGAGGTTTTTACACTTGGACCCTCTACTGTTGGTCAATACAAAGTCTATGGAGGGTACACCTAAGACAAAGTCAATGGGTCGTATGGGTGTAATTGATCAGTTCCAGGTAAACCAGGAAACTGATCAATAAAACCTTCTTGTGACGATCATCCCCCCCTCCTTCCTCAAAATTCATGGCGATTGTCAGCATAGTAAGAAACGGTCATGTTCTATATACTACAAGTGTGTCATGAAAAATAGAATAGAATAGCACTGGCATTGGCAACGGTATTGTAGATAAAATGGGCGTGAAGGTTAATTGCACGATTCTAGTTCATGCTGACTAAGACCGGAGAGGCCATTCGACTTGACCTTTGCATTCATATGTCAAGATGCCCTTGCGCTATAACTGCTTGCTAGATGGCAATACAGTATTAATGCATAAATCACCACGCCTCTTCAAATTTTGCAATTGATACTGAGACTGATCGAGAGAAACATATTCTTCGCTCAGGTTCCATGCAGTTTCTGACTGAAAGGACATTTTGCTAAGGACAACGATAAAAATCCACAAATTCCAAATATATCTGACCACTTGTTTATCAATTACGGCAAACTGCAAATATAACAGTTATATTATGTTCTGAGCTACCATGAGCTTCATTTCCATGCCTATTTCTCTTATTTCATTTTGTGTATTTCCCTTTATCTCTACCCCCAGCAACCTTCCTTTAACCAGTAATCCCCATTACAGGATCACAAGGAGCTTAGTGCTGGCACAAGACGTGCCTGTTCCCACCTCATCAGGCTGAGTGGAGGCCCCTACAGTCTGCTAATGTCCTGTTCTGCTTGCATCTTTGTGTAACTTATTAAATACAGATAAGTGCATCTGAGTAGTTCATAATTCTATGAAATTGAGCAGCTTTTCGTTTGCAATGGTAATAATCAACATGTTAAGTGTGTGTGTCTACCTATATGTTCCATGCGTTGCTCGTTAATATATGTATTGATAAGTAGTTTTAGGTAAATTAAAATAGTTTATCTAGAGGTATTCTGACGCAAAGGTCACCCTCATCCTGCTTCTCTGCGTATAGCGCTTATGTTTCTAGAAGATAGCCAATAGCTGTCGGAGGTATGAGGCCATCTGGTGAAGCCAATTTTAATATGGTCACCGGAGAGCTGAAAGACATGGGTTGGCTTCTAAACTGAGCCAACCGGCACACGTCGGAGTCTGTCAGACCCAGATAAAAGCAAGGTACCGTAGTTGGATTTAAGCCGCTAAATGATCTGAGGCAGAGAAAATGAAATAGATGATGGAGGTTGGTATGTTTGCAGTTTATCCCCTATACCAAAAAGGTTGAGTAGTGTGTAGAGCATTGGTGAAGCTCCATCAGCAAGGAATATACGATGTGGGAACAGGTGGCGATTTCCTCTAATACTACTTACAGACGCTATCTGCTGATACTTGCAGCACTGGCCATGCTTAAAAATGATCCTTAATAACCGTGTAATGTGTTGTATAGTATACATAATACCTCCTGATCAATCCATTTGGATATCCATCTAACTTATACTGGAACTTATTTCATTTGTAACTCAACAACAGTGCACACTATCAATTTTATTGTAGTTAATTCTCCCCAATAATTTAAATATACGGTTGATGAACTCAAAATGTTATGTGAGGAATTTAAAAGCTTATTGCACGACCATGTGGATATTGTATTGCAAAAGTCAAGACGATGTCACTACCTACCGAGGTATAGATGATACTGATGGAGGTTATAGGTTTCTGCCACGTTATAGGTTTCGAGCCACGCCTTCCCTATATTGAGCCCTCGTTGTAACGAATTGTAAATGTTTAATAGGCACCACACGGAAAGCTTTCCTTTTACACGGCAATAAATTAAGGATTCATTAAACGAAAGCAATGGGAGTGCCGCATGAAAAATACTCCAAGGGCAGAGGGTTACTGTTTAATATCATAACTTTCTGTAATAAGATGTGTAGCTCTGCATGTCACAGAAACTGCCTCATTTCACTTCCCTTATGGCTCTCATCTGAGCACGTTTACTGGGTTTTTACTTTCAGTTTTCGCATCCAATAACATTGAAAGTGCTGATGGCTGCGAAATTGAGTGGTAATGCAACATGACACACTGTGACTGTTTCTACATATTGGGGGCACGGCACCTGCTGTGAGTGTGACCCATTAAACGTTGAAAAGCTCACAGCTTGTTCAAAACCATTGTCTCATCTATGAACACATTAACATATCAAGATGTATATTAAAATTTTGTAGTTTGCTATGAGATAAACTCACAGGAACTCTTTCTTCGCCAAATAGGATAATCAGCTTTCAAACCTCAGCAGGAACAATCAGCACTAAGGCTATTTTTTTTTATCTTCAAGGGTAACTCAGTATGGAGGTCATGCCTCAGTAGAAGTGCCTTCCGCCTGCCATCCCCCTCTGTGAGTGTGGGCGGCAAGGCATATCAGAGGCACTCTTTGATTACACTAAAGCGGTTGGACTGGGACAAAGTGAGAGCCCAGCATCAAACATAGCGTGAATCAATAGCAGCTCTTGCTGGCCAATGGTATACGGGGGGAGTCCTAAATGACTGTGAACAGATTGGGAGTTATGTTTCCTCGTCTGCCCGGGGTCATATATCGTACTGTCTATACAATGTACAGAGCTCCTGAAATGTGGCTAAGATACACAGGTTGTGGGTAATAGAGTACACAACTGTATATATTCGGTAGCTCCAAAGCTTTCATTTATATTCAAGATGAATGGGAAAACTGTAACATGTTCTGAAATTGATGTAGTTGCGATGTAGGCTACACATGTACAGTTTGATAGACACATAACCATCTGTCAATTAGCCTTGGATGTGACGTTTTACGTGTGAAGGGCATGTTACGCTGGCCTTGCCGCAGAAAAGTGAACACTGTCAGCTTTTGCGGCAAAATTTGGCCATGTTACACAGGCTGCATCTGCCACACAGAAGGTTCTGCGGCAGATGCTGCTAGTGCACCAAGCCCTTGAGAACACTGGCTTTATTGAAAAAGAGACTGGACATATCCACAGGAGCAAACCCAACCTGTTACTATTGGACACTAGGATGTGACACAATAAAAGACCAATGGAAATAGCACTCTTTCTCCCTCATATTTTGCAACATTACAGTATTATTGATGTTGTATATCACTTCATGTGAAACTCATTCAATAGTCGTTCACGCTATGTAAAAGATAACAATGCTTCCACCTGTACTATGTAATTCTAATGTCAAAACTAATATTTTTCTAATAGGAAATTTCCCAGCCACCTACATGAAAAGGAACAAGACCATGAGTTATTTTTACCACTCTTGCTAAGAACTGTCTTTGATCAATATTTCCTGGGTCTGATCTGATAAGGTTGTGAGGCCTTTTTGTCCCCTCCTTATCTCCTGTGAGCCGGTCAGTACTTATCCCCCATCCATTATCCCATCTTTCAGGCCACAACGACACTGTATTATTGATACTACTGATCTCCTTTATACATGGCTCTGCACAGAATGAGGCTTTGTGAGACTTGGCTACAGCATGACCTAGCATGAGGTAGGCCCATTTAGATAAGGGTAAGATATGGCATAACGATTCTTAATGGTAGGAATCAATGGCAGCGGCTAGGGGTATGAAGGAGAGAACTAATGGACAACGGCATATTCAGAAGCACAATGAGCCATTCTGTATAGCTAGACATTATACGACAGCTCTATAATGGAACCATTCCTTTATAAGGACTATTCTCGTCTACAGGGTCTCACGTAATACGCTACACGTAGTATATGATTATTGCCTTGTTCAGCCACCAGGAGGCGGAGGAAAACAGGAACTCTTAAATCATTTAGAGAAACATATGAGTGTAAAAATACTGCATACAACTTGACGCGTTTCTTCTTATCACAGCAGGAATTATCATGTCCATTCATCCCTGGACAGTTTCTCCTTTTCACAGCAGGATCCATCATGTCCATGCCATGAGGGAATCTTATTAAGCCAATCAGGAGCCAGGAAGGCATTCTGCTCTTTTCCTGCCTTTTGGTTAGCTGTTTGGCAGGAGGAAGGCAGGAATAAATTCTACTTGATGGGAAGACTGCAGGGAAGGTGTGGATGGTATAAGGGGAGTGAGGAGACTGTCCTGGAACGTCCTACTATCTAGGAACATTGCAGGGAGAGTGGGAAGGCTCTCTGAGAGGGAAAAAACAAGAGATTCTGTTAGAACAGGAAGACTTACATCCCTGAGCTACAGTGGAAGTGACAGAATAAGACATCACTGTCATCACAATAGTTTAATTTAAACAATTGAACACGGTTAGAAGGCCGCCATCATTTCCAATTAAAACCGATAATATCACATGTGTTGCTCTTATCAGATCAATAAATTGTTGCATTAATTTGTAAATTATGAAGGACTTTGTATTGACCTTTGAGAGTGCAGTAAAGTCTGTTTCTATGAAACAGTTCATCCAATTCTTCACATAGTCAGCTGACACTATAATGGGGCACGAGAGGCTAGCCTAAAGAATCCAGACTTAATTAGTCTGACAGCGATGAAGAGACAGTGATGTTGTTGATTCAAGAAACTAATATCAAGAAACAAGAATACTTTCTGTAGAGTTCCGTGTAAGAGGATGTGTTCTTCCTATTTCAGAGCTGGCATTATCCCTACCTCCAGCATTTAGTACTAAGATTACTGCATCATGTAAAAGTCTGTTAGTGCTCATGTGAGTCAGTCTGATCAAATTTCTAGGCAAAAGAAGCTTCTCATGTCTCTTTTAGAAAATTCCGGATATAATCTGCCACTGATTTCATGAATATCGCACTAGATTAGTCTACTTGGAAGATTTCAAAATCTATGTCTACTATGATGGCCACTTGCATTGAAAATAGTAAAACGGTATAATATGTTGGCATGTGGCATAGTAAAACGTGCCAGGGCCTGAAACATAATTAAACTGACACAAAGCAGCGGTTGGCAGAAGAGGAGCTGCTGTGTCTACTGCCGCTTGTTGTTGTTGGCACACCTCTCCCCTCCCATCCTATAGCAGCTGTGTGTTTCCTGCCCTAGCAGGGCAACAGTCTGGGGACTGTCATGTGTAGACACACACCCAGTCACTCTCCCGTTTAACCACCGGTTTCTTTAGAATTAGGTTGCCTGATAATGACGCAGTGGACGTAGCAAGATGGATGGACACATAGTAGTGTGTCGATGCCATATTAGGAAGAAATATCTTATGATATGATTCAATGATGCAGATGCCATACATCAACATAAGGAAACAGAAGAATGCCCGAACATGTTCTTCTACATCAAAAAAAAATCCTCCAGCCATCTACATGAAGGTAGGAGACCCTGGATTGCTTTCGATCAATATTTCATTGTCTGGTTCTGAATTTGTAAAGATTATGAGGCTAGAGTCACCTCCCTATCTCTTATGAGCCAGTTAGTTATCAACCCCATCCATTATCCTATTTCCAGGACACTACAACACTGCATGGAGGATACTTCTAAATCTCCTTCACACATGGCTCTTTGCTATGTTAAACCTAGAGTAGTAGTTTCTTTGTGTCCTTTGATTAGAATATTATTAGATAATGATTTTAAATATTTCAAATAGGTTCTCAGTACTTTCGTTAGTCACCTGACACTATGATGAAGCAAGAGGCTATAGGGCAGAAACCAAAGGAGGAATCCCGACCTAATTAGGCTGCCAGCCTTTACAATTACGAGACAGAAGTCTTTAGGTTAAGAAACTAACATCAAGGAACAAACTCACTGTAGAGTTCTATTTAGAGGAAGTGTGCTTCCTATTATGGAGCTGGCAGTGGCCCTGTGCCCAGCCATACTAAGGTTGCTGCATCCTGTAAAGGTCTGTAAAAGCTAATGGAGGTTAGTCTGATTGAGTTCTAGACAATAGAAGAGGCCCCTCATGCCCAATAATAATCATCTAAGGGTAAAACAGTTCCAAACCAATGTTTGGGCTGACTGCTATCACTATCACTGTCATAACGTAAGCTTTTAAACGTCAGGAGGTTGATGCTACATCTTTATGTGATTATAGACTAAGGTGAGGAGTATGTGGTTGAAAAGCATAAACTGTTATCACCATAGTCCACTGCCTGCTATGCCTATGCGTAATATTGATATTCAAATGATAGTCCAAGGGTTCCATTATTGTCAGAGGATTTTCGACCAATATGTTTTATACCTGATACATGCCATAACATCTACAATGGCCATATCAACCACAAGACAGATGCGGCACTATTCGGTTTTATTGAGCAGTTGAGACAGTGTCATATGTCGATAACTATCATGGTCATATTATGTCAGTAAGGCGTTATCACTGCCATTATTAGTATTGTAAGCGACAACTGTAATGCTGATTAAGCCTGATGTGAATGGGCCACTGAATTCCCTGTAGAAACATCTCCATATGATCCTGCAAACTATTTTCTGAAATAATTTAGGAAAAAAGTAGTAAATATTCCCTAAAACCCCCACAGTATTTTGTGATTAGTCATATTAAATACCAAATGATGACTGAAGAAGACTTTTTTGTGTTTTCAGATGATCCTACTAGTTTCGGGCCCTAGGGTTCTTCATCAGGGATTTCTGAAATGTTCCCACACGGGTATAAAAACAAACCTCTGATAGACAGTATGAGTGAGACAGGCTGCCACCCTCTGCTGATATTGCTGAATACAAAGGCTGGTGTTTTATCATATGCGTGCAGGGGTGTAGAGGGAGATATTGCTACTGCTTTGAAGGCAGAGTGATGTGACAGAGGGCTCCTGACCCATCAGGGCCATATCTCAGCAGCTCAATATCAATAATATTGGCTTCTAGTCCCGACGATGTGACCGTGCTAGCAATGAGGTGCTAATGCGGGTGGTGAGATATGTGGGCACGAAAAAGTGTGAGGAAGTCAAGAGCTGGGCATGAGGGTATTGGTGCTGTTGGACTGGAGGGGTTGAGGTTTCAGTAGGCGATGTAGTAGGCATGATTTGGATGCAGTGAAGGTAGGATTGCTGTTGGAATATACAACATTAGTGGCCTGGTGTACATAATATGAAGGAGGAAGTAGGCCAATGTCAGTAGAATGGGGTCTCTTGGTGAATCAATAATGTAGTTTATAGATAGATATAGGGTAGGGGTTATTAGGAACGAGGTTGATAATCTAGTATGGACAAGGTGGGGCTTTATTGATTTGTTTGGTATCACCTCACCATGGCTTTCGCTGATAGGAGACCGATTTAGTTTTCTGAATTCATAATAGTCAATATACTCACAGATCCCCATGCCTGAACCTCCATTTCATTAAAGATGACACGTGTAATACATCACGATTGACTCAGGGTGATTTAGCGATCGAATTGATTGGAAAGCATTCGGTGACTGATCAACACACACAGTGACTGATCAACACACACAGTGACTGATCACCACAAATGCGGACTGTGTCTCATGAGATTGTAATAATTGAAACGTCTTTGACTGGGTGTAGTCTTTGACCAGGTGTAGTCTTTGACCAGCAAGTTTCGAAACAGCTGAAATCGGGGCTATGTACACAGAAATGCCGGGAAAATGTTAATGGATATTTTAACACTATATCTTACAAATTTCCCGGCATTTCTGTGAATGATCAACACATACATTTATAAATATTATTTTGTGACACATCTTGAATATCTTTTTATTTTATATGTTGTTATCTTGGGAATGCCCATTTTCTGGTGTAGGTAAATGCGCATTGCGTACATCTTTATATTGATATACATATGTACATTTTCGCACCTACAAGGCCTAGTATTGACAGGACAGGTGATTACAGTAGGGTCACCTGTCTTGCCAAAAGCATCTTCCGAGGCAGTAACTAATCAGGGTTGAGTCCATGAGTTAATGTTAATTTGGGTCGGTATACAATGGTCTAAGAATGAATGAATGGCTGTAGATAATTGAAGGGGACCGGAAAGAGATCTCTTGTCCTTCAACCAAGGTGAATCTATACAGTAAATAGTCGAACAGTCGCTGTTGGCAAAGCCTTTCCTGGTGGCAATTCCACAAATTGCAACCACTCTAACACTAACAAACTCTACTCGGCGCCTGTCAAAATCCGCAGCTGAGAGCTGAGATATTGTCTTTGGACCCCATTACAGTCCAACATCCCAATATCAGAAATGTGTTATTTGAGATTGTGATATCTGCTGGAGTGTGTTCCTCTCACTAGAATAATTTTCATTCAAGCATCAAATAATGATGGTGTTGGTGGTGAAAACAGGCAGTGGCGCAGTGAAGTGGATTGTTGATGGAGATCTAATTGCTTGTGTAGTTAGGGATATATTAAGCTCCATCGGATATTGCAACACAACGCATTTAAGGATTGGAGAATTGTAAAATCCCATGGTATTCAGTAGTGTAGATATCCGCCACTTTGCCCATTAGAATCTAGACCTTTTTAACAGCTCAATGTGTATCTGTCTGTGGAGCCCATGTTAAGATATGGGGGATGCATTTATTCGAATCAGGGGTGTGCTTAAGATAGGTGGATATGGAATATGAGGAATGGAAGTTTCTCTGAGAGGGGTTCGGGCGTACAGATTACACTTGCCTAATTACAGATTGCCAAACTAGAGTAATTTGAAGTCACTAAATCCAAAAATGACCGGAAAAGTTGCTCCATATTACAACACTAATCTCTGATACGAAAGAGAAAAGCTTAAAGATGTGACTTAACACACAAATGGAAGTTGTTGTTTTTTAATTCTCTAGGTCAAAATACATAGGAATTAACGTGTTTGGTCCTGTTTATTTTCAATTTTTGAAGAAATGTTGAACAGTATTACAAGATTAAGCAACAATTACCTGGTTTTCTAAATATGGTTATTACCGATGCTGCTGCTGTTGCTTTGGAAAGCCATCAATAAAAGCAGTGTTAAAACACCTCTAACCATTACTAACTGGCCATTGTTTGGCCGACCGAGCAGTGTGAAAAACACCACAATTAGGTGTGGATGTGGGTGTCAGCTTACAGACAGGGTGGAAGGCGCCAGCAGACTGAGTGCTGTCAGCAGTCTGACTGAAGCTGGTAGGGAGGCTAGGGCGTGTTCACCAACTTCAGGCACCAATTGCCTCTGGGCAATGAGCAATGAATAATTATTACTTGTTCTTTGGTGGGACTTATCTTGTAATATGCGGCATGCAACCACTATCTTCTGACCACAAGTACAAATTGGGAAGAAATTGTGGGTTGGGATATCACTGCTGAGGACAAATTAGAAACCCATTCATCATTTTTACGCACAGTTGACTACCGTAAAACCTCGCGCATAGGCCGCGGCTTGTACGCGAATAAGATCGTTGGTGCGGCTTATAGGATCGGCACAGAGTTAGGGTGCCGCTTATACGTGAGCTTTTGCTCCTATAGTACAGTATAAAAGTCACCAGAATCAGATCGCTGGTGCGGCTCATAGGATCGGCCCAAAGTTGGGGTGCGGCTAATACGCGAGTTAAGCTTATACACAAGGTTTTACGGTAGCTATTTAACCAGAAATGGAACCAGAAAGTATGATGGTAAAACTACAATCATACATTCTGGTTCCTGTCCACAGGGTCCAAGTCACCAGCAGGAATTGCCCAAACCCAGCAAAATCCCATGTTCAAGGTCATGTGGCAGTTACCAGAGTCTTCCTTCGAAAGGATTTGAGAACGAGAGTAGGCCACTACAGCTGTGATCCACTTAACAGCCGTATCTGGTAGCCCTTTCTGGTAATGCATCAATAGGGAATAGGTGAAATAATTTCGATGAAATCTGCATGGATCCTATTTGTTTACTCAGGCAGTTTAGCATTCAGTTGCTTTAGGCAGACTAGACTACCACGTAGGTTATGCCCTTTTTGCTTGTTAAAGACAAGTATTTAGAATGCCGCTTGTCCATACAGGAGTAATCGCATTCATAAAATGAAGATAGTGATTTAAAATGCTGCAGTTCCACTACAGCAGTGACTAGATATATGATGTGTAAAGGAGAAACCCAGTACCGGGGCACGTCCCCTACTGACCTACTGGACACGGCCCCTACCGACAGCAAGTGTTCTTATTTGCATGGTTCTATTTAGCGCACTAATATGAGTAAGACATACACGCTGGCACTGCTGATCTCGTGAAATGATGGCTCTGCTCTCGCAACTTTGCCTTTCCTGGCAAATGATGGTGTGTGGGTGTCTGGTAACTGCCTACATCTCACGAGAAATTCCGAGGATAGAACTAAGGGAGGGTTCATTATTTATGGCAGGGGGGGTGAGCGTTTGGCAAATCGAATACGTCAAAAATAATTGGCCCCCCCCCTCGGAATAGGTTGGAAAAGAAAGGCCCCCCCCCTCGGAATAGGTTGAAAAATAAGGGCCCCCCCGCCCCCTCACCCTGGATCATTTTCAACTTTATCCAAAAACGATGTTGGTGTCTACTAATTGTATGCATTTTATCATGGGCACTTTTTTACCTACAATTTACTACCTTGCAACAAATACATCCATTCGTAAGGTGTTTTAGTGTAAACGTCTCATGATACTCGCTGGTGAGCGATAATAGTCAAACCTCAGACACTCGACTTACATACCGTTGAGTTTAAGGGCCCCAGTGCTTATAAATTGGAAGTTCCCATACCCTCAGTGCTTACATGAGGCCAGCACTTTTTTGAAGACTGACAAAACGGTGGGCTATTCTGAGTGTCAAAAGTGATGCAGTGAGAAATTTGCTGGGAGTCTGAGGAAAATTTTAGAAAATTTTGAAAATATTGACATAATTTGGTAATTTGGCTGTTACCAAAATTCGCGACATTTCAACGTACTAAATTTGCGACATTTTTAGGAATACCCCTAAAAAAAAAGGCCCCCCCCTAAGAATAGGGTAAAAAAAAAGCCCCCCCCTTTGAATACCCCTAAAGAAATTTGCCCCCCCCCCTCAAATGCTCACCCCCCGGCCATAAATAATGAACCCTTCCTAATATGGATGTGCACATATATGCACGGAGCCACCTGAATTATCGCCTGGTACCATAGTAGACAGGGCCAGACAAACTATGTGGTTCATTGAAGAGGGATCACAGACTAACAGCATGACGGATGTGGATTAGCTCAAACGGAGGGCCATGTCAAACTGTCCATCAGAAGTGATCCAATCAAGGCAATCCTAGGGCAATCCTATCCTTCTTTCTTATCAGTAGTCAATGTGATACTGGTGAGGGACACACTTTAGTATTGAGACTGGTGTCTGAAGGGATTGGGGGTGGCCTTTGTCAGCTATGGGAGTTGGGTGTGATGTTTGTGCCAATCAAGGCAGTTTCTTTGTAATTAAGAGCAGGGATTAACAGTGCCCCAGGCAGGACCAACCCAATCTACCCCGAAGGCAATAATTATAGCAGCCTCCTGTCTAAGATCAGAGAGGACGAGGAGGGAGGTATGTTGTTGATGGTGTCTTTTTAAGGAGGAGGGGATAGTGGAAGCTGGGGTGGAGGCAGCCATGAGTGGTCTCTTTGTTTTTTATGGTTTTTTTTCTAGCTTATATTGCATTGTAGTCGTCAGAGAAAGCAACATCTCCCAAGATGGGGTAAATGGACAATATTACAATATATTTGATTTTCCTTTGTACTATCATTTATTAATGATTGAAGAGGAGGGATGTAATAATCTGAAGATAACCTCCTGCTACTATATTCACGGGTGATGTTACTAGTGGGCCTATGACTATAGTGGCCGGATACCTCTCCCTGCTGCTTAATTAGCTCGCGGTCTGATTAGTAATTTCTCTGTACACACGATCTATCATCATCAGCATGGGGGATGATGGTTACGTGGTTATATCCTCTAGAGGCTATGTCTCCTGTACCATACAACCGAGATTTCCTCATATATCAAGCACACACATTTTTACTAAATACACTCTTCATTCGATAAGTCAAACAATGCCATATCTTCTGGTTTCATATTACAATATAATGAATAAGATATTGTAATGTTTTGCCAATTTTAATCTCATTTTCCCATTCGGGCGAGGCATGGGTTTTTGTATTAGAAATATGTGTATACATCTGGTGCATCATACTGGTTTAAATATTACTAGATTGAGCCACTGAAAATAGTGGTTACAGCAGTAAGGGAGTGTTCATTTATCAATTATAGGGGGGTGGTGGTGAGATTTCGCGCAGAGGAGCAGAATCGAGAGCGGTGGAACGTTTTGCGCCCCCCTCGCCGAAGGCGGCGAAAAATGTCCCCCCCCCCCCTTTGAACTATAGTAGCACGCATTTTTTTTTTGCTAAAAAGGGGCTTAAATTTTTAACCCCCCCCCTAAAAGGGGTCAGAATTTTTTACGCCCCCCTCAGGAGGGGTCAGAAATTTTTTAAGCCCCCTGTAATAAACTAATAAATGAACACTCCCTAACCAGTAGTACCTCAGGATAGGTCGAGTGGTGTAAATGATTAGTTATAGGGATAGCCTGTTGACATTAGTGGTATGCTGTGGGGGGATATAATGACATCATCTATTATTTTCTTCCTTTTAGAGGATTGTCACCCAGGCAAAGAGCTCAATCACACCTCCGACACTCGTTTTATTCCATGTGATCCTATATAGCCATAATATATCCAAGAGACCACTGGCGGATTCAGGAGGTGCCGCATGCAATGGAGAGGGTGGGGGTTGTGTGATGATGTATTTTGGCGAGGCAAGCCTCTAGGGGCCTCACAGATTGCAGCCAAAGGTGGGTGTCAGAGGTGTGTTGGTAGCCCAAGTATATGACCTTATTCCATCAATCTGCATGCCAGGTTTAGTTAGGTGATGGCACACACTATATTGGCCTATATATGGTTTGGCTCTATAAGGAAATGCTTATCCACTGCTTATACAGTAATAGCACAATATCCGTCATGCCTTAAAGCGTACATATAGCCCTACGTCAGGAGGAACAAGCCATCGGTCCTGACCCATATAACGAATATAGAAAATGCCTACCTAGACTGGTCTTTGAAATAACTCTATAGTAAATACTGGAAATGATCATGTACCCCTCTAGCCTCCTGATCCCAGGAGTTCTACATGATCCTGGACCCTTATTTCATATACATCCATTCAGTATGCAAGGTCTTGGTCTAGCCTATATATATCCTACATATACGTACGCATCTGAAACCACATATTTGGTCTGGATAAATGTAATTTCCCTGTATATAGATAAGGAAATGGCATATGCAATACTTGCACCTGTTTTGCTCGGTGGCGTCGTGGGGCTCGCATTTACCATGACATTATCATATACTGCATGATCACTGTATCTGGCCGAATTTGCTATAACTGATAGCATTGCCAAATAATATGTATCATATATAAAGACTTGGTACAGCTGCTTCGCCAAGGGTCCATACATGAAAATAGTCTAAATAATTCCAATTCATGGTTGTTGCCAGGAAGTTCATCACATGCCGACTAAACACGCAGGGTATTTAGGTTTTACACTTACTATGGTGAACACGGTTATGGCTATAGAATATGTGGGAAATATGCATCTATGTAATAATATTTAAAACATGACATCCTTCATTACCTTATGGCACATAGCCTTAAGATAGGGGATTTAGTTAATATGGTACTTCATTGAGGTTTCTCAGCTTTGTCACTCCACTGATTAAAACAGTCGAACATAGCACTGAGAGAATTACTTCCCCTGCTTTCTGGGACTTCGTCTAATGTGACTTATAAATTAAATTAGGTTAACTCGCACCACCTTTCCTGCAGTGCTACCAGCCCTCACTGCAACCATTAAATGCCACCTCACCTGACAGAGGCTAACACACCTCCCTAATTAATAGATACGTTAATGGCGGACTGTAAGGATACTGCTAATGGTTAGGGTAATTTTCTTATGGTATTTTCCTACATGCCTCTGAAACAGATATAAAGGAGTTAATACTATGTAGTTGCATTGCCTACATCTTCTCATAACAGTTGACTAACAGCTGTTTCAGTAGATCCTACGCCATACATATCGAATATTTTATTCAAATCGCTGGTAACCACAGTCAGGTTTATTGTGAATAAGCTTGATTTACCTAGGGCCCATATCTGCGACCTATAACTAAATATATGTTAATTTATTTAAAAAACAGCTTTCTAGCGTTGGTCGTTGATAAGGTATCATGAAATAAATAACCATACCAAGACGACTATCATAAGGCTTGTCATCTCTTTGTCATCTATTCCTTTCAAAGTAGCTCCCTTCTCCTGACACACACTCTCTAGCTGATATGTTGATGAGTGTCAGGCTAACCTTACATAATTCTATTAGTCACGAGTAGACAAGGCGGGCATGCCCTGTATAGTGATACTGCCCTAAATGTGGGTCCAAATGGATCCCACTGATGTGCTGTCTTGTCTCCGCCTCGTTATGTAATCATACTCTTTTTGTCACTGTGCGACATGAGAGTGGGCGTTATAGAAGGGTTGATGTAGTATTCAACGATGTCACTTTATATTCGTAAGATGTTGAGACATTCTACTATGTATTTGTGTGAATTAACTCGTAGATAACCTAATATTGACCCCTGGCCAGAGGCAGAAAAGGTACAGAAGAATAATCAAATAATGTTTAAATAATCGACTTGTTTATACCTTTGTATGTAGGCAATGACTCTGTATAGACTTTCACAAGATAACGTGTGGTTAAGCTTTAATAAGCCAATGACTTGGGATTAAGTGATGAGCTATGACCATAACATGTTTTATCATAACCCTACTCGTGTTTGAGCTATGATATCAATGGATTGCACCCTAATTTAACAGGATATATATTTATATATCTATTTACCTGACTCGTAGATAACCTTGTGTCGACACACAGTTTCCCATGGTCCTCCCTCCGGGCTGGTTATAGGTAAACTCCAGGGTAGTCTACTGCAGGTAGCTCTCCAGGTAGGGATGTTGTAGTGTCCATTGTGTCAGGTGAGAGACCCAGCTCAGGTGTGTATATATATATGCTCCTTATCAGGATACCAAGTATCACTACACACTAATACCTATAATAGGACACCTGGTCACATTGACAGTACGCACTGAAAGGACTGCCTTCTACCCCATATAAGATGCAGTAACGTAAATGACACATGCCTTAGGTCACTGGGACCTTCCTTGAGTAGAAACATGGAATAAGATTATTACACTTCCAAATGATCGTTATGCTCTCGTAAAGTAGGGTTACGTCCTCAAAACCTTGAAGTCAAATTAAGTGTATCAAGGACACCAATCGGGCTCTATCGTTATAACGACAGAAACCTCGCCGTCGGTCTTATCAGCGATAAACAAAGGGATCAGTCCAACATGAGCCCTACCTGAGTTGTATGTATCATATCAATGTACAGTACTTACATGTACGTGCAGCTCTGGTGTCAAAAATAGTCAACAGACGTGCAGTCTGTCAAACATACACCTATATGTGTACGCCTGCCATACCTGAGGCAAACTCCCCTTTCTTTATACTACTACCACTACTACTACTCAGCTGGCGTAGCACCCACTCCACGGTTAATCCAATCTTAGCACGCTACCATTTATCGGCGCCTAGCAGGTGCATGCTAGGCACATAGGGCACCATCAAGTAATCCGCCATTACTGGAGACATCCACCACCCTCCCCACACCCACCCACACAGGCCCCTCCTGCTGACTCGCTGTGCCACCTTTAAATGTTGTATCAGCCTGAGCTGCTTCCTTCAGCCACGTTCTGCTCAGCGGGTAACGTTAATGGGGAGAGGCACCGTCAACTTGACCTGCTCCCCCTTGTGGTGCTCTGTGAGCTGTTCCCTGAACTGCTCCCCCCTGAGCTGCTCCCTTGATGTCTGACCTGCTGGCACGTCTCCAATATTACATTCTTCAATAACAATGTAGGACACCTCAAGGAAAGCCTTGCTTTGGTGGCCTTTATCTTTTCTCCCTGTCTTCTGTTGGCACAAGGTTCAGTGTCTGAATACGACCAGCAAAGAAGGAGGGAGTCAGGAAGACGAGTTTCTCCAATGAAAAATATCCCCACGGTTTCTGGTGTATTTTTCTGCCTCTTTCTCCCCTGCCCAGAAAGGCTGTTACCGAGGACGGGGTGGTGATTTCGCACGAAAGTGATGTGTTTGCGTCTTCTACTTCATATCCTTTGTGAGGCTCTTTTACAAAACTCCATACGTCCTCAGGCATAGATGCTCTCATACAAAATGCACCTCTGCCATTTCGACTAGAAATTATTGCTCTTGCTCATTCCCTCCAGCTGTAGGTACTACTCCAGGCCCCCGTGCAGCCCTCAGGTAGGGCCCATCACTCCTCCAGGGGGACACTCCCGGAACTGCTTTCCTCGATGCACCCTGAGTAGGACGGGTCCTAGGGGAATGAGCAGCTCACAGGTTTAAGACTGGGGGGAATTGCTCCTCCTGTAGAGGGGAAGGGGTGGTCACAGGGGGAGAGCAGTTATCCCCACATTGATCCCCTCCAGGGCGTGACTGGTGGTGTTACTGGTCGGGCTGGTGGTGGCGTAGACAGTGATGGGGCCTCTATAAAGGGTACCACCAGAATAGTAAATAGAGGCTTTAATATTAAAGGCGGTAGAGATCCAGGCCAGTCTAGAACAGCTCAAAACACGTAGATCACCGCAGGGCAGCTCACATCTTGGACAAGGTTCATAGAGAACCTACCCCAAAATATTGAGACGCACCGCCGTGATGGTTGTAAATAGATTCCACGAAACGCATGATGTAGTACATATAATACTGCCGCTCCAGAGTGGGTTGAGTTATAATCCTATGAAAGGGAGTCCTATTCACTGCGGTGGTATTTATAACCTTGTGTACGGCGAGGCATGCTCTGCAGGTAAAGCTCTGGTATGGTATGGAGGAGGCTAGTGCGTGTTCACTCCAGGGTGATGTTTGAGATGTGCTCCAGTGTCTCTTTATGTGTGTGCACGCGCCGCATGCATGCATGTAGGGCAGGCGCTGTCACAGCCCCACTCCTGCCACCCCTAACTGCCTACTGCGCTGCCGCTGCTGCTGCTGCCTAGACACTGTGACCCTCTGCTGGGGGCGGCTCCGTGAGCTGCTCTCTGAGCCACTCTGGGCCGGGAGGAGTGAGGACTGTGACCGCCCAGAGTCCCCCTGACTGAGCCGTCCATCATGCCGCCCCGCCCGGCCGGCCTCACGCCCCTGTCCTGCTGCTGATGCCAATACACCACATGAGCTGCTCCCTGTCACTGTCTGCAAGCCGAGCTGCTCATAGTGTTAGGTATAGAGCAGCTGAGGTAAAAGTCCCTGCTACCCAGCACGCTCTCCTGGCGCTTACTGAACACAAACAGCCAGGCGGCCACAGCCCTGAGGTGCCTACCACTGCTACCACCTCCCCTTCCCCCATGTGCTCTGCTCACTCCGTCTGCGACGCCCCAACCCCTTTATCAGCATTGCCTCTCCCCCTCCTCTCCTATAGGCGCCAGCAGCTGCTCACCCTCTCTGGGTGAGATGCTCACACCCTGCGATGTATTGTACAGACCTACCTGACTATGCAGACAATGGTTCTGCAGTGTTTTACCTTTATTCGTGCATTATATCTACAGCATGTGAGTAATCCATTGTATGTTCTGCATATTGGGATTGGTAAAAGGAGGGCGGTGAGCGCAGTTATATCAGCCTTATCGAATTCCAGTGAAGACTGAAAGACAGCTCCATACAGCCACACTACACGAGACAACAGTCAGGGCTTCTGGAGTTTTGTATAATTAATATTTTGTGTTTTCATTTCTTTTCTATTTTGTCTCCTCCATGCGACTAACCCTTTGTATTACCTTCGTATTGGCACTAAGAACGCTCAAATCAGTGAGTGCCGCCCTGGGAAATGCAGTTATATTGGTCTTCCCAATAAGACACAGCTGCACTGTACAATCCTATGCTATAAGTATAACACCTGGAGGCTCTGAGTAGTCTATGCCCCGGGTGGTTCTGAATAGAACATACCCGTTCACACCCCGGTAGGACTAGGGCTGGGTGCGAGGTGCTCACAGACTGAACGTTATAGACAGGGGCCAGACGTGGCAGGTCAGGGAGCGGCTCAAAGAGCAGGTCAACAACCAGGTCAATGGTGAGTGCCGGGGGTGGGACTGGGAGAGGGTAAAGGGGGTGTTGAGAACTTGGTAACATAGTTAGCATGTTGTATGCATGTTATATGGGGCTGGGCAGGGCTCTGTATGCACAATCGGAGAGGACAGGAAATCTCTCGTTGTATAAGGCTAAGGGTTAGGGCATTCGACACCATTAAATGGTTCGTTCATGTTCCTAAATGGCCAAATTAGGTAATAAGCAGTTTGAGTTAATGTTCACCACATCTTCTTTATTGACCTTATAATGTTAAGGCTCAGTTACCATTTGGGCTGTGGGGACTAACAGCTGTTGTGCAAATGCGTTTAATGAAGGCCCAACTAAAGGGCAAACAAAGACAAAAGAAGCTTTGGTGTGTTAATACAAAACATGTATTGCAGACAGGAATATTCGGTTAATCTGATACTACAAAGTTGTTCATTTTGGTAAGGGTCGAGGCCTACCTGCTAGACCTCAAAGTAGATTTACTTAATTTGCCCTATAGGCATCTTCCACATGGACTACTCCTATTTGGGGATTTGTTGGATAAGAAATCTCCCTGATGCCAAATTCTAGACCTGGCATGCATCAGACACACATTTAATGGTTGCAGGGCCTGTCTCTGCCTGTAGAACATGTAACAGATACACATCATTACTCAGCTACCTGTTGCACGGCTGAATGCCAATCTGGCAGGTAGCCATTCATCATAAGGGAACCAAGCCTCACAATGTGCTATGGGCGACTAAGTCCTGTGGCTAAAGGAGCTGATCAGTGCATGTGCTTCTGACAAGAGCAGGGTCCCTTAACCCTTTAATGCTTGATTAATGCCTAAGCCCTTTTGGTCATGAATGTGATGCATGAATGCAGCACCGGTAAGTACCTCGTCAGTGTTGCAGCCATTCACCATGTGGACTCTACAGGGTTCAGAAGGGTGGGCATGATGGACCAATGCAGTGCCCAGTTACCCACATGCAGTGCTGTGTTGGTGCATCATGATGACAAATGAAGATGCTGTCATTAAAGGGTTAATATGGCCTGAAGCCATGAAGCATGAGTCAGATGTAAGGATGCCTTAGTCAGACATGCAAACTCTGAAGAGGAAAAAATCTGAGCCCAGGATCTTTGGAAGTTGGGGAAGAAAATTTGAAATTCGAGACCTGAAATGGTGCATTCTGATGCATTTTGGCGCAAAGTCTCAGCTCTGAATTATTCTCTATGATTGAGACTGGAAATTTGTTTATTTTTTTAGGAAAGGTTTTTTTAGGAAAATTGGAAATCTAGACTTGAAAAAGTGCATTCTGCTGCACTTTGGCCAAAAATATATTACAACTCAGATCAGTATTATCCAGCCTCTATGATTGGGGTCTTATCTTTTTTGAGGAAAGGATTTGGGAAGATTTGACAATCAGACCTGAAATGGTGCATTCTGGCCAGAATTGTATCAAAGCTAAGATCTGTATTAGCCAGCCTTTTCTTTATGATTGGGGTTGGAACTTTGCTTTTTGGATGGAAAATTCTGAAATTCTTGACTTCAAATGGTGCAATCTGATGCATTTTGGCACATCTGGCATGTCTACCCCCATCTTAAACCAGCACTAACATAGCTATGTGTTGATTTGCCACTCACATGTCACATTAGTACCAGGGGGGTTTGGGGGTATGCTCCCCCAAGACAATTTTGAAAATCAAGAAGGGAAATGGTGATATTTGATGCATTTTGATCTTCTTGTCTGATGAAATTATAAGTCCCCCCCCCATATAAAGGTAAACAGAGTTCTCATTGGATCTGGACAAATCACAAGAATGATCAATTTGGAGAAAGAAAAATCTGAGAAATCTGAGGAGTTTGCATGCCTGCTTAGTTCAGTAATGGCCGAGTAGAAGTAAAACGACGTAGCAGAAGTGTTGTGTATCTGTACTGTTGAGGTAAATAATGTGCTGCACAAACTGTCCCCAAGCCTTTCATTAGGGAGGCTCTAGTTTCTCATATTCCCCGGTTATCGGCCTCAGTTTTCTAAATATATATATATAGGTATCTCCAAAGAGAAGGTGTATTGCAGCAGATGAAATGGTTCTCTGGTTGAGCTATTCATGATTTAAAATGGCCTGAGATATGAATGGCGTTTTTTCAATTCTACATGTATACATACAAAGAGACATGCTACCATAAACATGTTAAACATGCATATTATATGCATTAATTGATATTTAAAAAATCATCTTGATTAAGGAAACAGAGTGAAAGAAGAGAATGTTGATTGTGTAGAACTACATATCTAGAGCAGAGTAAGAGGCAAGGAACTGTTACTTCTGGACGGGGGGTATAAACAAGATAAAACACTGTCTCCAGAGACAACAAAATAGACCACACCTTCTACACTAATGGTTTGAGTGGAAATCCCTCTGGGAACGAAGAAGGTCGATGAGAACTGTGTTTGTACCAGCAGTAAGTGGATGCAATGTTGCCAAACAAGAGCAAATGTGCAGGGATCATTTGTAGGTGCTGACTCATGATTATGAAGAAGCGAATGTACATCCGCTCAGGCAGCACAAGTAACTAGTCTTTAGTATCACAACAATATCTAGATGGCAAAAAAAGAGAGGAATCTGACCTACCTACACTACCCTTTTCAGACCATGTGACCTGAAACCTAACTTTGTTGGCCAGAGTAACTGATTGTCTAGAATACATAGCTGCAGTAATGAATTTCCATTGGATAAACCATGAGGAGAGACTAGTCTACTGATAGCTTCTTTGGTATGAATAACGGAAACGACGATGTATGCTGTATCTTTATAGCTATTTCTACTCATTCATCTACAGTTATTTACATACTCATTATCTCTTATTCTATCTTTCCTCTAAGCAGTTACATATACATGTATATATATAGGCCTACAACACATAAGACATGGGTCGTCATTTACGGTTAAGTAAGATGTAGATGTAGTAATAGCTGATGTAGGGGTGCTTTATAAATTGCTGGAATCACTGCAGGGGCCATAGTAATAGTTTTAGGTTATATAAAAGAGCATCCACCTTCTAAACCTTACTGTGACTTCATTGTTAGACAATGTGTGCATTGCAAGTGGTGAGGAGGAAACAGTGCATTTGACACCTTCCTATAATCTCGTTATTATGATGTATAAGTATTCAATATTGCAAAATCTACACCCATTTTTAAAGTGTTTTGTATTGTGATTGGTCTACAGCGACAAAGAAAGATTATCATTTCGTAGAGCCATAGGACATAAGAAGAACCAGTAAGTTTGCCAACAATGTAGTAAAACCATAGGATTCCTATTGGGCAACACAGCCTAGAGTCTGATCCCATAGTGAATCACTTTGTGCAATTGGTTCTTCTCAAAAGGCAAGAGGACAGCACTGTGGGGATCTTCCCTGCAGGGCAGGAATGACACAGGCCATGCCACTGCTATTCTACCCCCTCCCTTTTCATACCCCCTCCCCTGTACAAGTCCAATGGCATCACCTCCCCACACACCCCACGCTATGTAAAAGGATCAATAAATGTGTTTCCCTCTGTAGATTTGTGGCAGGGAGCAATAAGCCAGAGCTCTGCTGAGTAGGATACCCCCCCCCCCCACCCCTTTCTCTCCTCAACTTTCTTATCATATTGGGAAAAAAAACTCCCCAACCACTAACAGCCATTGTGTCATTGGCTCTAGTTGGATAGGTAAGGAGTATATTGGCACTTGAGTGATTTAAATGTGTGGTCGCTATTTTTATTCCTATTGATCATTAGACCCGTCATACTTTCTTTCTGAAGGAAGACTAATGACACAGCAACGTATTATAGCTCTGTAATTTAAGGGTGCTGTTTTTTAATATTCGTGCATCAAACAAATGTACATGTGATTTTTTTTTGGTGTGTGTTTTACGTTTCATACTCTCTCTATGCCCAATGTGGCCAAATGCGAGTCACAAAGTCTTCGCCATTAAGTCATTACCATTCAGAATAGATTCTCATTTTCAGTCTTTTTGCAACGGAAGCTATCTTAATGCCTTCACTTTCAAAATGGGTTACTGCCTCCGCCATTGTCTGATTGCCTGAAGCGGCCAATAGTGAAAACTAGTAGATGCCTTGGAGGCAATCACCTGTTAATTGCTATAATTAAATAACTTGATAGAAAATGAATTCTAGGTGGCAGGTCTAACCAGTTAAGCATTAATATATAACAGTCCTACAGAATAGCTTAATGCAACATGTACATAAACCTATTGTATAAATGAACTTCATGGCTGACAATCTAGACATGACAGTTCAAGGTCAGAGGATGTAAGCTGTGAAATGGAAGGCATCTGATATGTTTATAGCACCAAGATGTATTTGATCTGACCATGAATAGAAGGAAGCATAGCCAGAGATGAGAGGACAGCGATATGTTTACACACATCACCACTACAAAACGGCCAGACATGCCCATCAATAGTCCATACCAAGCACGTATGTGCACAAGGTGGACAATATTAGAGATGAATAATATTTGGGGGATAAAGAGCCCTGTTAAGGTGTTATGCCCATTTTAATACACCATGCTCCCTGACTATGCTCACTGAAGGGTCTGTCTAGTCATCATCCCTGTATGTCTGAATAACGGAAACATTCAGGCAACTACTACATAAATGTTACTCTGTAAAAACTATCTTAGATTCACTTAAGCCTTTCAGGATGTATCACACTGGTCAATGTACAATGGGAAACAGTGTGCATTTCACCAGAACAGGTTCATAACCATACTAGCAAAAATGGACGAAGGATAATTATATTAATGCTTCAAAGACAAGTAAAGTGTTGGAGAATGACCCCAGAGAGTAAACATGGAGCACATGGAGTAGGAAACTGAAGATCATGGGAGCGGAAGGGGTGCAATAAATAATCTTATAATTCATGGTGTCAAGGAAAGCTGATGTAAATTGTAAGGCTATATGACTCACAGATGAATTGATATAAAAAATAGCATTCATAACTGTACACCTGGCACAATTTCCAAAACAGATCTGCCAAAGCTGAGCGTGACCTCCCAGTAGATTTTTTCTTCCTTACAGCATTATTGTGCCACAGTAATTTCCCAGCTATGTGACGCTGTGGGTTGTCATTCTGAGATTCAATACCAGACTCAATGTTGTTTTACACAGTCATGTACATTCTTTATTTTGGTACAGTGACCCAAAAGAGGGTTTCCTTTGTAAGACCATAGGATATAATATGCACCTGTAAGTTTGCCACCAAGGTAGTAAAACCATCAGACTTCCGTCCCCAAAAATGGTCTAGACGTCATAGTGCCTGAGCCCATGGTGAATCACATTGTGCAATTGCTTCTTCTCAGAAGGGGAGAAAACAGCTGGGGGGATCTTCCCTGCAGGGCAGGAGTGACACAGCCCATGCTGCTATTTTACTCCCTCCCTTTTCGTAGCCCTCCCCTGTATAAACCCAACGGCATCACTTTGTCCTGCCTCACACACCAGACACTACATAAAGGATCAATAAACAGTTTTCCCTCTGTAGATTTGTGGCATGGAGCAATAAGCCAGAACTCTGCTTATAGGATATTGAAGGATACTCCCCCACCCCTTCTCTCCTCCCCTCGACTTTGTTTATTATATCAGGAAAAACTGTGTACACCAACTCTGCTCTGCAGTCAGTAACAGCCATGGTCTTTGGCTCTAGTTTAATGGGGGGAAGGAGCATATATATTGGAATTTAAATGTGTGGTTGCTATTTTTGTTCGGGTTGATCATTAGACCAGCTGATACTTTCTAGGAAGACTAATGTCAGTTTAGAGAGCAATGTATTTATACTTCTCATATGACCTAAAGGTGCTGCTTTTATTATTCCTTATTTGATGTACTTTACACTGTATATTCTAATCTTCCCGTGACCACTTTGGCTAAATGCCAGTAACAAAGATTTTGCCATTAAGTCATTACTATTCAGACTAGATTCTCATTTTCAGGCTTTTAACTGTTTTAATGCTTTCACTTCCAAAATGGAAAACTGCCACAGCTTGCCTGATTGCTTGAAGTGGCCGATGGTGAAAACTAAAATAAAACTCCTAATTCTTATAATTCATAATCAATATTATGATACAGAAACTATTTCTCGCTGAAAAGTCTAAACCAGATAAGCAGTCAATTGATTAGTTATAATCAGACAGAATAATTCCCATTATACCACAGCGGGCACAGAGAACAAAGCATTTCATACCTCTTGTATATTGCATACAGCTAGTAGTATAAAATAAATGATAAATAAGTTATAGGCCTTATACCAAGCTGTAGAGGTATTCAGTGAAGGGAGCCTTCACTGTATTTCACGTACAGCTTGGTACTCGTCCTATAACTACTATAAAGCTAAGCTGTTACTCCTGCCTTTTTTGTTAGACATTAATCGGTATCATGTCTTTTTCTGGGCAGTGCAAATGCACATGGAGCTGGGTGCTAATCTCCCGATGTAATCCCTAGCTTTTCAGGAGGTGTACCTCATAGAGTTCCAGTACCATGGGGCTATACTGATCTCAGGATACAATCACAGTGCCCACGGGGGTCAGATGTGGTCGCTACGCTTTCCCGTTTTGTCACTGCCTCCTGCTTAGCTGCGCACATTGAGAAAAGTCTCTTGTGCTACTCAGTTTACCGACCTCGGAATGATAGAGAGCTGAGTCAACTCAGGCCGGGACTCGAACCAGCTATCTTCAGATCCGTGAGAGAGTGCGCTACCGCTGCGCCACCCTGCCTTACATAAGTACTATACATAATATATATGTACATGTATGTGTTGGATCGTCATGGCTGTCACTCTTAGACAGGCAAGTTCAAAGTCTGCAGATGCAAGCTATGAAATATAGCACAGGCATCAAAGGCATCTGCTATGTTTATAGCACCAACATGTATTCGATCTAACCATGAATAGAGCAAAGCATAGCCAGAGATTCATCCTGAGAGGATAGTGATATAATATTTACAAAGTACAACTACATGAAGGCCAGGCCTGCCCATCGATGGTCGAGACTGAGCATGTCTGTGCACAAAATAAACGAATAATGTTTGAGGAAGGGGACCCTACTGTAGTGCTATGCCCTTCATTGCAGACACAACCCACGGTCCATGCTCATGGAAAGGGTTATATATACTCATTATCTCTCTGTGTCTGAATAGGAAATATGCAGACAATGTTACTCTGTGCAAATGGTCAACCTCTAAATTCAGGTATATGCTACCCAATATGTGTTATGTGACATATAGTGATTTTTACCCTGCACAGGTTCATAACCATAATAGTGAAAATGGAACAAAGGAAAGTTACATTGGCGCTTCAAAGACAAATGAAGCTCCGGAGAATAATCATGGGAGCGGAAGGGGGTGTGTTAATCAATTCTATATTTTGTCCTCTCCATCTCCAGTACAGTGGCCCAGGAGGGTCAAATCTTTTTGTAAATTTTGAAATTGCAAATTCACTTCAACTTGCAAAAAATCAACTTGAGTTGAAAGTGAAAACTCTAACTTCAACCATTTACTGTCACCTGTCAACTGTCAATTCAAGTAAAGCAACTTGTGACTGCTATCTTTCAACACTACATCAAACAAAAAACAATGAAAATGTCTAAGTTGAAAGTGAAAACTCCAACTTCAGTCACTTACTGTCAACTGTCAACTGTCAATTCAGCAACAACAGCTTGTGACAGGTATCTTTTAGCACTGCAGGTCACTCCATGTGTCCTATGGTACACTGCAAAGGGTTGTGCAAAGGGTTCTGCCACACAGTGTGTGACATGTTTCATGCATGTGTGACAAGTGTTTGACAAGTGTGTGACAAGTGTGTGACAAGTGTGTGACAAGTGTGCAAAACATGTGACAAGTGTGTGAAAAGTGGTACACAAGTGTGTGACAAGTATTAAACATACATGTGTGACAAGTATATAAGAGCATGTGAAGTGACAAGCATGTGACAAGTATGTGACAAGCATGTGACAAGCATGTGACAAGTATGTGACATGAAGTATACAACACTTGCCACATGCTTGCCACATGCTTGTCACATGCTTGTCACATACTTGTCGCACTTGTCACATGCTTGTCATATACTTGTCTGATACTTGTCACTTGCTTGTCACACGCTTGTCACATGCTTGTCACAAGCTTGTCACATGCTTATCGCACTTGTCACATGCTTGTCACATACTTGTGTGATGCTTGTCTGATGCTTGTCACATACTTGTCACATGCTTGTCACATGCTTGTCACATGCTTGTCACAGCCTTGTCACATGCTTGTCACATGCTTGTCACATGCTTTTCACATGCTTGTCACATGCTTGTCACGCGCTTGTCACACACTTGTCACACGCTTGTCACACACTTGTCTCACGCTTGTCAAACACTTGTCACAAGCTTGTCACATGCTTGTCACATGCTTGTCACATGCTTGTCACATGCTTGTCACATACTTGTCACTTGCTTGTCACTTGCTTGTCACATGCTTGTCACATGCTTGTCACATACTTGTCACTTGCTTGTCACTTGCTTGTCACTTGCTTGTCAGATGCTTGTCAGATGCTTGTCACATACTTGTCTGATGCTTGTCACTTGCTTGTCACTTGCTTGACACATGCTTGTCACATGCTTGTCACATGCTTGTCACATGCTTGTCACATGCTTGTCACATGCTTGTCACATGCTTGCCACATGCTTGCCACATGCTTGTCACATGCTTGTCACATGCTTGTCACAAGCTTGTCACATGCTTATCGCACTTGTCACATGCTTGTCTGATGCTTGTCTGATGCTTGTCACATACTTGTCACATGCTTGTCACATGCTTGTCACATGCTTGTCACATGCTTGTCACATGCTTGTCACAGCCTTGTCACATGCTTTTCACATGCTTGTCACTTGCTTGTCACTTGCTTGTCACACGCTTGTCACACACTTGTCACACGCTTGTCACACACTTGTCACAAGCTTGTCACATGCTTGTCACATGCTTGTCACATGCTTGTCACATGCTTGTCACATGCTTGTCACATGCTTGTCACATACTTGTCACTTGCTTGTCACATGCTTGTCACATGCTTGTCACATACTTGTCACTTGCTTGTCACTTGCTTGTCACTTGCTTGTCACTTGCTTGTCAGATGCTTGTCAGATGCTTGTCACATACTTGTCTGATGCTTGTCACTTGCTTGACACATGCTTGTCACATGCTTGTCACATGCTTGTCACAAGCTTGTCACAAGTTTGTCACATGTTTGTCTGATGCTTGTCTGATGCTTGTCTGATGCTTGTCACTTGCTTGTCACATGCTTGTCACATGCTTGTCACATGCTTGTCACAGGCTTTTCACATGCTTGTCACATGCCTGTCACACGCTTGTCACATGCTTGTCACATGCTTGTCACATGCTTGTCACATGCGTGTCACATGCTTGTCATATACTTGTCACATACTTGTCACATGCTTGTCACATGCCTGTCACATGCTTTTCACATGCTCGACACATACTTGTCACCTGCTTGTCACATGCTTGTCACACTTGTCACATGCTTTTCACATGCTGGTAACATACTTGTCACATACTTGTCGCATGCTTGTCACACACTTAGCACACACTTGTCACATGTTTGCCTCATGCTTGCCACATACTTATCACATGCTTGTCACTTCCTTGTCACATGCTCTCATATACTTGTCACACATGTATGTATAATACTTGTCACACACTTGTGTACCACTTTTCACACACTTGTCACATGTTTTGCACACTTGTCACACACTTGTCACACACTTGTCACACACTTGCATAACACCTGTCACACACAGAGTGGCAGAACCCTTTGCACAACCCTTTGCAGCATACAATAGGACACATGGAGTGACCTACAGTGCTAAAAGATACCTGTCACAAGCTGTTGTTGCTGAATTGACAGTTGACAGTTGACAGTAAGTGACTGAAGTTGGAGTTATTACTTTCAACTTTGACATTTGCATTGTTTTTGGTTTGATGTAGTGTTGAAAGATAGCAGTCACAAGTTGCTTTACTTGAATTGACAGTTGACAGATGACAGTAAATGGTTGAAGTTAGAGTTTTCACTTTCAACTCAAGTTGATTTTTTGTAAGTTGAAGTGAATTTGCAATTTCAAAATTTACAAAAAGATTTGACCCTCCTGGGCCACTGTACTCCAGAGGAGCTGATGTGAATTGTTCGACTATAACTCAAAAATTAATTTATAGGGAACACATCATTCATAAGTTGCAACAACTGGCACAATTTCCATAACATATTGTGCCAAGCAAGCTACCTGCATGATAGTAGACAGCTGCACTATGATTATCACCCAAAATATTCTGTAATGAATTCCGACGTGGATAGAGGGAAAGCATGGTCAGGTTCAAAACTTATTTAATGAACAGTTGTTTACTTTCAAAATTCTACCTGCATAGATAGCCTAAGGGATCTGATGTTGCTATTCTATAGTATCTGTTGTAATAACCACCTAATATTCACCCATATTTTCAAACAAGTTCAATGACTCACTTACTTTTCAAACTTCTACCTGCATACTTGGCCTACGGGGGTTGATGGAATAACGATCTACTGACTTCTCAAATATTTAATGGAGTGAATAAGATCAAATTACTATTTGAACATTTTACCTGGTTTAAAGTGTTATCCTTTTAGTGTTATATTAGAAGTGTTTGCAAAACCTGAGCACATTCTCCAAAATCTAGATTAGACTGCATATCAAGTGCTGAAGGTCCTACTAGTTGATACAAGATGGTCCCCCAGTAGAATTGTCCTTCCTTACATACATCATTGTGCCAGTTAGTCACGTTGTGGGTTGTACTACCATGAATGCCAGTGGGGCTGTGAGCAATTCACAGATTTAGCTGCCATTATTCACTTAAAACAATGAATATATAGACAGCAAATTGGCCGTAATAATATAATGTACAGAGGGAGTTATCCTCATATATAGCTATTATTAGTTTATGAATTATTATAAACAACCGACTTACTGAAGCCCTCAGTGTAATACAAACAGCATGGAAGTCTAGGCAATCGTTAGAAGGACTGATGATGCCATAGGTCTAGAAGTCTGGAACAAATAACAATTTCTAGCCATCTTACAGATGTGAATAAAATCTCACTCCATTAAACCTAATCTTATCTTGTTATTACAAAATCCTTGCACATGCACATAATTGTGATGTGAATATTCTATTTCTGATTTTCCCAATATGACAAATGCACTTCTAAAACCATGCCACATAGTACAGAAGAGTCCATTGTGTAGCAGTTATGGCTGACAATGCATTACACCTTGCCCTGCCAGTCAACAGGTCTACATTTACTGCTCTACCACACCCATTGTAAATGATAACGGTCTATGGGAATGTTGACTTCACATGCAATGTAGTATGACATGTTGAGAAACAACTGTCATGTCAATGACACCATCTGGAATGATGATGTGAACACTGTGCTGCTGCAGACAATGTTGAATATCCCTACATATTCCTCTATTGTCATCCTGTGAATACCATCAGAGAACTCAATATGCCTGCCAGAAGTAACCATTATTATACTAGGGGAAATCATACCTGTATATCATTAAAATGTTGGATTGTGTGTTGCCTGACGGCTCCTTATATTGTAGCCCTCATAATGCTGTATGCTTGTTCATTAGTGTAAGCTCAAAGGCAGACTCTTCAAAGCTATTTATACTTCTACACCCGCTGTGTTACAAGTAGAACTGACAGCTACACATGTTGATGAAGTTCCTTTTCTTCTACCGGATAACAATTCAGATATGTTTTTGTTTTCCATATACTCTCATAGCACAAATTGGAGTGATGTAAGGACGGTGGTTGCAAACAACAGACTTTCTGCAGTACTGTAGGCCGCCTACTTACATAACCTACAGTGATGTGTGGTTCTTATGATGTATGTGTTAGCCATACAAACACTCCATCAATCGGTGCATATTTACATTGCCCTCCCATAAACCAAACCCTGCACCTTATCTTTCTTTTTCAATAGTTTGTTGGATCAAGATTCTATCTGAAGCAATCCATATACTAGTACTCTCTCTATGTTAATATGACATATATATATATACATATATATATATATATATATATATATATATATATATATATATATATATATATATATATACATATACTTATATCCATAGCCAAAATCTGTGTGCCAGGGCTATCCCTTCAATGATAATAGATAGTTTTCCCTTAAATAACATCTGAGCATTTGCAGAATATTACGTTGGATTGCCTGTTACAGATTTATTCTCCCTTTCAATGGGATAGGACCACTAAAAAGGCAAGGAACACAGTGTACCAGTGCCCTATTTAGATCTGAGATAAATACCTAGTAGACCTCTGAAGGGGGTGATGATTAGAGTGACTACGATGAAAGCAGATTTAAAGGACATTTTGTGTGAACCCTGCATAAGAATGCAGTCCAAGGGGTAAAGGCAGTCTTGTGTGATGCCATGAATGGCAAAATCAATATTCTCTCGGGGCTTGAAGTAATCACTACCTTTCTGTTTGTGAAGAAATGTCAGAGTGGACCGTTTTGTAAATACTGAACGCAAATAAGGCTGTTATTTATATCATCTAATTCTATGGAGTAAATGATCCTCTATGTTGACAGGCCATTCTGTTGTAGATTCCATGATAAGTTGCCCAACTATTCATACAGTGACTAGCAAAATGACATTCGATGTAGCCATACATACAATGGACATGGCCAGCTGATCACATGTAGATAACCAAAACTATGAATATTTCATGTTGAAAAACATTATACAATTATTCAATTGGCTGTACTTTGTTAATTGATTTCTCTTTTGAGTATTAACCAATATGCCTCATTTTATAATGGTCAATAATTATTATACCATCCACATCATCTATAATCTGAAAACAAAAGTATTATGACTTGACAATGTTATGAATTGCCCCTACCGCACTCCTTCCTCTGGTATCATTTGTCACTGTTCCATTATAGAACACTTTATTATTTTCAGACAGGAGATTAATATGCTTCACTAGAACAATACCAATGATGCACACACAAGTACCCCATGCTCCAGGGCTTCCCCGGAGCACTTACACAGCACCATGCACCTCAGTCCCTCCTCCAAACCCTGAGGGGAAGGACAGGGAGGCTTGAAGCCACTTCACACTCCCACTGCACTTCACTTTAGATCAATTCCAACACCAGTGACAAACACCGGGCTAGCCTACTTTCACCAGACACTCTCATCCCCACTCTCTATCCCCAAGCCGTCTCTCAAAGCTGCTATCCATGTTCCATGGCCGTTAAGGAATACAAGGATCACTCAACAGACCAACTGTTTTGGTAAACATTGTTCCAGGTTCTAGATAATACCTTCCCCCATTGCTTATAACATTTCGTACCATTGTATATCATTTTGTGTTCAATTTTCCATTTTCCCGCACATTCCCTTTTTTTGTAAAGGCTTGTGAGACTTTCTATTTCCTTTATACACAGTATACCCTAGTCACGTAATAGCTTGATAAGAAGTAAATTGAATGCCAATCAAATGACTGGCTAACAGTGGTTCAAAGGTTGATGTGCGTCACAGGCTGCTGTTTTTAGATATTCACTCTGATAACAGATGCTGAAGGCTTGGGGTTTTCCTGCTCTGTAGGGCACATATGGCAGGAGCCTCCCCCCTGTCCTGCTTACAAGGTTAGACATGTCCACAGCTACTGCTAAACTATGGCATATTATACATCTTATTTCATTAGCCATTTCCAGCAGCTGGTGATAACATCGGAGGGCCTTAGATTATCAGAATGGCATATATGCCCACATATATGTAAAGCCATCAGAATTGGGGTGGGGAGCCTGCCCACACCTTAATCAACTACATGTATCTAAGGTTGTATTTTACAAGTCGTTGATAAAAAATATCTTTAACAGTAATTTGCAGCCCCTCATAGAGTAATTTAAGTGGCTTTTAATTATGCCTGCGGGGATCTGTGATATTTTGTAGCGTCCAGCATCCCCGTGATGACCATTAGCAACTCTGGATAAGGGGGTCTAATGGGTTGATGTATGAGGCTGCTGCGAGCCTTTCACACCCTCCTCTCTGCCCCCTCTATTTTCAACTAATATCAACCAGGACACTCACATTTATTTAGGTCATATTTTATTCAACTCTTGTTTGATAAATAAGTATGTCTATGGTGAATACACGTCTTTACATAGTATACCTATAGGGCCTTCGGGCTGGGTCACAGTGTTGCCCAGGTAGCATCCCATTGAACCCGCCCTGCTCCCTATCGGAAACACTTGATGAAAACAGTCTAACCCCCCACCCCAATTCTGATGGCTTTACATGTATGCCCACCTTGAAAGTCGAAGGCCCTCCGATGGTAATGGGCATGTGAATGTACCACGGATGAGCAAGTGTCCACAATCTGTTTCAAAACCTCCTTTTTTCTAAATTATCTGAATAGACTTATTAAAGCCTATGGAATAAACAGTTGGAGATGTTTACTCAAGTTATTACGTATTCCTCAGTCATAAGCGTGACAATGAATTCCTGGTGTTGGCACATTTTCAATTACAACAATTGGAAGTAACACTGCTGTCACATGCAGCTTAAACCCTAATCCGCCCTATGTACATAAAGAGAGTTGAGTACATGTCCCGGCTACATTCCAACTGTTAATATAGGGGTACCGACTTATTTGTTATTCCAACTGTTAATATAGGGGTACCGACTTAATTGTTTTTTTATTAAGACAAATTTATATTGAACAGGTAGTTATATGGTATGCAGTGATCGAGTGGTGATGGTATGGAAGCAGTGTTCAAGGTATGGGTTCAGTATACAGTCAGTGCCAATAGCATGGAGTAAAAGACTCGGTAATCATGGTATTATATGGAGTCAGCATTCGTGATATGGGGTCAGTTCCAGTTCAAGCTCAGTATTTTTTATTTGGCCTAGACAAAGGTACATTCAGCAGTGTGTAATGTTGATCTACCTACATTGGTTGTATAGGAGGGTAATTCATGCGCGTATGTGGGCTCAGACCCTTAATCTAAGCTCATGGGCTGCAATCTCATAACATTCAATAATTATGCCCACAAACGCGCCTAGTCAAGGGAGGGAGGGAGAGTCCAGTGGCTTGGAGACAATGGGTCAAAATTACTCTGGTTGTCCTTCTTCAATCTGTGCTACATGTAGCTGTGAACGGCATGGTTTAGTATACACCGTTAATACCACTGTCCCTGCACCCAGCCCTGTAAGGCCAATACACACAAAATGGAGCTGTTTGGATTCCCTTCATATGTTTAAAGGCAATGTTTCTGTAATGTGAACACTAACATAGGCCTAGTGATGGTGAGCTAAATGGGAAACAGTTCTAGAGGAAGGTGAACTTGGTGTCTCCATTTGTTTTGTCTCTATATTCGATTTTATTTAGGCCAATATGGGCACAGACCTCCTCAACAAAGAGATAACAGATAGCGGATAAAGGTCACAATGTCTTTTATGACATAACTATTGTTTGAAAAAGATATCTGATCTGATATGTGCTGCAAATTCAAATGCACAGCGATGTTATTGTAAACAAGGCAGGAAAGGCCTCCAACCCCCCCCCCCCCCCCAAGCCACCATCCGCACGTCTAGGTTCAGATAAAAAGAAGAGACCAGCTGTTGAAGACTAATGGGTTACAGATGCCAGACTAGAACAGAAAAGTAACCTAATATTCATGCATTAGGGTCTGGCCAAGCGAACATGATGGCAAGGAAGGACCCAAAAGGGACCATGGGAACAGCTAGGCAAGGGGCAACATTTATAAGTGAAGTAGCACATCAGCACACTGCTGCATTTGTAAACACCGGTAATGGTGTCACAGAATGTTGCGGGTGAAGATTAACCAGAAAACAAGTTTAAGATTATGCGGTTATCGTTTAAGATGAGGCAGAAATTAATGCCCTGCTGAGAGAATGTCCGTATTTGCAGTGAATATGGCAGAGGCATTTTAGACGAGTAGCCATAGATCGTAAAAGAGTAGGAGGACCTCATGGGTACAATCTGCCTCATTCAATTAATTTAAGAGGCAGGACTGTATGCTGTATGTTAAGACGGGGGTGGAGAGGAAGCAAGAGGATTGAGTGGTGGTTGGGTAGGGTTAGGATGGAGGGTGAGGTGGGGGTTGTGAGGTAATGCTGTGATATTATGAAGACCTTAATGCACATAAGGGAGAGGTGGGGAATAGGGCAAACATGGTGCAGGGTGATCAATGAGTACATTAGTAGGGTCCATCCGGACATCCAGGTCTCAAAGCTCTTCCGCACATGACCAGAATATGGCCATATCATCATTGCCTTCCCCCATTTGCAAGACAGATGCTAACACAGTGGGATGCCCTCTCTATAATCAAAATTGCTTCTGTTCATCCATATACCAAGGCAATGGTATAATCATCACACTATTACTACTGATTGCAGGACATATTTGCTTCCCTTACTGTAGAGAATTTGGCAACTCATTGAAGAAATCTCCAATGCATTTCCCCTCCCATTTCCAAGCACTGATTTTCCTATTTGAGTCCATGAGCAAGGCCATATAAGAGCAGGTTATGGATTTACGGTAATATAACAGAAAAAGTTCAGATTGCTTTCCATCAATATATATGCCACCCAGCAGAATATATAAGCCAATTACCTTGCATTTAATTCTCATACTCAGATTAGATTTAAGATTACGTCACTTTATATGAACAAAATCTTTAGTTTATAAGATTATGTATTATTCTAAATAAGCAAAATCATTATACAATGTATATTAGTTTTTAAATTTTAAGTGAATTGAGGCGGTATGGGTCGTAAAGTAATAGATGGGGTAAGGGTGGGGGGAAGATAACACTGATAATTGTGTTACATATCATTGCACAGGACATTTCTTGATTAACCAGAAAATAACAAGTTTAAGATTTTGTGGTTATCGTTTAAGATTAGGCAGGAAATAATGCCCTGCTGAGAGAGTGCCTGTATTGCAGTGAATATGACAGAGGCATTTCAGACTAGTAGCCATGGATTTTAAATGGGTAAGTGGGACCTTCTGGGTTCAATCTGCCTGATTCAATTAATGTGAGAGGCAGAACTGCATACATGCTGTCCAGACGAGGGGTGGCGAGATTGAATGGTAGTTGGGTAGGGCTAGACTGGAGCATGTGGTGGGGGTTGTCAGGTAATGCTTGACATAAGGGTAGAGGTTGGGGATAGTGCAAACATGGACACCGTGGTGCAGGGTGAGCAATGAGTATATTAGTAGGGTCCATCCGGACATCAGGGTCTCTAAGCTCTTTGGCACATGACCAGAATATGACAATCATCACTGCCCTCTCCCATTTATTTGCTGGACAGATGGTAGCCCGGTAGAGTCATCATCGCTCCTTTTTATATATAGCAAGGCAATGACATAATCATCACACTACTACTCCCAACTGCAGGACATCTTTGCTTTCCTTACTGTAAAGAATTTGGTGATCTAGTGAAGAAATCTCCAATGCATCTCCCCTGCCATTTCCAAGCACTGATTTTCCTTCTTGAGATTATAAGCAAGGTCATATATGAACAGATTATGGATTTATGGTAATATAACAGAAAAGATTCAAACTGTTTTCCATCAATGTATATGCCACCAGCGAAATGCATGAGCTTATTCCCTCACAATAAACTCGTAATTCTCAGGGGCACTGGTACTCTTCCGGATAGCTGATGCCAGTGCTTATCTTGCCGGTCGAAGCTCAAGTAATGGCTGTGCACCCTGGCTTACCTACACCACTGGTATAGTTCAAAAGTTCCCACGGCAATAGAGGTGGGTTATCTGGGCTGTGTGAGTTTGTATTCAATCTTAAAACAGTTTTGTAGCACAGCGATATGGAGTGATGCATAAGGCTGTAGTGGTAAACAATAGACTTCTGCTGTGGGCGGCCGACAATGATATCCGCCTGTTATGATGTATGTGTTATCCATACAAACAGCCCATCAAGCTATGCATATTGGCATTTCCCTCCCATTTCATCTATGGTATTGAGCATGAAATCTATGACATTTATTCTATGGCCTCTGCCTTGGCTGCTATTCAAGAAGTAAATCGCAAAATATTCATATGCAATGTGCACAATCAGCTCATCACATGTTGATAAGCAATATTATGCAAGCTTCAATTTGAAATTCTCTATAATGCTATCACTGATATCAGCTTGATAAATTCATTTGTAAACTGCAGTACTGCTACTTTTATATTTCAGGACTTTGTCAATTAGTTTTTTCTCATGAGTATTGACCCATAGATGCCTAACGTAATGATGTTTAATTTTAGAATTCTAATATGATGTAAATTTGTATTTGAATAATAAGTATTGCAATATTAGAAATTGCCCTCACAGGGTTCCTTCCTCTAGAATCATTTGTCTATTCCCATTGTAAAGCACTATGTTATTTTTGCACGTCCGATTTAGCTCACAAGACTAAGAGTTCAATAAGATTGTTGAAGGACTCGCTTTAAACATTTCTCCGTGTACTCGCGTGAGCTAGGTGTCATCTGCATTATTTTTAGACATAAGACTAAGATGCTGAAGCATACACAAGCATACAGCAGTGTTTCCCCAGGGTCCTTACACTGTGCAATGCGGTATCTTCTATCCTAACCCTTCCAACCCTCAGGGCAGTGGACAAGAGACTTGAAGCCACTTCACAAGCCTACTGCACTTCTATTTAGACTAGTTAAAAACAATAGGGTCAAACAATGGGTTCGCCTATTTTTATCGGACACTCTGACCCCCTTTCTCCTCTATCCACCTACCAAAGCTGCTATCCCTACTACATGGACGTTCATGAATTCAAGTTTATATCTTCACTTACTTTTATTGTGTGCAGCATAAGGTAAATGTATGCAAAGCTATTATCGACAACCAATTGTAATACAGCAACTGGCACAGAATGGAAAATATCTGGATTACATTACAAGTCTCTACTAGCACATTACATTTTCTATACAGTATAATCAATTCATTCTAGTCACGTATCAGCTTGATAAGAAATAAATTGAATGCCAATCAAATGACAAGCACCACTCCCTGATACCAGTCAGCACAGCATACTTGTCATTTCTCATGTATTTCACCAACAGATGCGGATGCTTTCTGTCATCCGGTAAGTACATTTTCTGTCTCGCCTGCAGGGTTTGACATGTCTACGATTACTTCTATTCATCAAGAACTGTTCATCTGTCTATCAAGCGTGTACCATTGTTACACAAACTTTTCAGCGCCTTTGGCGAGGGGGGGCGCGAAACATTCCACGCGTTCTCAAGGGGGGGCGTAAAAGAATTTTGCCCCTCCACGCAAAAACTCACCACCCCCCCTGTAATTAATAAATGAACACTCCCTAAGGTTACTGGACCCATTTCATATGAGCCTCATTGTATATATTTAATATTCTATCTACACCTTGGACAAATTGATACATACGGCCATGTACACATTCTGTGACCGTTAAGAGATATTTACAGAATGAGTCTACAGCTTTATCCGGTATATGGATTTTGCAGATAGGACTTTAAGAATGTACCACCCCGGATGCAGAAAAAGCTTACACAACAAGAACCAACCCTATTAAGGAGTAGTGTTGTGCAGTATGAAAACATGTGCAAAGCACAATCAAATATTTGTCCAGTCCTTTACTCTACATTGACAACAATTTCTAATATACAGCAGTCCAACATTATAGCACTCCAATGCACTATATGGATATATATCTAAAACTGGACATCGACATCCATGTAACAGAAAGCTATATTTATTAGAAGTAGAAATCCATGAATATCTATATGAAGGAGAACACCATGTTCATGCCTATATGTCTGTGTGTATGTTCATTTCGAAATTCAAGATTGCAACCATTGATTGAATGCCACCATGCTTTCAATGTAATCTCGAATTGCAGTTGCAGTAGTTTGATACTAATAAAAAAAAATCTATTCTATTTTTCTTTCATGAACAGTTGGCATCCCATAGATTCAAGATGGCTATCACTTATTGAATGTCCCGATGCTTGAAATGCAATCTTGACTTGTAGTTGCATTAATTTGATACTATCAAAAAAACAAATCCTATTTGATTTTTCCTTCATTCAACCCATTCAAGATGGCTACCATTTACTAAATGCCACAATGCTTTCAGTGCAATGAAGAATTGTAGTTGCATTAATTTGATATCTATATAAGAACATTTCTATTTGATACCTTTTTCAAACACAGTTGGCACCCCATAGGTTTAGGATGGCCACCATTCATTGAATGCCACAATGCTTTAAATGCAATCTTGAAATGTAGTTGCATTAATTTTAAACTGTTAAAAACATCCAATTTAGTTGTTTTTTTCATGAAGAGTTGGCACCCCATAGGTTCAAGATGGCCACCAATCATTGAATGCCATAATGCTTAAATGCAATCTTGAGTTGCTGTTGCATTAATTTGATTCTTAAAAAAAACACTTTCTTTTCTTTCTTTCATGAACAGTTGGCACCCCATACATTCAAGGTGGCTACCAGTCATTGCATGCCACAATGCTTTAAGTGCAATCACAAATTGTAGTTGCATTAATCTGATACTAATAAAAAAACTAATTCTATTCTTTTTTTTATTTATGAACAGTTGGCACCCCATATATTTAAGATGACTACCATTCATTGAATGCCCCGATGCTTGAAATGCAATCTCGAATTGTAGTTGCATCAATTTAATGCTAATAAAAAACAAATTCTTATCAATTTTTCTTTCATGAATATTTGGCACCCCATAAGGTGGCCACCATTCATATTAATGCAAATAGAATGCTTTAAGTGCTATCACGACTTGTAGTTGCATTAATCTGATACTAAAAAAAAAAAAAATCTATTTGAATTTTCTTTCATGAACAGTTGGCACCCCATAAATTAAAAATGCACCCAGCACCCAGGTCAACAGCTATATACAGACACGTGTACCTCCCCTGCCTGTTCTCCTTCAATGCACAGTGAAGAGGGTGGGAGGGGGTGACCATCAACAGTGCATAAACACTTTGATTGGATGACAATGCAGTTTTTATATTACAACCTAAATTTGTGCAACGAAAATCATCAAGAAATACTAAGTATTTTTTCCAAAGAAAAGCTTTTCTAGAATGGCTCGGTATTCAGGAATCCTACTGCGAATAAAAAAATGTCAAATTCTAATTCTAAATACCTGAAAAGTGAGAAATGCTGACGTTCACGGGTTATGTAGGAAATGTACTAAAAACAGCAAAAAAGGGCAACAAAACCCTAATTTTCTCAAAAACTGTTCAGTAGGATTTTTTCTAACTGAGGTTCCACTGTTTTCTACCCTCATATTACACATTGGCATAGAGAATATATTGACACCTAGTCAGGATTTTGCGCTAGGAGCAATCTGTGAGGCGAAAAACAGCCAAAATGAGCCACTGGTCTGAAGTATAAAACTGGGCATCGATCACTATAGAGCTACAAAGAGACAGAGAATCGATGTCCAGTAACTAGACAGTGTATATTATGAACTTAGAACTTCCATTGAACTATTCACATCATTATCACAGTTGCTGTTTATAAGAATGCGACCACCTGCCTAAAGATAACAACCATCTGATGGCAATCTTATAGGCCTGATGATGCAAGCAGCTTGCACTCACATTATCTTTTAGTAATAACTATAGTATGTTGTTTATCACCTTGCTAGAATAGGACAGCACATGAGTAGGAAATGTCTGCAGGGCACTGACCAACCTAGTAACATGATCAACCAACCACCAGGCTGTCCACAGCACCATGAACAAAACACTTCTCCAGTCCCCATCACCAGTACACCCTGCAGCTAAATCTTATTCTAAAAGGTGAAAAGGCAAAATCGGTAGAAAGCTTTGGATAAGTAGAGATGCCACTCCCTGGTCACTAAAATGTAGGAAACTGATTCTTTTTTTTTTACATTTACGTAGGAAATGAATAAAACACAGAAATCCAAGGGGGAAGGTAGAAATTCCTACAGCGATAAGGAAAGGGACACCTCTGAGTAAGGACAGTATTGAGGGTCTTTCCCACTGCATTCCCATCTCTGCCAAACAGAAGCACGACATGGTTCAATATTGAATGCCATGTTTGGTACCGCTAAAAAGGGCCTGAATCTCTAGCTCAAATTGCCAAACGTGCCTTGACAAACTGTTCTTTCAAAATTGATTAAGGCTCTTTTGGACAGATCCCTTTAGCTTTGATATTGCTTTTTCCCAGACTGAAATTGAGTAGGCCTACACTGAAAACCCTTGCATGCCAGCATAACTACTAATAGAGATTCAGGTTGTTTATTCCACACAAAGAAATTATATACCATCTAATGCATTCCACAATGCAAAACCAAGCATTAAACATATACATATGTGTTTGGCTTAAACTAAGACCGCAACAGAACTGATAGCCTACTCTACTAGGAAGGTATATGAAGGTGCGGGGTTGTGTAGGCGTTGTGTAAGAAGTATATAAAAGTGGGGGTGTTGTAGGCTTTATGTAAGTAGTATGTGAAAGTGGGGGATGGCGTAGGATTTGTTTAAATAGTATATGAAGGTGGGGGTGTTTGTAACAGGCTCAATGTAAGTAGTATATGAAAGTGGGGGATGGTGTAGTCTTTGTGTGAGTACCGTACTTTCTAGTGTAGAAGCCGCGGCTAGTATGTGAGTCAAATTGTCAGTGTGGCTCTCTATAATACGGCACGACTATATAGTTTATAGCCTTGGCTTCATTCATCAAGTTCAGAATCTACCCCTTTCCCTGATCAGTCAATAAAAAGTGTGAATCAGTAATGGAAATTCTGTATATTCTACTCCTTCTATCTATATTACAACGAGGCCTAAACAATATACAGACATCCTCCGTAGAAAGCAGGCTATAGTGCTCTGATAGACATTATGTGGCTTCTGAGATAAGAGAGAATAATTGTCATCTTTTTCTACTAAACAGGAATCATTGGCAAAGTTCCACCACAGTTATTAATATCTAAAAAGCCAGGCTGGCAACCGCTTACACGCCTCCAGAATTATCAAATGAGATACCATATATCAAAGCAAATCGATACATCTTTTATGGTATAGATTATATTTCCGTAGCCCACCGTTTTCCAATGTTTCTTTTCTAGCACAATTAGCATTACTTATTCATATTTAAGATGGGGCAGCAAAACGTGGATATGAGGTTCCTTCCCCAATTAAACGTTTCCATAAATAGTTTTGGGCACACGTGGTCCACGTAGTCATTAAAGTGTAAACACTATAAACTTATTCTGTCTGCAATAAACAAGTGATACTTTCTCAGGCAGGCCTAACCCTTATAAGCCACACTTTTGTTGTTTATGATATCCATAAATGTGTAATTATGCTCGTAATTGGTGGTGATGTAGTCTGTATATCATCTGTAAATTGAAGGTCTGCTTTGTTATAGATAGGTATTGCTTAATCTATTGGTTGGCGGCCATTGCTATACTACTGGAACAGCTAATGAAATGAGACATCTAGGCTATATACATATTCTACAAAAGAAAATCCCTTTCCCCATGCAGAATGCCAACAGCTCACAGATAGTCATTTCTATATCTACTGGGTAAGTGCAGGTGGAGATAAATATAGATATTGATGATGTCTGTAGGTTCTTGCTGACAGTCATGATGTATTCCGCACCCTTCGCTTTCAACTACACCTCTGTGAAACTACCCTTTACACCCACAACAAATATGTTTCTTCTTTGATTTTAGCATCAGACAACAGCTTCCATTAAAGATACTGTACTGCTTTCATCTGGAGAACATAATTATATTAGTGGTGTACATATGGGACATCATAGAGATAATATTGTAAGAGTGAAAGTAGCTGCTTCCCAAACTCGGTTGGCTCTGTTGCTATGTGAACGTACTTTAAGTGCCTTTGATACATCAGTAAGGGTATGAGGATGGTCTTTATTACAGACATAAGGGGATTGAACATCATGTTTAATTCCTTCAAAATACCATTCTAATCTTCCGGTAAGATTCATCCCAGGTACTACACCTAGCTACCGGGCTAGATTGGGGTCAATGTCTCAACTGATACTCCAACAATTGGGTGATTCAGCCATCCCTTCCTCCTCCTCTCATCATAGGGATGGGCAATAGGGCAGAGGCATTACAAACTGGCGGCTATAGAAGGTTAACGAGTAAGGAAGTGAAACCTCCTGGGTCCAATCTGCTCAATGTGATTAGCTGTGGATGGGGGAGGGGGAGGGGGAGGGGTAGGAGGACTGTATAGGCTGTGAGGTCTGGGCGTGGGTTGGGTAGGGATCAGGGGGATTGGTGGTTAGGTAGGGCTATGATGGAGTGGGTTGGGGGGTAACGTTGGACATAAGGGTAGAGGCTGGGAGATGGGGCAAACATGGACACCATGGTGTAGGGTGATCGATGAGTAAAGTTGTAGGACACATCAGGACATCCGGGTCTCCAAGCTCTCAGGCATGTGACCAGTCTATAACAATCATCGCTGCCCGCCCCCATAGCAGGACATGTGACAACATAGAGGTATAGTTATCACTGCTTCATATAGCGGGACAATGACATATCTATCACAGTTTTTTGTCCATTGCAGGACATCATTGCTTTCCCTTGATATAGGGAATATTGCACTGTATTTCCCCATCATAGAAAATATGGCAATGCAACATACAAGGGCCTTGATGATAAAATCGGGTGTGTCCATTTTAGAAAACCAGTGAGCCGACTGTGAGGACGACTAATGCCATGGTCACTTGGGTTTCATTGTTTATGATAAACTTTGGTGAAGGCCACATGAGTACTGCTTTAAAATGTAACATGAGGAAACACTATCGTGGATTTCGTAACCTTAGCCCTGTAATCTATCATGACCCAAAGGATTATATCACAAATGAACATATGACATAAATATATAGTGGTTTAAAACTATAGCTACTATAGAGTAACACTAATGTTAACTAAAGGAGTGGGCTATGTTGTTAGAGAGCTATTGTAATTTTGACCCAAAATATGGATTCTACACCCTAGATAACCCTAAAATCCATGTATCACACAAGGAAATCAGACAATCTTGACTTTTTGGTGGCCATCTTGGCAGCCTTCTTGGAATTTTCCTAATTGTAATTTTGATCCAAAATATGGATTCTACACGCTAGATAACCATGAAATCCATGTATCGCACAAGGAAATCAGACAATCTTGACTTTTTGGCAGCCATGTTGGCAGCCATCTTGGAATTTTCCAAATAGTAATTTTGACCCAAAATATGGATTCTACACCCTAGATAACCCTAAAATCCATGTATCACACAAGGAAATCAGACAATCATGAGTTTTTGGTGGCCAGCTTGGCAGCCATCTTGGAATTTTCCAAATTGTATTTTTGATCCAAAATATGGATTCTACACCTCAGATAACCATGAAATCCATGTATCACACAAGGAAATCAAACAATCCTGACTTTTTGGCGGCCATCTTGGAATTTTCCAAATTGTAATTTTGACCCAAAACATGGATTCTACACCCTAGATAACCCTAAAATCCATGTATCGCACAAGGAAATCAGACAATCTTGACTTTTTGGTGGCCATCTTGGAATTTTCCAAATTGTAATTTTGACCCAAAATATGGATTCTACACCCTTGTTAACCCTAAAATCCATGTATCACACAAGGAAATCAGACAATCATGAGTTTTTGGTGGCCATCTTGCCAGCCATCTTGGAATTTTCCAAATTGTAATTTTGACCCAAAATATGGATTCTACACCCTAGATAACCATGAAATCCATGTATCACACAAGGAAATCAAACAATCTTGACTTTTTGGCGGCCATCTTGGCAGCCATCTTGGAATTTTCCAAATTGTAATTTTGACCCAAAATATGGATTCTACACCCTAGATAACCATGAAATCCATGTATCACACAAGGAAATCAGACAACCTTGACTTTTTGGCGGCCATCTTGGCAGCCATCTTGGAATTTTCCAAATTGTGATTTTGACCCAAAATATGGATTCTACACCCTAGATAACCCTAAAATCCATGTATCACACAAGGAAATCAGACAATCTTGAGTTTTTGGTGGCCATCTTGGCAGCCATCTTGGAATTTTCCTAATTGTAATTTTGATCCAAAACAAGGAAGGGCTTGAGGGCTAAAATGTAGTGTTCTTAGTCGAATGTCGCGGGACATAAATAATCTCGTCGAGAGTGGATCCTCTTTTTTCGACTTTTTTGGGACTTTTATTATCCCCTCAAGCTAAAAGTAGGCCTAAAAAAGTAGGCCTAGTCCCAATAGGAATTGAATTTATGTAGGAAGATTTTATTATCCCCTCAAGCTAAAAGTAGGCCTAGTCCCAATAGGAATTGAATTTATGTAGGAAGATTTTATTATCCCCTCAAGCTAAAAGTAGGCCTAGTCCCAATAGGAATTGAATTTATGTAGGAAGATTTTATTATCCCCTCAAGCTAAAATGTAGGCCTAGTCCCAATAGGAATTGAATTTATGTAGGAAGATTTTATTATCCCCTCAAGCTAAAAGTAGGCCTAGTCCCAATAGGAATTGAATTTATGTAGGAAGATTTTATTATCCCCTCAAGCTAAAAGTAGGCCTAGTCACAATAGGAATTGAATTTATGTAGGAAGATTTTATTATCCCCTCAAGCTAAAAGTAGGCCTAGTCCCAATAGGAATTGAATTTATGTAGGAAGATTTTATTATCCCCTCAAGCTAAAAGTAGGCCTAGTCCCAATAGGAATTGAATTTATGTAGGAAGATTTTATTATCCCCTCAAGCTAAAAGTAGGCCTAGTCCCAATAGGAATTGAATTTATGTAGGAAGATTTTATTATCCCCTCAAGCTAAAATGTAGGCCTAGTCCCAATAGGAATAGAATTCATGTAGGAAGATTTTATTATCCCCTCAAGCTAAAATGTAGGCCTAGTCCCAATAGGAATTGAATTCATGTAGGAAGATTTTATTATCCCCTCAAGCTAAAAGTAGGCCTAGTCCCAATAGGAATTGAATTTATGTAGGAAGATTTTATTATCCCCTCAAGCTAAAAGTAGGCCTAGTCCCAATAGGAATTGAATTTATATAGGAAGATTTTATTATCCCCTCAAGCTAAAAGTAGGCCTAGTCCCAATAGGAATTGAATTTATATAGGAAGATTTTATTATCCCCTCAAGCTAAAATGTAGGCCTAGTCCCAATAGGAATTGAATTTATGTAGGAAGATTTTATTATCCCCTCAAGCTAAAAGTAGGCCTAGTCCCAATAGGAATTGAATTTATATAGGAAGATTTTAGGAAGAGAACGGGATAAACAGAGAAAGGGAGAACGGGATAAAGGGAGAATGGGACAAACGGAAAGCGGATGAATGGATCAAGAGAGAACGGGATAAAGGGAGAAGGGGATGAACGGAGAACGGGATGAACGGAGAACGGGATGAACGGAGAACGGGATAAATGGAGAAAGGGATAAACAGAGAACGCTATCAACGGCGAACGTGATAAACGGCAAACGCGATAAACGGAGAACGTGATAAACGACAAACGGATAACGGGATAAACGATAAACGGGGAAAGGTATAAACGGGGAAAGGGAGAACGGGATAAACGGAGAACGGGATAAACGGAGAACGGGATAAACGGAGAAAGGTAGAAAGGGAGAACGGGATAAACGGAGTACCAATATAATCCGACAAAACGAAAATCGCAAATATCTTCGCTGTTTACGCTCCGATCGGCCCGATTTTCGGAAGGGTAGGAGAACTTCAAAATCGTTTTTTGGGTCAAATCGTTTTGGGGCTCAAAATCGGTTTTGGGGGCAAAATCGGTTTTGGAGGCAACATCATCTGCAGCTCACGCCGCCCCCCCCCCCCCCCCCCCCCGGCCAACCCGACACGTCGAACTCGAAGCGAAGCTGCAACGAAGATGGTGTCGCTGCTGACGCTCTGATCGACTCGCTTTTTCGGCCGAGACGTAAAACAGCGGTTACGCGCTGCCGGGCGCTGACGCCCACAGCCACCTGCTCGCCCCCAGCCACCTACTTTCCCACAGCCACCTGCTCACCTACAGCTACCACCTGGAATTCGATTATACATGACTTCCAATATATGAAATTAGGGTAGCTTCTTCTGGCGATTACGATTCTGCTGTTAGAAATGAGAAATAACGTACTGTACTCAAATTAGATAATCCATTTGACTTTCTAATGACAAAAGCGGTATCCCCTCAAGCTAAAAGTAGGCCTAGCCTTATAAAAGAGGATTAGGGGCAGGAAAGGTGCTATAAAAGAGGATCTCGGGCAGAAAAGGTGCTAAATAATTTTTTTTTTTTTGTGTTTTTTTTTTGGCTTCAGCGAGGGTAGGGGGGCTATAAATAAAATAGGCCAAGCTATAGTTAGTAGGCCTACATTGAGAGAATTGATTATAGTCCCGGTGCCCCCCCCCCCCTCTTTGTTTTCAATAGCCTAGCCTAGGTCAAATTGATACATTTTAGTAGCGGCAGCAAATTGATACATTTTAGTAGCGGCAGCAAATTGATACATTTTAGTAGCGGCAGCAAATTGATACATTTTAGTAGCGGCAGCAAATTGATACATTTTAGTATCGGCTGCAAATTGATACATCTTAGTAGCGGCTGAAAATTGATACATCTTAGTAGCGGCCAAACCCTGAAAACAAGTAGATCCTTAGGCCATGGGAACACACAAATGAGTTTACTGTCCAAGATATTTTGACAATAGATGCGGCTGTTTTTCATTATTCATTTTTCATTATTATAAACCTCTCTAAAATGATGGGTTCTGAGGGTTGTAGCAGATATATTTCAACCCCAAAATTGGTCAAAACATCCCATTTTGTCAAATTTTGAGAATAATGAAAATTTACATTAACAATGAACTTTTCATGCGGCCCCTTCAGAGGCATGCGGGCGGTGGATGGTAAACTCAAACCTCAGTTCTCATGGCCTTATTGAGGTCATTTTGAGCATATTTATCGATTCGAATCGATGCGAGTTGACGCCCGCCATGTTGGATTTCGTTCTATATTTCCTTGCCGCCTGCCGCCAAAATGGCGGCGGCTGCAGCGTGATTTCTGAGTGTCCAATCAGCACACCGCTTAGTGGTCACGTGATCATTGTAGCGGCCAACATGGCGGGCGTCAACTCGCATTGATTCGAATCGATAAATATGCTCTAAATGACCTAAATATTCATCATTTCAACCCCCCAGCACATGTTTTCGGCCTAGAATTCGAAAATAAAGAGAATGGCGCTGGTCGCAACCCTGAAAACGAAGTATTTGGTCCCATATAGACTCCTCGGCGCGCCGAAAATTGTCAAAACAACAACAATTTCCGAATGTCACGTGACCACAGCCCTGACTTCTGATTGGTCGAGAGGTGAATCACGCCTGCCCGCCATGTTGGATTTCGTTCGGTCTTTCTACATTTTTCATCGATATGTGACCAAATACTTCGTTTTGGAGGCTCAGACCTGTCCCATTGTCTTTATTTTCGAATTCTAGGCCGAAAACATGTGATGGAGGGTGGAATGGTGAATTAGTAGCGGCTGAAAATTGGAATACGATGAATAAGAGATTGACGCACAAAACACAGTTACTAATAGGAGCAGGGGCCAGCTTGGGAGTATCCGCGACCGCAGATATGAGAAATACGCGAAGCAAATGCAAACTTCACATCAAAATACTGTTTTCATGCAAAGTATTTTCATCAAAGTAAGGACATGAGTTATCACCATTTTTAGTAGGGAATACAACAGAACAATACTTGAAATGGTACAATACTGAAATCATGTAGAAAATTACATTCTCCCAACATTCACTTTTTTTTTGGCAGAATCTGAGTTTTTTTTCAGTTTTTTAAAGAAATCTCTTATTTTAGGTGATTTAACTTCTTTTTTTCCCATTTCTTTTTACATATATAGATACCTGAGGTGTTTTGCAAAAGAATGATATAGCTCAAATAGTCCACAGGATATTTCATCAAGTTGTAACAGATCAGGCAAAACATGTCTGCACAAAAAAACAGGGTGACTATATAAGAGTGGGCTTGACCTAGTTTCATAGCGTTACAGCGAACATAGCCCACTCCAATTACAATTGCCCCTGCTCATTAACCAATGCATATGGCCAATGCCGTTAGTGAGATTAGTTTCTTCCAACTATGATTCCACGGGTATCGCAGGCTTCTGACTAGTGAGAATAGGTAGCGTCTAAATTCCCTATCAGGGAGACGAAGCTTCACGTATCTAAATTTGGCATGCGTATAGCAGCCAGATGATGGATCTTTACATTATGTCTCCTAATAGAGAAACTGTGCAGATGCTAGATTATCCAGAGTTATGGCATGATAGCTAATTAAGTGTGCATTCCCTGGGGAGTTGTATGAATATATCCACCCATCATTCCACAGAGCCTCACAGATTACAGCATTGATTTGGTTAATGGATATGGCAACGTTGCTTACTGGTTCATTCTAGCTGTAGACTGAATGTGTGAGTACACTTTCTTCTGATACATATATGAATAAAGTAATCAATATTGAGAGGATCAATGGCTTTTCTGAGGATTAAAACCTACCCAATTATGTCTGGAAGAGTAACAAGGGCTTCTTTTAAAAGCCCATGGCAGCACTTCTGAAAATGTTTCAGAAGCATTGAAATATGCACTGGTTCATAAATTTGGTCATGCACAGAAAAAATATCAAAGTTATTTGAGAGGAGATGTTACCATTGCTACACCTACCTAAGTTTGTGATTTCATAGCTATCTTTTACAGGTCTTATACAGACAAACCCTGGAAAGACGTAAAGAGACCCGATGAAATAAGTCCCACGCCCATTGCATATATGTGATCTGAACATCCGGTATTGTTTACATACAAAGCCTTTTGATCGGGATATCTTGTATAGCTCATGTACAAACTTTACAAAGCCTTAATCATAGAGGTGTTTAATGTTTCTGTACAATAATACTTCCTATTAAAGCGTCACTCTCCCCACTAACATGCTATTCTTTATTTGACTAGAACAATACTAGAAAAACTATATGTATGTAGACCCTCGTTGAGAATGCCACTTTAAGGTAAGAGATATATATATATATATGGTTCTATTCGGAGTCATCCTGAGGGTTATTTGTATGCATATGCATATTGTATGCATATTGAAGCATCATGGATGGGCCTATTTAAAGTATGCTTTTTATTTTAGTAAGAATCGATAAAAGTATTTGCAGTTTCTAACTCATACTCAGTCCCATAATTCAATATAGAAAAACAAATAGGTCAATGATTCTCCTATCATTATGTCATAGTATATTGGATATAAAATACTATAGAATACTATAACACACACATATATATTATGGATCTACATGCCAATACATGTGTGGCCAGGTGGCAGTATGTTAGTCTGCATAGACTGATGAGACATTCACCGTCCGTGCAAGGCTATTGAAAGGGACTAATTTATCTCAGATTTCCCCAATTGGCCACCCTCAGAAGGCATCATTAAGACTCTATTCAGAACCATGCTGCAGGTATCCCACAACATCCTTCCCTGCCCTACGCCATCTTTCCCTTTTTATCAACCTCCTGTGGACATCAGGGGTCAGGTATCCAATCTAGTTCTTTGCTGGGTAGACATACTGTATGGCGGGGTATCAGGAGGCATTTCCATGGTGATTCGACTGGTTTCAATCGAGTATGAGCATTTGGCAGGTGGGACTTGGCATGAAATGCCAGTCCTGATGGGAAAACTCCCTGACAACGTACGCACAGTGTCTAAATATGCAAAACTCTGCAATATTGACTTATATTTGCTCATCCTCTGTTCATAATACATATGCTAACTGTTTATTTAGATAACTCTAATGGTGACATCGAACGATAAAGGTGACACCGATTTCATATCAACATACACCCTTATAGGTTGCAAGTGGATTGCACTTTAATACGTAATTCCTCGTTTTATAATATTTATTTTGATACCATTTACAATATTTATGTGGATACCATTTTGAATGAATTAATAGGAGATGCTTTCATGGTACTGTGCAGATGAGGCGGATAGCAGTGTCATCCAGTCTGATAACAGGCTTGTGAATAACCACGGGCAAAATAATCTTCGCGTCCCTACCCCTACTACACCCTGCAGCAAACGTGCTTCAATCTCATTCGGCGAAATGAAAAAGGAAAAATCAGGAAAGGGCAGAGAATAGGGCGGGGATGCGTTTTTAATATGGACAGTCATTCAGGGATCTTTCCCATCTCTGGCAAAAATGGTGCAATATTGGATGTCTTGTGTGACACTGACAAAAAGCTTCTGAATTTTTAACTCACATGAGAAATGGCCAATCATGTCTGGTGAATGCTTGACTAATGGTTCTTAAGCTAAAAGATTAAATGGCCTTTCATAATTGGTTAAGGGATTCCTGGTCTGACTCTTTCAGTGTGGTAGAACTGTTTACTGTTCATTATGACTGTATTTTCATTCACTACCAAGAAACTGTGGTGATAAACGCCTAATACATTATACAGATCATAACATACAAATATGTCTGCCTGAATTATGTACCAGTATGTATTATTTGGAAGAAGCTCATTGCATGTTATTTTGGTTTGAGGCACAAAGAAAGGCTTTGCAGAGATTTAGATTTAAAAGATTCTAAATCGCTTTTTTTTTAAATTCTGCATGCTTCCAACCATATTTTTCTGTGTTTTGCCCTGCCACAATCATTCAGTTTTGTACTTCCTTATGTAAATATCTTGAAACAATTTGAAACCAATTTGGCACATCCGCCTCTGAACAGTTTTCTACTGTTACCGTTTTTGTAAGGCAATTCACTAGCCACAAGCTAATATTCATTTCAAAGTCATCTGAATAATTTCATGCCCCTGTACCAATATGAGATAGAGGAGAATTTCAATCGCACATGACCGAACAAAAGCCCCCAACTTTATTTGGAAATTTTCCGAATATGTGATTGACAGCACTACTCATTCCCAGGCACCTCTGGTCAGTCTCCAGTATATGCATGGCACCATCTTCAAAACAGAAATCATGGCTTCCTATATATTATCGACCTCTAGTTCCCTTCTTTAACACTATCCTTGAACTTTCAATACAACGTATTGATTATGAATATACCCCATAACTCAATCAGCTACTCTGCTACAATATGCAGACATGATCTATAACTCTATAAAGAGTGCACCATATTGCTCTATATGCAGTGTTAAAATTAAATAGGCTAATTGTCATCTTTGACCCCTAGACAGGAATCCCTGGCAATGCTCCATCACATCTAGTGTAAAAAAACAAGGTCGCTTTTCCACCGCCAATCTTGAACTGAAAGGCTTCTGGTATCCTTGAATCAGATTCCATATCAAAGCGGGGTCATACATCTTTTATACAATTCATATTTATTGTTGTAGTGTAACTTCATCTCATTTGGCATGGTGTATGGCAAAATGACTGAACGTGTGATTTACAGCACAAATGACTCATGGTCAGGGTGATTAAATGATTGAATTGATTGACTGAAAGTTTGAAGCAGCAAAATCATTTCGGGAACAATAAATTATTTGTCAATTCTGAGAGCAGAAACGTATTTCCTAAGTAGAATTCCCTCTAAAGTTGAGTGACAGACTATCTTGAAATGCCTCCTCCAAACCGTCGTATAAGACTCTGGGTGGTAATCCTGATTCAATTATCATCTCACTTACTAAATATGTCTAGATTTCGATATGGACTACCAATACATCTATTGCTTTGAGTAGACATTGTCTGAAAAGTAATTGTAATGGACAAGCCGAACCTTTTCTATGATGATCAGAGATCTGCTTTGCTATATATATCTAGCTATTGTGAGCTGCTTTTCTCTCATCTTTAATATTCAATGAGAGTGCTATCAGATAAGTATAATCATTGGTGATATAAACTGAATGATTAACTGGTAACTAAATTGATAGCTCATTAACCTAACCGATAAAAAAAGCCTACGTTCTAATTATATTCCATGGCCAGTTCTTCTTTCCCTATGGGTGCTCAAATGTTTCATCAACCTGTCATTACAGAGGGTAAAATAATTATATAGATATTGATGATGTCTGTCGGTGCGTTTTTCTGACACTCACGTGCTCAGACTATAAGAAATATAACGACTTTCTTTCAACTCAACCTGTGTGTAACTATCCCCGCACACCCACAATGAAACACAATTTCTTCTTTGATTTCCACACCAGGGGAGAGTAACCATAAAAGATACAATATTGTTTTTACTTGGAGGTCAGAATTAGTTATTGTTTTATTTACACCACTTCTCATTAATGATGAATCCTTGTACTCAATTCCCTAGGGACAATAATACATTTCCTGTAAACTAGTCTGCAAATAGCTTTAATCAGTTTCATATAAGACAGTTCTGACAATATAATTGGATAGGAAAGGACAGGCCTAGATGCCTACGGCACATGTAGCTGTAAAGCATAAAAAGTACTTTTAACCTGACTCATTCTACATTTGCTAGCTGAGCAGTAGGAATCAAAATTTCTATTATTCTGTATTCTGAAGAATTTAACATATGATGGGAATAAATCCGGATTTGAATATTTTCAGCTTAAATATGTCCCTTATGTCTTGCCAGTATTCATGGGACATATTTACGTGTCCTGTCAACTTTGTGAAGGGCTCTTGTGCCGATCTAATTTTACCTGTCAAACATGAGACAAGCATCTCAAATAGTGAAGGAAACACTACTACAGTGTTTTATGCAGTATGCTGTCACTTCCACTGGCTGTTTGGTACACTTTATGTCATGGAGTGCTTTAGTATTATTTGAATAATTAGCAGGATACATGTTTTTATCGGCAAGGGTTTGTATGGTATATTGAGTGGGACTTTACTAACAATGCGCCAATATATAAAAGTAGTACTGCTGATGACTGACTACCTCAGCTTAATTAGCCTACTGCAATGCCTCAGTTTTAAAACGATCCATCTTTAAGAAGCCTCCTAAAAAATATCTAACCAATCTTATTGAAGACGAGAGAAGAGGTCTGTCCCCACCGCGATGCAACCTTGAACTGAAGCTATTCAAAACTTCAATGGCCACCGTCGTCATGGCGCCGCCCTCATTGTGACGTCACAGTGAAATCACATGGAAGGGTCTCCCTAGTAACCAATGGTAGATTGGATACGGTAACCAGCAACACTTTGTTTAAGTTGTTGATGGTTGTTTGTTGTTATTTTAGAACAGCAAATGGAGACATAGTCAGGTTTCGCTTATATAAAAGCTCATCAACTCAAAAATTAAAAATTAAAAAAAATAAAAATCTAATAGGGAAATAATCCCCCGAAAGAATCTGTCTTAAAGCCAGGGTTTTACGGTAGTATATATGTGGATGTTCTGTCCTACCACATGGCCACCATTCAGCGACTAACAACCAGTCCCATGGAAACAGACCTTGGAGGACATGGAGCCCTGCAGAGTGGCCTGCAGTAGTCCAACTAACCACTACTATGCCGACTGGTGGGCATACAGCGAACACAGTTCAGCAGAGATAGGTGCTTCACATATCAAACAAAGTGCATATTAGTCTACTCTCCCCGTATGAATGCCATGCCTTGTGCTTGCAGAAGTACTTGATGGTTTAGCTTTGAATCATGCTTTTTCTACTGCATAACTTTTGTTTTCTACATAACAGCTCCTGAGATTTTCCATAAAATTCCTACACTGCTGGGGATAACAAATATCCAAAATCCCTCTATCCTTGCTTTGACTACAATGTACAATCCTTATTATAATTGATGCATTCTTCAGTCGATAGGACTTGGTTCCTTGAGACGAAAGATCTGAGAAGGCCCTTTAACATTTTCTGAAGGTTTTGCCGTGCTTGATCAATACTTATTGATTTCAAAGTCTAGAACATCAGTGCACACTAAACTTGTTTTCTCCCTACTACTTGGCTCACTTGGTGCTAAAGATTCCTGTCGCCACCTTTACTGTCACCGTGTTAACCCTTTCAAAGATTCGTGGAAGATCATTCGCTATATATGAACAGGGTTCTAGACTGTGAGGGGCTTTCTTTTTAAAGGTTCCAATGATAAAAGAAACGATCTAATTCAGATATTGGTACTGTTAAAACAAAGGAGAAGATATCTAATATTGACAAGCATTTCAGCTATTTATCACACATAGAATGCCAGAACAATATATATGCCATTGATACCAATAATGCCTCTAATAATGATAGAGATGTATCGAAAAGCAGGAACATCGATTACAAATAGTCATCTTCTTGTCCTTGTAAAAAGTGTCAGATTATGAAGCAGATCTGTCTTAAAAGGAACTCAATATAAACGTTCTTTTTAAGACAGAGTCAGCTTTATTTGTTGAAGAAAAATCCGGATCACTCCGATGATGAATATTGGACAGTGTGTAGTAATTCACGAGGAAAAGATAAATGCTGTAGCACAATGAGTTTTTCGCATAAAAGTGACGCCTAGCACTGGTGACAAACAAGGCCAATATTCCTCTGACCTTTACCTTACACAAGCTTATGACCAAAACCATGGGCCGTCACTGGAGGAGTATCTTGCTACCAATACGACAACATCAGTGCTCATGCTTTTTAAAGGTGAGTGGGACCCTAGATTTACCTCTAGGCATTCACAAGTATACCAAAGTAGATGGCCAATTGTGTGTATTTCCACCATTGTCCAACGGCAGTGTTTATATTAGCAATATTGCCTTTTTTCAGCAATAGATATTTCGGGCGCCAAGTGTGGTCTTAAAAGAGTGTGTAAGGTAGATCTCTGAGTGACAATGTAAACTCCTACCTACCTGCCCATCATGTCCACACGATCCTCTAGATGGCGTCTGTGTGCTTGTAAATCTGTGATGGTGAAGGCCTGTTCATCCAAGTCTTGACGTTGAGCCTCCAACAGAGAGGCAGACTCCTCCAGCTGTCAATAGAGATACACAGGTCAGAAGTTAACATGTCACCAATGTCACAGGTCAACAGCATCCAACAGACATAAGATCTCCATGCAGCTGTAAACAGAGGTCACATACAAGACAGAAGCCAGGTCAGAGGTCAACAACCTACAGCTGTAAACAGAGGTCACACACAGGACAGAAGCTAGGTCACAGGTCAACAACCTACAGCTGTAAACAGAAGTCACATTCAACTCAGAAGGTCACAGGTTACCAACCTCCAGCTGTAAACAGAGGTCACATACAGCTAAGTTCACAGGTCAACAACCTCCAGCTGTAAACTAAAACATAGGGCCTACAGCTCTGGTCACAGGTCAACAACCTCCAACAGACAGGTCTGCTCTAGCTGTAAACAGAGGTCATATACCACTGGTCATATTTCTATTTGGTTACATCAGGTCAGACTAAAAGAAAAGTTGGTCAATGTATTTCGCCCACCTTATTTTCGGGAGTGCAAATTTTGATTTTTGTTGAAAAAACAGAACATGGAAAGGAATCTTTTATTACTGAACTGTAATGTATCATAATACTATGTGTGAACTCACCTTTTCCTGTAGGTGAGCTTTCTGCATTATTTCTGACTTCAACTGATCGACTGTGTCCTTCATACGCTCTAAGACAGTTCCCTAAAGAATAAAGTTGAACCTATAGTGATGGACATGAGCTTCAAATATGGATAAATCTATATAACATATTTGCTGAAAATATGCTTGCTCAGCAATTTAGTTAATTTTTTTCCTACATAATTTGAGTTTGGTCGGTTTGTGAACGTTGCATTTTACATGGGTGAAACAAATAGTCAGGCTGGATATTACATCTCAACATACTGATGAAACTCCCTTACTATAGACTTGATGACTGTTGGTACACAGGGTGTCTTCAGTAAACTATCCATTATTTCTTGGTGACTTTCTAAATCGACGCCAGTATCCGACCCCAGCTCTGTCAGGTACACCCTGGGTAGGGAGAAAATAACATTACCGTAAATTCTCTTGTGTGAGCCTAACCCAGGAAATGTTTCCATCGCGATAATGCGCTGGTGTGCTTTCAATTTGGGAGTGTCTAATCTATATTGCCAGAGCATTTATCAAACATAAAATTATCTCCCCGATGCAACGTCTGTATTTTGTATTACTCGCCTGTGTTTTGCAACGTTTTCTTTAGATAATTTGGCGGAAGATTTGCCCTTGCTACAACGTTGAATGATGTACCGTGATCATACTTAAAATAGTGGATTCCCGGCAGACTTTAGTATGAATGAGTAGCATCTCCTTGGAGATATGAAATTACAGATTTACCTTATTTTCTCATCCAGTTCCCCAGATATGTCACCCAGATTGATGAGGTCTTGTTCTTCTTCAGGACTGAAACTTAGGGCTGCGTCTTCAAGGAAGACTGTCTCTAGCTCCCTGGCACACAGTGGGAGGGGCATCTTCGGGGTGTTACCCAGCTAGTGGGAGAAAATCATTTTCTATTTAGATATTAAAATGAATATAGGTATGTAAGATTCATGTTTTAGCAGCACAGGCGAAATGATTTCCATCAAATGTTACTGATATTTGACTTGGCGTTTCCTACGCTTTTATATTATATATTAACTCTAGGAACTACGAGGTATAAATGACACTCACACTGGACTTGATCTCTGTTGCTATGGAGGGTGTCCTTGCTGCTATAGGGGTCCTGATAGGAGTGGCAAGCATGGGCAGCTTATACGCTGGTGCTACCGTCTCCTCAGCTCCTAACTCTGTCATCAAGTATGTCCTGCAAAGCACAGGGAGATTAGAAAATCTATAATCGGATAGACCTATATGTCGTGGGAAGAACTGTTCTTTTCACTTACAGCCTAGGTTAGTCTAGAATGGGTAAAGTGTGATACATCTTCCCTCTTTCAACGTTATATTTGATTTTGCACCTAGTTACACTGGAGAAGGAGGAGGATGTGTGGGGGTAAAGGGAGAGGGCTATTTAGTTCCTTGGCACCCTCCACCGCCATGCGGTACAACTCAGGCCTCCCTCCCTCACCACCAACCACCCCTCCCCTCAGACGGGGTACATGCATTCTCCGACCAGTCCCATTATGGGCTGCACATATTGTTACAAATGTCAATAAGTATATTTATCAATATTTTTCATGTATACAGCAGTATATGATTACTTACTCGCTCAACTCCTGACGTGTTTCTACTAACTGTATCTCCAACTCCGATCGTTCAGTTTTCAGATTCTGAAGAAAAAGAATTTGCATGTACATATGGATGAATCATTTGTCTAAAATGTTCCTTCCCTCTCATTTTAAGAAAGCGAATGACCTTGGCAGCTATTAATTGAAACAGTGTATCAAGTGCTTTAAAAGTACAAGTCTACTCACCTCATTAATTGTATTCATCTCCTCCAAAAACACCTTCATTTCTTGTAGCTGATGCAGATTCTGAAAGCGGAGTACTTTTAATTGTTAATTTAATATAGCAAATTTACAGAACATAGTCTATCTAGTTGAGATAGGTGGCATCTTTTAAGCATTACAGAACCATGAAATAATATTCTTTTTTAATCTTGTTTTTCAAGGGTAAAATAAATCCTCAAAAATCTGACAACTTTTCGACATCTGTAGATCTAGGACATATCCATCCTATCTACCAACCTGTGCTAACTGCATGTCCTTCTCCTCCACGCCACGCTTTAGCTCTTCTGTCAGCTTCTGTGTGAGTCAGGTAGAAATGTATGAAAAACGGCGTAAAACAGAACGTATGTTCAGTAGAAAAATGAGTGATAAACTTGAACTTAGCTGTACATCTGGCTTCAGGTTTGTTTTTTTCTCTTATCAAGTTTGTTGGCATTATATCAATTTGAACCACATCTTTTAATGATTATTACTCTTCCTTTAAATTCCAACTTTGTGATCTTTGATATCAAATTATAAAATTCAGTCCTGAATTGCAAAGGCTTACCAAAACTTTAAAGACATATGGCTACCTTTTCACCAGCTAATGTCTCCTGAACGTGATGCTTGCTTTGTTCCAAATCTTCTATTTGTGTTGTAAGTTCTGAGAGCTGTGGACAGGAATTATATGAATTGTGAATAAAAGGCAGCCTATTCCACATACAATCAGAGCTAAGAATCGAGGGAAGGTGTCACAAGATGAGGAGAGCCAGTTTTGTGTTTTAAAATCGTTAAATATATGACACAAACATATTTCATAAAGACTGGATGATTAGATGCCATGGCTGAATAATGGCAATGCGCCCAGGCTATGTTCATTACTTTTACTTTGTAATTGCATAAATTGAAACTATTATAAACACATTTTTTAAAAAGCAGGAAAGGCACCAGGCACCCAAGGGTTAAAAATGTACTGGCAGTTGGGTTGCAGTCACTGTAGTGATACCATGAGAGTGTGACCTACCTGTTCCTCCAGTGCCTCTGCCTTGTGTTGCTGGATGGAGGCGTCTCGCTGTGCCTGGAGGAGACTTGCCTCCAGGTGACGCTGGGTCTCCTCTCCTGCAGCTAGAGCCGCCTTAAGCTCCTCGTTCTCGGCCTCCGCTAGCCGCACCTTGTCTGCCATCTGCTGGGCGCTACAAGCACAAACAGGCCATCACACTGTTAGTAGCCTGTTAACCCTTTAAGGACGACATGTCGTTAAAAGATGGCATTTGTCGTCATGATGTACCAATTGATGCAACCCCGGCGAGTAACTCGCCGGTCCTGCATCATGCCATGGGAGTGTTTCAACCCCCGTAGGATCAGTATGGTGCTTGAATGGAGCACTGGAGAGTTACTGGCCAGAGCTGCATTCATGCATCATGATTAAATGATGGTATAGTGCTTTATCAAATGTACTTTGTCCTTTGTCGTCATGATTGGTGCATGGAAGTAGGCCTGGTAAGTAACTCGCCACTACTGTGTTCATGCATCATTCAGGCCCTACAGGGCTGATACACTCCCTCTTAAAGGGTGGGCATGATGCAGCAATGGAGTGGCAGCGAGTTACTGTGTCGGTGTATCATGATGACCAATGTTGCTTTGGAAAAAAACACGCCATAAAGCAACACAGGTTTAAAATATCACTTTGTTAAATTGCATTGTTAGAGACAGAAATTGCGTATATGCGTTAATTAGTGCACGGTACAATAGCGGAATGCAGTAATTTAATGAAAGGCGGAGGAGGCAGATAATGAAGCAGGATAAAATGTATTTCAAATGGGCTTTCTGTTTGCACTTATTACATAAACAAAATCTAGCCTACTGATTAACATTTGATAGAAATCACAATAAGTACCTGCGGAGACTTTTCCGTAAAACTTCCATCTGCCCATTGATAAAGTTGGTGCTCTCCTCTGTGGCCTCTAGCTGGGCGTGGAGCGTGCCGTTCTGCTCTGTGAGCCTCTTGTTGTAGAACTGCAGCTCCTCCACCCTGTGCTGTAGGTGCACCATGCTGTGGGCAAGGGGAAGGGACAGCCATTAAGGACTTAACATGCAAAGTGTTTAATTAACTTAATGTACTGTGTTCTTGGTCGTCATGATGCATGAATGCAGTACTTGCAAGTCTATCACCAGGGCTGCTTTCATGAACACTTCATGCCGACCCTTTGAGAGTGTATATATATTAACCCCGCAGGGTGGGTATGATGCTTGAATGCAGCCCAACTGAGTCAAGTGTCTCGTATAAGCCGCGGCTTGTACGCAAGTCAGACTCAGCTTTAATTTGATACCACACATGCCCAGGGTTTCTGTAAGTTCATGTATATTCCCTGTGCAGCTTATAAAATCTACCAAAGTTTGGGGTGCGGCTTATACGCTAGTTAGGCATATACACAATAATTTACAGGTAACTGCACTTATGCATCATGACGACTCATGACGACTCATGGGCTCGATGCATTAAGGCACTGTGCGTCCCTTAAGCAAATGTCTCATGAATGGTTACATAATCATCATCACCAGTGTTATAGCTATTACAATCACATTAATTCTAGGGCCCAAATCAGACTGAAATATGTGGTGCCCTATAAATCTCGGTAAGAGGAGGTTTCACAAATTCTGTTTTTATATTCAATAACTAAAATATTACCGGGTAATTGCTTTTTGTGGTTTTACTCACCTAGCGTCACCTATAAAACCATCGTCGCCAGCACCCAGGATACTTACACCGCCAATTGGACACATATCTAATGAAAAGGAGAATGAGCGTTATTAATTTTGTAATTAAACAAATTATTGCTACAATTTCATTGAGGCAAAGTTTTATCTAATTTCAAACTTTTTATCTCATTGGTGCTTCCTAGCGTCATTACTAATTGCTGCAATTTTGTAACATAACTTTTTGGCTATTTTCATGATCCCTAACTTATTGCTACTTCCTTGTGTCATTCCACTTATTAAACTTATTCCAATCCCTTTAATTCTTTGTTCTTAATGTTTATTCGACAAATTTAAAACAAGAAACTAGTCGTGAGCACACTTACTTAGAGTAGGTGTGCTAGTTTTGGTGGGGGTACTGGTTCTTTTGTCAGTTGCAAGGGGAGTGTCCGCCGCTCCGAAGTGACACCCAATTTCACTGAAATGTCAACATTTTAAAACAAATTAACTTACAATATTTTAGAGGTTTACCAATTTACTGATCATTGAGGATATCAGCTAGACCTATGTTTTACCTGTAAATCATTCACCCAAGTTATGTAGAATTAAACCACAGCGGAGGGCTAAGACAAAGGAGTTCACACCTTGGTTATTTCTGTGTAGACTCACATAACCTTACAGCTGTGGTTTAAAACAGATAGACAACGGTTATGTGAGACTAATTCAAAATATGACTACTGTAGGGTGGCAGGCACCCTATAAGGGTGCCAGCCAGTTTACTGTGGTTATTTTGAGTTAGCCTCTCATAACCATAGTCTATCTATTACATAGACGGGGGATATATAATCTAACCGAAGAAATGAGTCCTACCTGGCCAGGTGTGACTCACCTGTATCTAAACATTACATTGAATTCAGTTCACGTGTGTTGTTACTCCTCATACTACGTAGCTCCATTCATACATTTAACCAGCGGCGGTATTAGAGATGTCCTGTTTTAAAGGGGCATTCTCACCACTCGCACTTACCACATAGCAGACTAGAACAGTACTAGCATTGTGAGTCAGAAACGCTCGGTGAGAATGCCACTTTAAGTAACATAACAAAATTTGAAACAAGACTATATAATATTGTTAACCTGCTTAACCAATAAATATGAACACTAACGTCATAACTCGAAGTGTGCAAAATAAAAGGGTCAACAGTTAAGTACTATATTCGACGTATTATAAGCGTCTAATGCCATTTTCGCACTTTGAGTGCCTCCAAAATCTAAAATAGGGCCCAAAGAGGGTAGAGTGTGGCGCTTATAATGCGGAATATCGTGCTTCAATTACATATACCTTATTTTGGTACGTCCCCTAATCAAAAAAAGGTAATATGAAAGCATGGTATGGTACATATAGCTCACGAAATCTATGTTACAGAGGCCACGTCTTCATTCGATTATTTCTGTCTGTCTTCATTTAAAGATTTCAAAGTGCGGTTTTTTTCACCAGCATTCTTTAAATTCAGTTTTGAAAATGTGACATTTTGATATTTGATGTCAAGATCTTTCCAAAGGGCAATTTGGTTATGCGTCCGCTTTCTACGTTCTTATCTTATAAAATCACTATCACTTCTAAATGTCATAGGTATAGCCTACTGCTTCTAATCTAATATCTATTTTTGAGCTTATTTTTCTACAGGCATCCATATTGTTCAGCTAGGCACTCTAACTTTACGACGTACAATGTACACCAATTCAGTACTCACTTAGCAATGTGTTCCATTGTAATTCCTGTCGTAAGGTCCCAATATGCTCTGTGTATTTTACACATAAGTCTGCTAAAATCCTATGTGTGAATCATATTATGGTGACTATAGGTTACATGTTGTGCACCCTGTCTTCTTAATCTACTCTTACCCCTAGAGCTAACCCAGTTATAAACCTGTGGCTCAGCCTGGAGGAGAGTGCCAATCCCATGTCAGTCCAGCTTATGGCCGACACCTAACACCGCAGAGGTGATCGTTCGATGGGAGGGGGGGGGGGGGTTGGAGGTTGGAAGTTGACCCACCCTCATTGTGCAATATGGCTATATGGTACTGCGGAGGTAGTACTCAATTAGAATGTGGTTTGAACATAATTACATTTAGAAAATTCAGATCGGTAGATAGAATAGATTAGAAAAAGTACTTAAAAATAATCGTGATACTTTTATCCTTAACCTTCAAATTGCTAAGCCCTCACATATATACTCCAGCAGTTTGCACTAAAACCCAATTCAATGTACTGCAGTACCAATACTGGTTACATTGGTTAGTGTATTGTGTTGCGTTATTTTATCTTTGAAATAGTTAGAACGGTGGCCTGTTGTGTGTAAACGTATGAGCAAGCATTGACCTTTGTGTCCGCTTTGTAATCAGATCTGTTCAGTTCCTGATGACTACAGTTACTGGATCTCGGCACCCCAGGCCAACTACAGTCCCTCTATCCCTCATCCCATATCAGGCTATACACTGTTCTGTTTTTTGAGCGGCCACGCAAAAAGAGTAGTCCGCACAACGGGCGTGAATAAGCCTTTCCTCCTGTCTGCTCTTACATATTTAGGTGTACAGGGCCATACAAGAAAAAGTTGGTCAATAGATTTCACGCAACCTGTTTCGGAAATGTACTTTTTTTTCTTTTCTAAAGAGAAATTGTCAATCGATTTCGCTCGCCTATTTTTTACTTCTTTCTTCTCTTGAATCTCCGAATCAACCAATTCTTTTTTTTTGTTATGGGATCACTAGGAACTTTTGTCGGAGGCTGGATTTTTCAAAAAAAAGTATCTCGCTGGCTATTGCCTAGGTTTTCACACCATGCTACCTGAAACAGACCTTGATATGGCCCCATCACTTCTACTCTTTTGATTGGGATTAAAGCGTTAACATTAAGCGTGGTAGCTTACCCGCCTGTCTTTTCCTTCACAGACAGCATCCATGGGGTGATTATACGGCGGTAGGACTCCAAGTCAAGGCAGGCATTCCGGTTTTCTGGGTCCAACAACTTGGCCAGGTCGTCGATGTCCGCCTGACCCTAGCAACAGTACATACTTCAGTTTACAAGCTGATAGAAAACACATCGTGCGGATTTTACAACTTAATTGTTGGACAAATAGTACACGTTCAAGTTCAGTTCATTTATTGCTGCTAAATTTACAAGAGCAATATTGGGCCGGAAAACCTTTGATGATTAATGTATACCATTCATTTTAAGTGTTTGCATTTTGTAGACAGTTTATGTCAATCACATATTACTAATAAAGATATCCAAAGCAATATCAGTGTTCAAGTCCATATTAACTATATAAGGCAGGCAGGTTGCCAATGAGTGGGGTATAGGTACTGGCAGAAAGGCAGGCAGGCGGGAATCGGGGGGTGAGGGCACTGGTAGAGATTGAACTCGGGATCGAGGCAGGCAGGCAGGCAGGCAGCCAGGCAGGCAGGCATGCATGCAGGCAGGCAGGCAGGCAGGCAGGCAGGCAGGCAGGCAGGCAGGCAGGCAGGCAGGCAGGCAGGCAAGCAGGCAGGCAGGCAGGCAGGCAGGCAGGCAGGCAGGCAGGCAGGCAGGTAATCGAACCTTGCAATCTTTCTTTGGGCATATATGGCAATATATTTCCACAATAAACATATTTGACCTACCTCAGTGATTGAGCTGGTAGTGAAGCGGAGGTATTCTATGAGCATATCTACAGCCACTTTGCCCGTCTTGGACACGTCACAGCTCATAAAGAGCATATCCAGGTAATCCTCCTCTGTGATGAGTCTGGACGGCTCACTCACCGTCCCACTCTCATCACTCGAGTAGATCTCTTCTATATCCATCTTTATCCTGGCTGCAAACCAAAGCGGCAAATATCATAAAGACATTCACCATGTAAGAAACAAATATGTAGAATTTCCATGGTTTGCCATAATGCACACACACTCATTTTCAATTTCGTAAATTATGAACTAAAACGTCCAGTGAGCCTTGTTGATAGTTTACATGCATACAGACATGTACGCTGATATATACGTCAATAAAAAAACAAATTGGTTTATCAGATTAAATATTGAATAGAGTATTGATATTATCAGCAGGGCCCGCAGACTGGGATTGATGATACCACCTGGTGTGCATATTAAAAGCGAGATAAGTGCATTTAAACTGTTAGGAATTAGGACAAGTATGGCGCCCAGCCTATTGAGTGAGTATGGACAACTATAGGCCAAAGAGCGACCTGGGGTATATATATCTTGTATTGTGCTTTGTTGTGTTCAGATATTCTACATGTGGTGAAGTATTAGGCTATGTATATTGCTATTTGCATTGTTATATTTCAGAATATTAATTTGTGTACGAATGATATGTGACTGTCTGTAGGCTACACATGTACTATACATGTTTGATTAATACCCTGCCTCCCTGCCTGTGTCCAGCACAGCCTCACTCTCCAGGCAAATCCCTGGCCATTGCCCAGTGGTCAATAGCACTGTATGTTGGGGTGTGGCAGGCAGAACTGACAAGAGAACGGTTCAGAGACGTTATGTGAGCTCTGCTCTCCTCCTCCCTTTTCTAGGAGTTTTCACTATGGGGGTTGGAGGGTACAACCTGAGGGAGACACCTAGGAGACACCTATACACACCACAGGAGGAGTTCCCCCAGTGCTCTACTCATTAACCCTATCCTGTCCCATCATATTTTAGTGTGAGAATATATATTGTGTATCAGAGAGATTCATGCGTGTAAGAGTAGGCCTAATCTCCCCCTCATATGTTCTGGTTTATAACATTGCATTATTTTTGTGGGTGAGTGTTTGCCCCCACAGAAATCCAGATGGTGTATGTGCGTGAAAGTAATCTCTCTCCCCTATTCTGGTTATTGCATTATCTTTGTAGGTGGGTGTTTGAGATCCAGGTTTAGTGAGAGAGTAATCTCCCCCTTCTATGTCTGTTATTGCATTGTCTTTGTGGGTGGACCTGTAACCCTGAGTTTCTCCATGGTAGTCCTTTGAAAATAGCTAGAATTGAGGTTTTTCTTACCAGAGCAGACATGCCGCCCTGACTGAGCAAGCCAAAACTCTGGAATTTTGATTTGAAATTTTGGGGGACAATATGGATACATAATACCTACATAAGGCAATCAGAAAAAAAATTAACATGGAAATTGGAGATGGTCATTCGGGAAGATCCTCAGATTTTGGTTGAGACTCGAGCCAACTACCTCCCCACTCACCTGGCAGACCTAGACACCCTCCCCTACAGGTTCATTGTGGATTTTATTGACACTTATTTGATGATTGTCTGGGTTCTATGATATTGATAGATGGAAAGAAAATTCCATAAGATTAAGATTAGATTTAGACATAGGCCTATCTCACATTCTGCATCATTGAAGATAAAGAATTGTTCGTTTAAAAATTCTCATTTTTTTCTGGAGTCCCTACCAGAATGCACCATTCCAAGTCTAGACATCCAACATTTTTTTGGTGGGTCCCCTCAAACCTAGCCTCTAGGCCGATAAGCAGCTCTGCCTAAGGGAGTGTTCATTTATTTGTTACAGGGGGGGGGGGCGCAAAAATTTCCGACCCCTCCTGAAGGGGGGGGGGGAGGCGTAAAATATTCTGACCCCTCTTGAGGGGGGGGGGGGCGTAAAAAATGTTGCCACTTTTTAGCAAAAAAGCCAGTGTGTTACTATAGATCAAAGGGGGGGTGGGCGAAAAGATTTCGGCGAGGGGGGCGCAAAACATTCCACGCATTCTCGAGGGGGGGGGCGTAAAACATTTTCGCGTCTTGCGCGTCTCTGCGCGAAATCTCAACATCCCCCCCCCCCCCCTGTAATTGATAAATGAACACTCCCTAAACTCGCAACGTCGATAGACTGCAGTGACCTCAACCCCCCCCCCCCCTGCAGCCCCTTCTATTCTCCACCTACAGTGCCATGACATGTGACTCACTGACATGATGTGGCTCAGCCTCAGGCTCTAAAAATAGAGTGTCTCATCGAAAATAGAATTAACAGTGTCATATCATATCTGTGGCATTTACCTGAAAGCTCTTTATGTAAGAAGAACAACAAAAAAAGAATTATGTCAATCGGACAATTATTAAGCGTTACAGACCCATTTGAATATAGAAAAGTATAGAGAATAGTGAAAGTCAAAGCCAATACATTTGTTATTAAACGGTAGGCACTAAATAAGCCTAATTCGCCCAATACTTTTCCGTATTCAAATGGGTCTGCTACGCTTAATAATTGTCCGATTGACATAATTCTTTTTTTGTTCTTCTTCTTACATTCAGAGCTTTCAGATAAAGGCCACAGATCTGTCATGGCACTATTATTCTCAATACTAAAACAGAGGTGCATCCATATTTTACCCTGGGCTGTCTTCAATATTTGACTTTCAGCTAACCTAAACACACATTCGGATACCTAAAATATGTGATAATAAAGTGTACTTTGGGCAGAAATTATATGGGGAGGGGGTTGTGCTGAGATTTGGTAGTTTTGTTCAAAAACACCTATATTTTCGGAACTATTTGGAGTAGAAATTCCGTACAAGTGTTGAAATGACCACAAACATGTATAGAGCATGCTGAAACACTGAAATTAACTAATGGATGCAAAGCTAATGCAGCCCAGCTGGTTGAGTGAGGGTAGGTTGTATGGGGACTTGGCTGCAGTGCAGGCCGCCAGCCACCTCCAAATTTGACACAACTTTACTTTGCATTTCATGTCATAGCATCACAACCAGAACTGCTGAACACTGCATATTAATGGGGGTGAAAGTAGACATTTTGGCGATTCCATGCCTGTTTGAATTGTGAAAAAGTACCCACTAGAACTTACTCTAATGATGTTGGAAAGACAAAAAACGGCAGCTCACGATCAAACTTACGCGAGTTGCAGAGGTGTGGAACACCCTAAAAATGCATCGAAATGCACCATGTTGCTTGGTGGGGGCCTAATCAACAACCTCTCAAGTCTTATACTATAGTGACACTGCCACTGGTGACATGAGTGTTTCCTCTGACAGGGCCATGTGACATGAGCCTTTCTTAAAATCGACATGCGACATGAGGACCCCCCCCCCCCCCATCAAGGGGCACTAGTCTATAGTATAGCAGCATGAAGTATTGGCTCTTGCAACTTGAAGAGAAAGTGCTTATCGGACCTTATTGCTGGTAGTTGTAGGGGATATATAATTTATTTATTTATGTCCTTGATTATACTAGTATTAGGGGAATCATGTCCCCGATCATGTCCCAATCATAGATCTAGTAAGATTGTGCGGCAATCATCATAATCATGTAAACAAGGTATACAATCTTGAATGTGTACACAAACAAACCTGGTGCCAATTTGTGGGGTCACTGCAGCAGCAAGACGGCCTGGACTAACGAGTGCTCAATTATTGCCAAAGGTCGTCCGAACTTCCGTAGAGGTTGCATATTAAGCTGGAATTTTAGCTTCTGTTGTCTTGGTTAAACTTTGTTCATCTGCCAAATCTGTCAGCAATCCCTTTGCGAAATACCAGCGTTTACAAGGCGTGTGACGTTTGCATTTCATCAAAATTTCTTACGTCGTCTGACGGCAACGGTGTCGCGTCAAACAAACGCCGACCAAGAAAAGGGCACTTTCCCGCCGAGGTAATTGGACGCTGGACCGCACGCTGGAGTGCAATGCGCAGGGCGCTGTGCCTGTGATTGCTCGGTCACCCACACATGGGTCATAATTGGAGGTAGCGTGATCAGAGATATCGACACACCTCCGATTGGATTGGGGTTGCCTAAGTTGGGGGTGGGGTAGGCCTACGTGAGTGGGGTGTTCAAGATCTCTGTCAATCTCTCAGTCTCGGGCCCTGACTGTACGTTTACAGTCTGGGAGAGTAATTAGACATATATACCTACACTGGCCCACATACCCTGCTATACTGTACATGCCCACTAGTATCAGCAACCATGGGAGTGTGGGTTCGAACCCCACTCTTGCTCAATTATTGTACTGTTGATATCTGCATATTGCACCTAAATTGAGATAATGTACTTAGTCACATATCTAATAGCTTATATAACTATGTCAATTAAAATGGATTTATGCTTCAAATGGGCTAAATAAATAATGTAAAAAAACGAACCTACGTTTTCCCCAAGGTGGGATTCGAACCCACACACCTCATTGAAAAATGATCCAGGATTCCGGATCATTTTATTTAGATATAAATTTGTCCAGGCCCAGTACCGCCTGATGGCGGCACTGGGCCTGGAGAGCTCGAGGCTGTCAATCTCTAGGCCTAGGTCCAATAAGCTGAGTAGGAGGTAGGCCATTGTGACTCCTTGGTAATTGACCCATGAATCAGTCAGCTAGGCCTATGGCGTGTAAACATAGCCAGATTTGTATTGTATCAGGCAAATTCAATAATATCTTGCATGGTGAAAGCTTCAGATTAGCCTACTAGGCCTAAATGCCATGGACAATTAAAATAAAAGTGAAAAGTCTAGAATAATGACCCTGGAGGGCGTTTCTGGTGGGGACTTTAATATGGAGTCTATAGGCCTACCTTTTTCCATAAACCATAACTTTTTTTCTCTTCTAGTTGTCTTGATTGAGGCTAGGAAGACCACTGTTTTTGTTGGCCTACAGAAAAGTAAGGTATGGTCTTCATGGCATTATTTATAGGCCTACCATGGGGGTGCAGATGGGTCCCCCGTCCCCCCCCCCCCCCCCGAGGTCGGAAAGTCGCCGAAATTAAGGGGTACAGGTCGAAAAGTCGCTTTTTGGACCCTTTGACCTATTGTCAATATTGTCCAAAACTGGCAAAAGTCGCCAGGTCGCTTTTATTATTGCCTTAGGTCGAAAGTCGCCTCCAAAACAGCCCAGGTCGCCAAGTCGCTTTTGACCCATCTGCAGCCACTACCATCATAGAACTACATTTTCATAGCTCTTTTTGAAAATTACTTTGTTATGGAGGTGCATAGGCCTAAGTCACCTCCATAAACGAGAAACGCCTTCCTGGTGTGTGGCTATCATGGTGAGGTTACCTGACCACGTGTAGGCCTAGGCTTTGTTTGCCCTCACTGTGACGTAGCAAAACTGTATAATTATGTAACCTTCCCTTACAAAAGCAATTAATTAAATGGGTGTTACTTTAGTATAGGCCTAGCTAGGCCTAGCCTACATGATTCATGAACCATACCTCACCCTTTTGGTAGCCTATTAAACGTTAAACTTAAAGGGTCCGGTATAATGAGCATGGAGGAGAGTGAATCATGTAGTTCCTAACTAGTAACTGTGCCGCTACCTCTCTCAGATCGATTTACACATTATATTTTGCTTAGTGCTCTCTATGCTTATGCCACCATCTACACTGAAAATAATGAATCTCAAATGTTAGTCCAAAGTTAGGGAGTGATCATTTATTATCAACAGGGGGGGGGGGGGGGGGTGGTGGGTTTGGGGGGGGGCAAAAAAATTTGGACCCCTTGACCGGGGGGGGGGCAAAAAAATTTGGACCCCTCTTGGGGGGGGGGCAAAAATTTAACCTGTTTTGAGCCAAAAAGCCCGCGCTTTACTATGCTTCAAAGGGCCCGCGCGCGAGCCAATTTTCGACCCTAAGGGGGGGGGTAAAAAACTAAGGTTTTACCAACTTTTGTACAAACATTAGCGAAAAACATGTGCCCAAAGTTCCTATCCTATCTTAGCGTTTTGCTGCTAACCCTTGTTGTGATACCGACGTACACATGTTGTGACGTCACTACTTTCGGGGCACTTGGGCGACGAGCGGGATGGCGCACATGGTTCATAAATACAAGTCATCTTAAACCAAACTAAACTGCCTCCTTTTGCTTATCAATATCACTTCATGGTGGCTAGCGGTAAAAGGATCTTTGAAGAGACTGTGTGCCACATATTTGATGTTGTGGGACACCAAGAATTGTGAGTAGAGCACCTTTTCTTTTCCCCACATCAGACCATGTGCTATCTTTGTGTGTCCATGTCCTAAGCTATCCTTGTGTGTCTACAGTCACATAAAGCCAAGCCTTCATATCACCCAAGTCTGCCAAGTAAACCCAATCAATTGTGGAGCCAGCCATATACACAAGTTGTGTAGTGTCCAATGCAACTTAGGCCTGTACCAGAACTGTGATTGTTAAATGCTAGTTAGTGCCACTGACACAAATAGCTCCAGTGCACCATATCAAAACTAGTGTTATCAAAATGGCTGCCAAATACCCTTCTATGAATTGGGATGCTTCGGGGTCGTCCATAAATGATGTCACGCCCTAGGGGGGGAGGGGGGGTCAGAAATTTGTGACAAAACGTGACAAGGGGGGGAGGGGGGGTTGGCATGTGCATGATGTCACGTTTGAAAAAAAAAGTTCATGTGTAAAGTTCTATTGCACACTATAAAATATCTAAGTTTCTACCTACCCAAGCCCATTGATAGGAAAAGGAAACATGATTTGATTGAAATGGATCAGTGGATAGCTGATTGTGGATCTAAGATTATCAATTAAGGACTGGGTAAGAAACCCTATAGACTATTGCCTTGGATACTGATAAGATAGCACAACTATACTAGCACCATTTAGGCCTGTATCATTGTATAGATTGGGAGTTCTGCCCCTGAACCCCAGGTTCTTTCTGTTCTTTTTTCCCCTTTTTAAAAAATTTTATTCTAGGTTATGTGGAAGCGGGGGGGGGGGCACAACGTGCATTCTACCCCAAGACGGTGGTGCCCCCTGTTTTCTACACTTTTCTATAGTAGAAAAACACTATTAGAACGAGCATTTTTAGCCAAAAATCGTTTATAAGGACCAAATGTTTTCAAGATTCAGTCAAATTCATCCCGCCCTATACAGGTGGTTGAGTGCCCAGGACTTCCCTTTGATTTATGAGTCCCCCCGGATGTGGGCGGCCCAGAGGGGTAGATGGTTGGGGATTACTTTTCTTCTTTAAATGACACTATATTTTTGCGTATAAAATACCAAAATCGGTTACAAGGAAGGTTGGTTATAACGAGCAAATTTGCCTTGCCAAAAGGTGCTCCTTATAGCGAGATTTTACTGTATAGAATAGTACTGAAATTACGATTTTCAGTCCCAGGTGCGGGTTACGGGATTTCTCCAAAAGTTGGGGTACGTGTTATACAGGTGCTGGTTATACATGGAAATTTACAGTACCAAAGATTTGGATACCCTTATACTTCAGGTGCTTATTCAAGATCAGCGCTCTTTTAAGAGCAGGCACATGATGGCAATGGTACGGTATAGACTAAGAGCTGTGCTTTTATAAATAATCCCATAAGCCACACACAGCTTATTCACAAGGTTTAATGATAAATGGAACAAAAATAAAACAATTAAAAATGTAGGAGCTAATTCTTGGTGGAGAGGGGTCTAAATAGTCTGATTTTATACACATGTAGCCATTTAACCCTTTAAGGCCGACCAAAAATAGTTTTTACTGGTGGTAGGGGCGAGATGTTTTCCAAAAACTTTCCCTAGAGGCCAAGCCTATGCTAAATCCCATTGAGTTAGACTATAGTCGATGCTCGGCCCCCATGGGATCAACTATAGTCGATGCTCGGCCCTGAAGGGTTAATAGTTGCAACTACGCATGATCCCATAAGTGCACATTTATTTATTTTATTTTTTATTGGGGGGGGGGGCATTTCTCAAAATCTGAGGGGGGGGGGTCGAGATTATTTCTGGTTGATTGGTGGGAGGGGGTTGGAAAAAATTGTGGTGTTTGGAAAATCCAAAATACCCCCTCCCCAGCTAGTAATTAGAAGTGTTTGTTGATATCAAGTATAGACTTATTTGGGGGTTTCCTCATTGGACCGGGTACCTGTTTAAATTTACGATCAAGGGGGGGGGGTAGCTGCTTGTGTGACGTCACGCCTGGAGGGGGGGGTCAAGCAAAACGTGACAAAGCGTGACATGGGGGGGAGGGGGGGTCAAAAAGGGGCCAAAAAAGCGTGACATCATTTATGGACGGCCCCTTCTGATGTAGCAGAGACATTTACACTTTTTAAACAGAGGCTACTCTTGGTATGTGAAGATAACGAAGTCACTGATGCCTCCAAGATAGCCAGAAAAATCAAGATAAGTGTAGGAGAAGAGGGTTTACGCCGTATTAATGCATCTGGCCTTAGTGAAGTAGATCTAAAGAAACCGGAGAAATTATGGGATCTGTTTGAGAAACAGCTGAGAGTTGCGGTAAATTTCCGTATTGAGCGACTGAATTTGATGCAGTACCGACAGAAGAGCGGTGAGTCACTTGATGCTTTTGTCACACGTGCACGAACGCAGGGCTTGTGCTGTGAGTTTACAGACGCAGAGTTGCAGGAGCGCATTATCGAGCTTGTCATCGCCAGCACTCCCATTGCAGAGTTCCGGCGGGAACTCCTGGATAAAGACAAAACACTGACACTGCAAGAAACTCTCAACACTGGCCGACGACACGAAGCAACTGAGAAAGGCAATGAACAGATACGAACTCTTCGCGAGAACACGACTGACCAGACTTCTATAGATCACGTCTCCAAAAAGAAGCCCTGTTGGAACTGTGGTCGTCACCACTCAATCCGAAGATGTCCGGCATTCAGGGATGAGTGTTCAGGATGCGGGAAACAAGGACACTGGGTAGAATTTTGCAGGTCGAAGCCCGAAGACACTGGCAACAGAGGCCAGAACACTCAAAGCAAATCCAGTTCCAAGCCCCAGAAACACTATCCGAACGCAGGGAAGCAAAGGAAGAATGTGCATGCAGTAACTGCACATGAAAATGAGACACCTGGTAGCTCGGACGCAAGTGACCCTGGTAACTATTCAGAAAGTTTCTACTGCATTAAGATGTCTGATAAGTGTTTCGATGCCATATCCAGATCTACACGTGATGAAGCGTATACTACAATCGGCATTAAGTGTCCAGGGTTAGACGGCACAAAGGGTCTCAGGCTGAAGCTTGACATTGGTGCCCAAGGTAACGCATTACCAGTACGCACTTTCAAGCAGATGTTTGGGGACATCGACCCTGATGATGTGTTGTCACCTGTGGGCAAAACTAAGCTAACAGCCTATTCCGGTGAAGACATAAAATGCATCGGCAAGCTCACATGCGACTGCAAGTACGGCAGAGGAGACTGGGTACGCACAACGTTCTATGTTGTTGATGTGCCAGGACCGGTTGTGCTCGGTCTTCCTATGTGTGAGGCACTCAACTTAGTAACTATAAACTGTCATGTTGAGACCATAGTGGCCCAGCCAAGCCGGAGAGTCAACTCCCTGCAGGACCTTAAAAAGTCATTCCCTTGCCAATTTGACCAGATTGGAAGGTTCAAAGACCCAGCGAAGATATTGCTCAAACCTGATGCAGAGCCGTACATTGACCGTCCCAGGAAGTGTAATGTGAACCTTCTTCCCAAAATCAAGGCCGAGTTAGGAAATATGGAGAAGAATGGCATAATCAGAAGAGTCAGGGAACATACCGACTGGTGCTCAAGCATTGTCTATAGCACGAAAGGTGATGGTAGCTTGAGGGTATGCCTTGATCCGAAACATCTCAACAATGCGGTTAAAAGATGTCCTCATAAGACTCCCACATTAGAGGAAATCAACCCATTCTTTACAGGTGCGAAATACTTCAGCAAACTGGACGCAAAGGCTGGGTATTGGAGTGTTCCTCTGGAGGAGAGCAGTCAGTTACTTACGACTTTCCGCACACCTATTGGTAGATATTGTTTTCAGAGGTTGCCATTTGGCCTGAACACTAGCCAAGACATATTCCAGCAACGAATGGATGAGATTTTGGAGGATCTCGATGGATGTGTTGGCATCGCTGACGATATCTGTGTCTTCGGTTCCACAGAAGATGAGCATGATGCTAGACTCCTGAAGCTAATGGAAGCTGCCAAGATGCATGGTCTTGTTTTTAACTCGGCAAAGTGTGCTATAAAGAAGCAGTCAATTTCCTTTTTTGGAAACGTGTACAGCAAAGATGGCATATCACCAGATCCGGCCAAGGTGAAGGATATCCATGAGATGTCAGTCCCACAAGACCGAGAAGACCTACAACGCTTCCTAGGCCTACTAACATATCTGGGATCCTTTATCGCAAATCTCAGTACACAAGCAGCCATACTTCGGGATCTGCTCAAAAAAGATGTCCCATTCGAGTGGTCAGACGACCATCAGCATGCGTTTGAGAAGCTCAAAGGAGCCATATCTGACCAAGCGAAAGTGGCCTTCTATGACTCCACCAAACCAATAGCGTTGGAGGTGGATGCATCACAAAAGGGCCTTGGTGCAGCATTGATACAGGAGGGCAAGCCTATAGCCTTTGCCTCCAAATCACTCACCAAGACACAATCAAACTATAGCAACATCGAGCGCGAGACACTAGCTCTTGTGCATGGGGTAGAAAGGTTCCATACATACCTGTATGGCAGATCTTTCACAATTGTATCTGACCACAAACCCCTTGAAATGATCTGTAGGAAGCCTATTATATCAGCACCCCCTCGACTCCAACGGATGTTGCTGAGGATACTCGGGTATGATTACAGTGTGGTATACCGGCCAGGAGAGGAGATGGTCCTATCAGACACTCTATCACGACTTCCAAACCCGAACAATAAATCGGAAGTCAAACTGGATCTACGTGTTGACGGAATCTCATTTGACCTCATCAGCTTTAGCCCAGGCAAGCAGGCGGAGCTTCGACGAGAGACCCAACGATGCCCAGTGCTTAATGCCCTTGCAGAGGTTGTGTACCGTGGATGGCCAGAAAGGATTGGGGACCTGCCAACTGACCTCCGAGTGTTCTGGTCCTATAGAGATGTCATTGGTCTTGATGATGGAGTCCTATTCAAAGGAAGGCAAATCATTGTCCCGGAGAGCATGCAAGGGGATATCATATCCCAACTGCACCGTGGTCATCTAGGCATAGAGAAGACACGGCTGCTGGCACGTGATACAGTCTACTGGCCAAGGATAAACAATGATATAGAGAGGTTGGTAAAAGGCTGCAATGTATGCCAGGAGGACCAAGATGATAACAGAAGGGAGCCGATGTTAACTAGCAAGGTTCCAGCCCGTGCTTGGCAAATCATAGGGACAGATTTGTTTGAGATAAAGGGGCGCCAATACATAATTATATCCGACTACTACTCAAAATTCCCAATTGTCAAAGAAATACAAGCACCCGTCACAGCTGAGGTAGTTAAGGACATAGTGGAGGAGGCCTGTGGTACCTTTGGCCGACCAGACGAGATTAGGTCCGACAATGGGCCACAATATGCCAGTGAGACATTCAAGAAATTCTGCCGTCACTGGGGAATCAATCATACAACTTCCTCGCCACACTATGCCCAGTCAAATGGCTTCATAGAACGCCAGATACGATGGGTCAAGTCAGTGATAAAAAAATGCATCAAGACAAAAGAGAATGTCCAGATGGCCCTCCTGAACCTGAGGGCTACTCCAGTTGACAACCGATTGCCGTCACCAGCGGAGATGCTACTGGGGAGGCAAGTAGCCTCCATATTGCCTACAAGGCAGACAAACAATGATCAGGAAGTCAAGGATCAGCTGGAAGGTAGAGGCGAAAGGGCAAAAGAGCATTATGATCACACTGCGAGAGACCAACAATTAGCACCACTGTACCCAGGGCAAGGTGTCCGTATCCAAGATCAAGTGACAAAGACTTGGGCACCAGGGACAGTGGTCGAAAAATGCCTGGAGCCAAGATCTTATATCGTAGAGACCCAAAAGGGCAGCAAGCTGCGCCGCAACAGGCATCACCTCCGGGAAACCCTCCAGACGCCTCGAGCCCCGATTCCACAGCTCTTGGACCTCGGCAGCGAAGACAGAAGGGGGGAAAAAGTCATCATGAGGCAAGAAACTCAGCCTGTGACCGACAACACAGAAGTGGCAGCTACCGCTTCACCCCAGAAGGCTCCTGAGATAGCCCCTATGCCTGTAGTTCGCACTACTAGGACGGGCCGTGCCATCAAACCACCAGCACGCTATCAGGAATAAACCCCAACAGTTAGGGACCACCTGCCAGCCAGAGGACAGAATAAAGCCTCCAGGTGGATGAAAACAAGGGCAGTCTACCCTATGTTTTCTAGTTAAGTAGTTGTTATGTAACAGTTAACAAATTAAGTTCATCTATAGTAAAAGACTTGTTCATACTCATATATAACAAACATTAAGGACTTATTCAATTGAGATGTAAGAGTACATTGTAAGAGCGCTGCTCTCGATACCCCATGGACACAAACTCAAACTGTCACCATGTAATATTCTTCTTGTAACAAGGGGGATGTTGTGATACCGACGTACACATGTTGTGACGTCACTACTTTCGGGGCACTTGGGCGACGAGCGGGATGGCGCACATGGTTCATAAATACAAGTCATCTTAAACCAAACTAAACTGCCTCCTTTTGCTTATCAATATCACTTCAACCCTTAGCTAAAAGTTAGCATTGCCCAGGTCACCTGAACTAATGAGGCTACCATAAATTCCTGTAAACCATAAACACCCGCATCTCACATATAACCCACACCCCGACTTTGAGAGAATCCTATAACCTCTACCTAGGGCTTGAAAATTGTGATTTTAGTACTGTACTATACTTTCAAAAACCCTTGTATTACCCGCCCCTAGACCGGCGAATATTGTATAACCTGCACTAGAGGTTTGGTTCTAGTATAACCCATAGGTTACACACAGGAATTTACAGTACTCATTCATTAGTGATTAGTATATCTATTACCAGCCAGTGGCATGGTGCTGGTGTATATGCAACAACCACAGCATGAGTTACCTGTGCAATGGTAACTCCAACCATTGAAGCCAGTTTGTCTACATAACAATTATTGTCCTGAAGAAGTGGCCATATAGAGACTTGAGTCTGTCATTGCTATATGCATTTTTCAAAAACACAAAAACGGTGTCCCATTCAGAAAACCTCATTTGAAAAGGTTGATCAGTTTAAAAAGAAAATCTGGCTAAGTAGATACATACATACATCATGTTACACCCCATATCATATTCAAAATTAGAAAAGGTTACCTCTAAGCATGATAACAAGTGCAATTACAATCTTATCATATAGATGAATATCTCATGATTTATTTGTGCTGTCACCTGGTGTGGAGTTCCTGTGGGTAGCTGGTTAGTAAAAAGTTAGTCATAGTTTAGCAAAATCTTAGTTCAATTTAATAATGCTGATAAGTTAGTGGTTTTGACTAAGATATATTAGCATTGACTAACCCCTGGAATTTTCAGTGTAGTAATAGTAGTGGTCTCTATGGCTCTTCACTAGCCACCCCTGTGGCCCGGGGGGGGGGGCACTCCCTCAGATTTGGATACCATGTGTAAACACGATTCCAAGGGAAAGGGTCCGTTTTTGGATCCTAGGCACGGGCCCGCGAGGGCCCCTGATAAGGGGTGCTTTTTAAGCACATTTTGGGAGAAAGGGGTACATTTTCAGAGCCATGAAGGGTAATTCTTACTTTATTTTCTTATGATATTTCTTGGTCACCCTTGAGAAGGGAATTTTTTGCAGGGTGATCCGTAATTAGGGTGCATTTTTCAGGGTCATCTGTGAATTAGGTCTGTTTTCTTGCTAATTTTCCATTGAAAAGGGTATGATTTTTGAAAATTTCGCCCCTTGATAAGGGTACCAGATTTGAGGTGATGTTCACACATAGTGACTAAAGAAAAGATAGGGAGTGGCCCCCCGGGCCCTGTGGTTATAATTACCTGGGACCAATTGACCCAGCCTGGTCAGGTGATATTGGCAGGGGGACCATGAATCAGGCTTGGCTTGGTATCAAACATTCTATAAAACCATGATGAAACTATGATAACCTTCTAACGTTAATCACTAAACTAGGCTTCTAGGGATACATAGTGCAGAAAGGAATCCTTGTGTATTTAGGTGTGTTTTTTTAAACCGAATCCATAGGATGTGGTCTATTCAAGGGGGAGTATACCCTTTTCTGTGGACACACTGGTGGCAGTCTCCACACTCAGTACACTGGTGGGTATCAATAGTATTGTATACTACCACTGGCATACTCTAACTTCTGGTCACACCAGTGCAACTCATGAAGAGCAGCTAACTGCTGGAAGGGAACAAACAGCATCGTATTTCCTGGTTGCCTAAGTCTTTATTTTTGGGGTACTTCACGAGGGAATACAATCCTACAGGGCTAGGACATGCCTGGAGGGGATCTGAGGGATTGTGCTTGGGCGATTCTAAATCTACTAGTAACTGAAGTGTTATATAAACTCAACAAGCCTGGCACAATGGTTTGGATGTAGGAAGAGAGGTACATCCCTTTAAGACATTGCAAATTGGGCAGAGGCCTACCTATATATGTCTAGGGGGTCTACAAGGTATAGGCCTACCGGGCTAGACCTACGATACTGGGCTAGCCTAATTGAGCTTTCAACCTTGGCTCCCGAGGTAGTGCTACTATTCCTCACTAGCGGGATACCAGTGCTGCCACAATTGGGGACACTTAGAACTAGCAGTGTGGGTCTGAGGGGGCCAAACATCAGGGGGTAGAGTGGATCAATGATTACACTAGGCCTCTACATGTGTATTATGCATTGGTTGTACCTGGACACACCTTTTATTACTTGTCCAAGATAGCCTAGTGGTTAGGACAATGGACTCATAACTAGCATTTCCTAAGTTCAAATCCCCTCCAGGCTAGGTTTGGTGACCATTTTAACCCAATTGGTTACAAAAGTTTTAGCAAAACGTTTTTGTAAAACATTTTATGAACCTTTGCAAAAGGTTTGGGTATAGTCTTTTGGTAACCACTTTTGGTAACCATCTATGTTACACTAAAAGCCACACCAAGAACCGAACCCGGGACCCTTAGATTGGGAGTTCCAGGCCCTCCTGGTTGAGCTATGGAGGCTGCTGGTAGGTCCAGGTACAATAGGTAAACTTTGTTATTGATTATCCTCATTAATGATCAATAGGGACTTTTAGCAACCACGTAAAAGCTCATTAAACGCAGACGTAGTAGTGCTGAGGGCAAAGGATACTGAGATTTTACATGGTTGCTAAAGGTCCCTAATGAGCTTTTACGTGGTTGCTAAAGGTCCCTAATAGCATTGATCATTAATGAGGATAATCAATAACAAAGTTTATGTTTACCTATTGTACCTAGATCTACCAGCAGCCTTGATAGCTCAACCAGGAGAGCCTGGAACTCCCAATCTAAGGGTCCCGGGTTCGGTTCTTGGTGTAGCTTTTAGTGTAACATAGATGGTTACCAAAAGTGGTTACCAAAAGACTATACCCAAACCTTTTGCAAAGGTTCATAAAATGTTTTACAAAAACTTTTTGCCAAAACTTTTGGTGCAGGCCTTTGCAACCAATGGGGTTAAAATGGTCACCACACCTAGCCTGGAGGGGATTTGAACTTAGGTACTGCTAGTCATGAGTCCATTGTCCTAACCACTAGGCTATCTTGGACAGGTAAAAGATTGCAGGTGTCCTAGCATGCAGGGAATGCAGTAGTTCCACTCTCCAAGCAGAGCTTTAGCCCCCTGATCTGGTCCACATGATTTGCTGAAGCTAGTGACTGGAAAGGAGAGGGTGCATACTGGGACCAGTCCAATATGGCGCTGTCCAGTGGACATCCAGCTAGTGGGGAATACTAGGCCTACCACCCTCACCACAAAGCTCTTGGGTAAGTAGGGGTAAAAGGCCCAGCGGGATAAAAGGCCCTGTGGGGTCTTTATCCTACAAACAGTCTTTGTCTCTCAAATTAGTACCACTTTTAGGGATAAAGACACTCATGGGTCTTTATCCCACAATTATGGCGTTAAGATCTTCAGTCAAGTGTCTTTATCAAGTTTATGCCACAAATGTCTTTATCCCTCAAAGCCAATATAATAGTCTTTATCCCACAAAGCCAATGATACAGGCTTTATCCCACAAAACCTATATATCGTGGCTATGGCTTACATAGTGACCAGTCCTGATCCCACAAAGCCTATAAACAGTGGCTATAAGGACCACTCTGTTACCTAGCAACAGAAATTCCAAACATTCCATGCCTAGCAACCAGAACAATCGGTGGAAAAAGAAGGTATTTGACCATACCTACCCTCAGTGTATAGACCCTGGGGATTCTGTTGGAGCCGTTATCATGTTGCTAGGACCACTCTGTTACCAAGCAACAGCAATTCCAAACATTTCATACCTAGCAACTGACACAATATCTGATCCACTGCCCTAATGTATCTGCCATCCCCCACTACCGTGGATGCCTTCAATTTCAGTTGCTCACTAGAATCTAAACAATTTATTTAAGAGCTCAAGCCAGAACTGAACACCGAGGTTGGTTATAATCATACCTACTCCCCTATAACATGGACCAAAGGAATTCAATGGTTCTATTGGTTTGTTGCTAATACAGCTGGTTACCTAACACCAGCTATTCTAATTGTTTGTCTGCATAGCAACACACATTTCCATAGTCCTGAGGTTGATTGTAATCATACCTACCTCCCTGGCGGTGGTAGAACTCTTCACTCAGTGAGTCCAGCAAACAGTAAGCGGCAGAACCAGACGGCAGAAAAACAGATACTCAATATTTCCAGTGATATACTGCTCTAGAAGATATCATTTCTAGTTTTTTGAGAAATAGCTTAGACATGTAGGGTTGATTCAGGTAAAGTGGGACACCTAAGCCATACTCTGACTTTATGTGCCATTCACACATTTGGTACTTATAGTAGAAATGTCAAACACATCAAATAGTTTCAGTATGTATTCCTTTAAACCAATATATAAGAAAAACAAAAAAAACTTAGCCAATGTGGCCTAAATAGCCCATTTCTTAGAGATGCCATTTCAAAATCGAAGCGTCCCACTTTATTTGTATTTTTGGTTAAGTGTGACACTTGCTTCATGTAAAGTGGGACAATTGATAAGAATCGACCCCCATGCTTTATAATCGATATGACAAAAATGGTAAATGTCAATTTTGGAAGGTGAGATATATATTTTGATGGACTACATCAAAAACGTTAAGGAAATTTATGTAGGGTCCTTTACAGGATGAATCAAGTACACAGAGTATAAATGTAAAACTGCCAAAATACTGTGCATCTGGGCTTAATTTTGGGCAAGGCTACACTACATTATGTTACATGACAACATATTTGTACCCTAACTGAATCTTTATCCTCAAATTAATTTACATAGTGCTAGATAATGTTATGCACAATTATATAGCGCATACTCTTAATTGTAAGCATCTAAAATGAAATGTTTTGTTAATGAGGTAATAATGCAGGAGCATTTTAGGGGCATATTAATCACTATAAATAACTGTAAATGGCAATAATCTCTATCCTCGTAAGAAAGTAGTATTGGTTAATGATTTTTATGGTTTTAGCCTCAATGTATATCAAATACCAATTCTGAATGAATTTGCTACAGATTTTACCATTTAACATTGTGATTAGAAATAGGTAAGAAATAATTATCTAAATTATGATGGAAGTCAATGGTTTGCTGATGGAAGTCAATGGTTCACTCATCTAAATAATGATCATCAGTTAAGTCACTTGATACACCACAATCTGGAGCACTAACAAGGCCCTACTCTGGCTGTTATACTTAATAATTTGATATTATTTACACAACTAAGTATTGTAATGATCAGTTCTGAAGGAGTAGTGAATAGAGAAACACGACCCTCGTCCAACCGATTAAGTATTGTAATGATATTTGCAATGATATTTCTTCTCCTTATAAATCAAAATATAGGCATATCTGGTAATGCTACTCTGAGAAAGGGGATTGATATAGTGTCCCACTTAACCTGAATCTGCCTGTCCCACTTTACCTAACACCTTCAGCTAAAGTGGGACACTTGCATTTAAGGTCTCAGTGTACTTCATTTCCATATCTGACTAATAAAAAAAATATCAAGATGTAAAGAAACAATATATGTATCTAATATTTATATACATTTTGAAATATCATGTTACTATTCTTAGTACCACTACTAACAAATACCGTAAATTCTCGCGTATAAGCCTAACTGGCGTATAAGCCGCACCCCTAACTTTGACAAATTATATAAGCCGCAGATGGGGTCTGAATGTTGCGATTTTGGTACTGTAGTATACTAATAAAAACTCTCGTATAAGCCGCACCCTATATAGGCATGTTTGGTATCAAAAGAAAGCTGAGTCTGACTCGCGTACAAGCCGCGGCTTCTACGCGAGAATTTACGGTACTTTTACTATTTCTTATGTACTTCCGAATTTATAGCAGCAAAAGCTCTCCACCCGTATCATGTCGAAATTTAGAAGGTATAATTGCCTCTTAACTTTGATGAGATAGGTACAATTAAGAGGGGTAAAACATATATTTCTAAGAAAAAAATAAAATTTTACACCCAGGAAAGAAATCAACCCCAAAAAATGGCCTTAATGTTAATTGTCCCACTTTATCTGATGTCCCACTTTACCTGAATCAACCCTATGATACATCTTCCTTCTTAAGGTTATAAAATTCGATCTAGGATGGCCATTTTATTCTTTTTTGACCATAGTAATCCTCATGAATCATTCTATCAACGAACTTGATCCATCCGTCTATTACCGCAATATAAAAATAAAGCAACACTAAGTTTTGTTGGTGATTATATTTATTTCAATCAATAATCATACCTGTTATATTATTGAGTATACCATTTGTCAGCAAGTCTATGCCTGATCCTTCAAAACAATATATAATTAATACGATGTGCTTGACATCTCTACTCAGAACTGTTATGGGAAAGCATGGGGAAAATATGAAATTATCTGAGTATTATACCTATGATAACCGGGGACATTGTTCAAAGCATAGGAATGCATAGGCCATTTTATACATGCATTCCATGTCGGATAAGCACAAGAAACATCCATAGATCCACCACTGTGCACCCACATTTCCATTTGACATGCGTACTACTTATATGCAATTGCACAACACCTAACCAACAGAAATCTAAAGGCTTCCCCCTAAATGAGTTCATTGCATTTGTCATGTGATGGTACATGGTGCATGAAAAGGGAAGGGCCGAGCCATACTCTTTCATTATATGGATACAGAAACATCATTTTTGGGGAAACATGTTCTACAACGTATAACACTAGTACAGTTTCCCGACTGGCACCCCTTATTAGAAGTCCAGAGGCATGTCTTTTGTCTCTAGAGACATATTCCTTTCTCTTACAACAAGGATTTATCACCTCTGGAATTGCTGTCAGAATCTGGAGACAAATGACACATGAACACCATGTTTGACCACGAATTGCAATAAAGAGTGGGTCATGCCTTTTTCTAAGAGACTAGAGTTAGGGTTGGGCTTAGGATTAGGGTTCGTCTCTCTCCAGTATCTGGAGACAAGAGACATTCTTCCCAGCTAAAAGAAAAACGTTATTTTAAATCAAAATAACGTTTTAAAACTTTATACAACGTTATGCCATCTTAAAGAGCCGTAGAGAAACGTTATATAACGGTATAAAATGTTGTATAACGTTTTACTGGGTGGCCTTTTTATAGAAGGATTTTTCACCTGAAAATTCCTTCTTATAAAAGGAGATCATGTGCTAATAGCCTGCTTAGGGGGTAATAGTAAAAGACACAAATACGAATCACTAATACATATTCATATAATCTAATCATATATGTCAAGGAGGAATGTTTGGCCTGTTTGCTTCTGATGGTTGCAAACATGTCGCTGCATCTGATACATTCCAGCTACCGTATCCGCCTGTTTTATGGCAGGTTCTCAAATTAGAGCATGTCCCTTTTTTGTGGAGGTTAGAAGAGATATAGACTTCATATCAATCATTAAAATTGGATCTTAGATAAGCGCATGTCCTGTATTAGCACAGGACAAATATGAAGTTGAAATATATAAGCGAAGGTGCGATAAAACAGGCAGATACTCTAAATAACCCTAGAACTTGCATTGGCAGGAAAGAATTTATGCACAAGTGAGAGCTATGAGCCTACAATTTTCTAATGATAATATGTTGGTGCATTAAATAACATTTTGCACAGCATTGTAACAGATATGAGTGCAGAAAAGGGTACATTTGATTGTCTTTCCTGATAGTGCATTGAGAGATGTTTGTAAGGCATATTAGTTCATTTGCCATCTCATAAGTGGTGTGCTAGAGCTGCAACCCTCCTGGTAGCCTCCCTGAGGAATGCTGCAATCCTCTGCAGTACGGTATAGTCCCTCATGAACCGGATTGCAATGTTAAACTCAGGATGTAGCCGACCATTCCGTGCCACTTCCACTGCAGTGTGCGTACGTGATATGTCCTCAGCATCCATGAGAACGCTGACTCCACACAGAAGGTTGTAGATGCTGTGCTCCTTGACGTTGGTCATCATTCCGGCAAAGGGGCTCATGCTCTCATCTACCAGCCCCTGGAGAACCACTGCTGTATGTGCCAGCTCAATGTAGAGGATGTTCAGGAACCGACCGACCTTCAAAATATAAGAGCTTAGTCTAATAAATAATTTCTTTCCAACTACGGATCTGGCTACAGAAGCTATAAGATACAGTCTAAGCTTTAAACCATTAACACAATATGTTATGCTTGAAGAAGAATATTTCAGGTAATATCTTATTCTTCATCCAAAGACAGGGGCTCCCCTGGTCTCCCAGGGGATGCTTCCTAACATACACCAGGGCATTGCTTTCCAGAAAACTGTAGTGGGATAATGTTTAATGATATGTGAAGCTTGTTTCTTAAGCACTGCTGTATTATATAGGCAAATACGTGATAGCTCTCCTGGGTGCGAGGACAAACGTTCAGAGCGCAATCTTAACCTAGCCTATAACCTTAAATCTTAATATTTAATCTGATAGCTCCCCTTGTATCTGCCACCTAGTGTCACATACCCACACTATGCTACCTGAGGTTTGCCTTTATAAAATATATGTGTAGGCTAGATAGTCTCAAAATTGCAAGCTAGTCTCAAAATAGGCCTACTATGCTTTTGTGACAACCTTGCAACCCTCAGGCTAGATCATCTCAAAATTGCGAGATAGTCTCAAAACACACGTCGGGCTAGATAGTCTCAAAATATTATAGTTGTGTTAGTATCTTGCAACCCTCAGGCTAGATAGTCTCGAAATTGCAAGATAGTCTCAAAATTGCAAGATACTAGTAGTCTCAAAATAAGTTCTATAGTTTTGTTAGTATCCCGCAACCCTCAGGCTAGATAGTCTCAAAAGCCTGACAGATAGTCTAAAAACTGTGTGAAAGCTTTTTGTAAACGTTTTTTTGTGTCAACGGTTTAACGTTTTATAAATGTTTTTAAACGTGTTTTTTTTTTGCAAACCCCCTGCAAACGTTTTCCAACCGTTAGGAAAACGTTTTTTGTTAGCTGGGAAGCCTATCCTACGATTGAATGTGTAGGCTTACCAATACTAGTGGCGCCATCTTCATTTGCTTAGCAAGACTTATAAGATATGTTGTGTACTCACGTATATACCGCCATGACGATGTTTACGCTTATAACCTTATGAACGGCAGCACCTCTGTCTACTCTATATTGATCTGTATAACATGATGCCGTCTATGAATAAACCACGTGACTTCAAACACAACAAATGGCGAACGAGGACGGGATCCAAAGAACTCACGCATAAAACTCGATTTTCTTGCTGTCACTAAAAGTGATTCTCCTGCAGAAATCGACTATAAGCTAAGTAAAAAGGCCAAGAAGCCATTCCTACCAAAATTGGATGAACTCCCATTGATACACTGTGAAAACTTGGTTGTGAAAAGTGAAGTCCCTGAAACTGAAAGTAGACTCCAGATCCCAAAAGTGAAAGTGAACTCCATGAAAGTGAAAGTAGATCTCTGAAACTAAAAGTGACTGTGCATTTGTGTAGGCTAGGCCCTATATCTACAAGTGTTGATCTACAAATGAGTGACTCTGAAATAAGTGATCTTGAATCTGAGGCTGGGAGTCTACATCTAGAAACTATGGCTGAAGCTAGGAATGTTGTGAGTGCCATAGGAGAGTTTAGTCCCAATAAAGAAAAATGGGCTAATTATCAAAGAAGGTTTAATGCTTGGATGAGAATAAACAAAATCCAGGATGATGAAAAAATTGATGCCTTCATATCTATGGTGGGACCTGAGGTAGTGGATCTTTTGGTTGCATTGTGTGCCCCTGCTGAAATTGAGACCAAAACATATGCCCAGATAACTACATTGATTAGTAATCACTACACCTCAGGGTCCAATGAGCTGATCGAGAGCTTCAAGTTTGATGAGCGGAAACAGGGTGATAATGAGTCTGTTGCAGATTACATAGTGGCTCTAAAAAAAATCAGCATACATTGCGGGTTTGGGGATGAAGACCAGATCAAAAAGAGGCTAAGAAACCGCCTGGTTACCGGGTTGAGATCCCCTGCAATCAAAAACAGACTGTTAGGTTTGGGTGCAGGGTTGACATGGGAGAAAGCCGTAGATATAGGCACGTCCATGGACACGGCTAGCCATGGTAATCAGCTCATGGGGCCTACCCATGAGGTCAACCGGGTTCAACGTGGTAGCTACAAGAACAAAGGAAAAGCCCGCGCTAAAAATAAGTGTTATCGTTGTGATGGCGACCACGAGGGCCGGTGCCCATTCGAAACGGAAAAGTGTTTCAACTGTGAAAAAATTGGACACATTGCCAAGGCTTGCAAAACGAAGTCTGCTCAAGGTCAATCTCAGTCGAGAGGTAGCTCACGTCCATACCGTGGCCGCGGAAGAGGTCGCGGGCGAGGCCAAGGCCGTGCACATTACGTCGATGACGACGAAAAACAAGAGGAAGAGGTCAGTTACGCATCACTGTTTGAAGTTAAAAGCGGAAAATACGGAGAAATAACAGTGAATGCCCGTGTCGAAAACAACGAAATGACATTTGCTTTAGACACGGCATCGGCAGTTTCGATTGTCGGTGAGGACGACTACAAAGAATTCTTCCCCGATTTTGAGTTACGCGAAGCTTCTATCAACTTAAAATCGTACACCGGACACAAAGTTGAGCTACTCGGTGAAATCGACGTCCATGTGGAGTACGAGGGTCAAAAGAGACAGTTGCCGCTGGTGATCGCGAAAGGCGTCCGTACACCGTTATTCGGACGGACCTGGCTAAAAGCCATACGTATAGACTGGGAAAATGTCTTCGCGATACATGCAACGCCCCTGGAACAGCTCCTGCATGAGTATCAGTCCGTGTTCAAAGGAGAGATAGGAGAGATAAAGGGCTTTGAAGCGACAATTGAGTTAAAACCAGATGCCACGCCAAAGTTCAAAAAGGCGCGTTCCATTGTCTATAACCTCACAGACGGTGTAAAGAAGGAGCTAAATAGGCTTGAAGAAAGTGGAGTTTATCGCCGCATTGAGAGAAGTGATTGGGCATCTCCAATAGTAGTGGTTCCAAAAGATAATGGACAGATGAGGTTGTGTGGTGACTACAAAGTGACTATAAACAGTGCGGTTGTCGATCAACCATATACGCTACCCACAGCTGAGGATATATTCGCTACGCTGGCGGGTGGTAGCCAGTTTACGAAACTGGATCTGTCTAGTGCCTACATGCAAGTGGTGGTGGAGGAAAAGTCAAGAAAGTACCTGACCATCAACACTTTGCAAGGACTTTACGAAGTTACTAGGCTTCCCTATGGGGTAAAGACAGCACCACACATCTTCCAAAGGATCATGGACCAGGTGTTACAAGGAATTCCTGGTGTTTGCTGCTATATAGACGATATCCTGATAACCGCTCCCACAAAGGACGAGCACCTAAAGCGCCTCCAACTGGTACTTCAAAGACTAGACAAGCATGACATCAGAGTGAAACGGGAGAAGTGTTCCTTCTTGGCTCCCGAAGTTCAATATCTCGGACATGTGATCAGCAAGGAGGGTCGTAGGCCCGTACCAGAAAAAGTGAGCGCAGTAAAAGACGCCAAAGCACCAGAAGATGTCTCAGAACTTCGCACATTCCTCGGGATGGTCAACTACTATGGTGGGTTCGTTAAGAATTTGTCCACAATTCTCGCTCCGTTAAATAATCTCCTGCGAGATGACGTCCCCTGGAAGTGGTCAAAGGAGTGCGAAGGGGCATTCGGGAAAGTCAAAGACGCCCTTACAAGTGAAACAGTGTTAACATATTACGATGTGAACAAAGAGCTTCTCCTCGCGACAGACGCATCTCCTTACGGAGTTGGTGCGGTTCTGTCACACGTTGACGAGAACGGAGAGGAGCGACCAATTGCCTACGCGTCAGTGACTCTAACGAAAGCTGAGAGGAACTACGCCCAAATAGAACGCGAAGCGTTAGGCATAATCTTCGGAGTTAAGAAATTCCACAAGTACCTGTATGGTAGGTCATTCACACTGTTGACCGACCATAAGCCACTGACCAAAATATTGGGTCCGAAAACGGATGTGCCAACGTTGGCAGCACTAAGACTGCAGAGATGGTCTCTCATTCTGATGACCTACAACTATGAGGTCAAATATAAGCGATCAGAGGATCATGCCAATGCCGACTATCTGAGTCGGGCACCAGTGGACATAGCCAAAGAAAATATGGAAGCTGAAGTGAACTATTTTAGCCACACTGACAAGTTACCGATCAACGCCAGAGACATCAAAGAAGCGACCCGAAAAGATCGGATCCTCACCAAGGTATATGAGTTCACCATGAATGGTTGGCCGAACCATGTTGACGACGATGAACTGCTACCATTCTATACCAGACGACACGAGCTGTCGTGCGACCAAGGATGTCTTCTGTGGGGAATGCGAGTCATCATACCACAGAAACTGCAGGAGCGAATGCTAGAAGAGCTACACATCGAGCACGTTGGTATAGTGCGCATGAAAGCACTAGCTCGTAGCTACCTGTGGTTTCCCGGCATCGACAATGCTGTAGAAGCATTAATAAAAGCATGTAAAACATGCCTGAGTCTCAAGAACGATCCACCAGCATCTCCGATGTATCCATGGCGATATCCTCAAAGGCCATGGGACCGACTGCACATAGACTTTGCAGAGTACAAATCTGAAATGTTCCTAGTGGTAGTAGACGCACACTCAAAGTGGTTAGATGTAGTGCTTATGAAATCTACGACCGCAGAAAAGACTATAGAGGTACTGGAGCGGATGTTCGCCTATAACGGGTTCCCAAGAGAGGTTGTGAGCGACAACGGCCCACAATTCATCGCGGAAGTGTTTCGCGAGTTCCTGCATAACAAGGGTATAAAACATACCTTGACCGCTCCCTACCATCCAGCGTCCAACGGACTTGCAGAACGAGCGGTGCAGACCCTGAAAAATGCCTTAAAGCGGCATACATTGGACGAGAAACCCGGCATGACTACTCACAGAAAGCTGTGTAGTTTCCTCCTGTCGTATAATTCGACGCCTCACTCGGTGACAGGGGTATCCCCATCCGAGTTGTTTCTCAAAAGACAGCTTCACACGCGGTTGTCGATGATAAAACCCGACCTTCATGTGACGGTGGAGGGAAAACAGGACAAAATGATAGAGTATCGAGACCAGCGAGTGCCACAGCTAAGAGAGTTCGAGAAAGGAGAAAGAGTACGTGTAAAGAACTGCCGAGGCACCGACGTAAAGTATGTACCAGGATCCATAGTGTCTAGGAAGGGTCCCGTACAGTACTTGGTACGAATCGGCCGTAACATCCGTTACGTCCATGTCGACCATCTTCGAAAGTCCGGCGAAGCCATCGAAGATGACATTGATGACGAACAGCTCAGGCCTATGCAAAGGCCAATCACGGATATCATAAGTGATATACCCAAAGGTGGTAATGACCCTGTAGTTGTTGAAACGCCAGCTACGGCCATGCCACAGGAAGACGTGGTTACCTATGAGGAACCACCTAGAGCTATTCCACCCCAGGTGGTTGCTACTCCACCGAGAGTGCCGTCTCCAAGACGTGTATCTGTGAGACCTAGAAGGGCTCCAGTAAAGTTCAATGACTATGTGCCTAAATAACTGTTCTATTTCAGAGACTGATATATTTGTGTTTCTGACACTACTGTTCATGTTAAAGTAACATTACATAAAGATAAGAGTTATCGTTATCAGTGATCTCAAAGAGATAAAAGACTCCTTATAGTATACTACAGTATTCTCAAAAAGACTCAAAGACTTTAAGTTCATTGACACCAATAAGGGATGTCTAATGTTGTGTTTATTCCAGCATATATATTAAGTGTGGAGGAGTGTTGTGTACTTACGTCTACCGCTACTACGAGTGACGACTTCCCGTGAACGGCGGCACCTCCGGTCTTTGTACTGCCCATATAACATGCTATCCGTTCACTAGTCTACTACGACGTTGGTCATACGTAATAAACTACTTCACGAACATAACAAGATATTTCAAGAGAGGATTAAGATTGTGCTCTGAACGTTTGTCCACGCACCTACGAGAAGTTTCACAGGCATGCATTATATAGACCTGTGTGATACTGTGTGAGTTCATAGCATCATGGAACATTATCACACAACATGGAACACTTCCCAGTTGTACCTTGGTGTCGTCATCAAGCCTCGGGTACTTTGTTCATTCCTGACACTACACTACAACACTAATTTTCAGGAAAGCGATGGCATTTATTGCATGTTGAAAGTTTCTATCTGAAGTATTAGAATGGCTATTCTGCGCCCCCTCATGGAGACTCTGATTATCGTTTTCAACGGAGTGTCTCTCTTCTATGACGTCAAAAAAACAACTATGAAACCAACTTTTAAGTACTATACAATTCATATAATTCCAAACTATTAGAAAATCTGTTCATTATTACCTATTCTGTAACTTAGTAATTGTTTTTGGTTTCATTATATTAATGAAAATAGATCCTGCTTTGGCTAAAAGCTCTACATATTGTATAGTAGGGGCCATGTAGTGTCAATTTCCAGAACTGCCACATCAATTTGCCATGTCCAAAGCCCACTTCGGTCCACATCAGGTAAGGCACTTTGAAACTGATCTGCGCCCACATCGGGCAGCCCACATCGGGCCACAGTGCTCCGAAACCCAATGACCAAAACCAATGGGCTCAAGACGGGTTCTGATCGGTTTTCCAAATTCGGGCAACCTGTTCAGGCCCTGCCTGAAACCCTGCCACTAGCCCAGGAAAAACTCAGGTAAAAGCAAAATTTGATCTGGCCTTTGTAGGATTGGTACTAGGGTACATGAGATAAATACAGAGATTCACTCAAAAGTGTCCAAACTGACTATTTCTTCACTTGTGTGAGATAAGATCGTCGCCTTAGGGATTATGTGTACACATTGTTCCACTAACTCTGGATCTATCATGATAACCCAAATGGTACATACTGAAATACTACACAAAATCGCATAAAATATACATATAGAATTATATGTATGAGCATAGTAGAGTGCTAAACCAAATGAGGTACTCACATTTGCTTTGCTGGGGCTGTTGTTAACAGGGAGCTGCTCAAGTCGACTGAAGCTGGGCAATGTTCCCTGGTATTGTATCCCAGCCAGGCCAGCCACTCCTGTGTCCTCGTACATCCTGACCACCCCTCTGGTGAGCTGCTCAGTTATCAGTGTTTCCCCATGCAGGGACATCAGCAGCTCGCGGACGGAGAACGTTGGAGCAGATCCTGGTGCAGGCATGATGTCTGAAGCTACTCTATGGTTGAGTAAATGGTCACCTGCACAAGGGGATCTGACACGGGCTAGGGTCCTCAGGTGTGCTTGGGGGAGCCCAACCCGCTTGGAAAAGCTCCTCAGCTGCTCCAAGGGGCTCATTCTGCTTGCAGAAGAGTTGGAGAAGTCATGGGATGGAAGCCTGGTGTCGTTGCTGCTTTCTGGTTGCATCTTCTCCATAACTGCATTGGTGCCAATTGCAGCAATAGCAATCATGATCAGGGTCCTGTAGCTCATTTCTGGAACAGAAGAAGTGACAGTGAGCTTTGTTACACTGTTCTACTGGAGACTCAATCAAGTGGATAACTCAAAATTGAATGGCAAAATATCCTAAAATGTAATCTTATGCATGTAGCCGGTATTCAGAAGGGAGTGTAGTAGAGCAGAAAAAGGGTATCTCAGTTGGCCAAGTGTATCTTAAGGTAGGCCATATATGTGTTCTTTTATGAGCCAACCCAGAAAACAAAAAGATGTCATACAACCTTTCAGAACATTTCTTTATGGTTATTTATTATGGCCAAATGTTGTACAATTTTAAAACATTATTTTGATGTAAAATAATGTATTGGTTGGGAATGCTGCAATACGGATAATACCTACAGTGATATTATGTGTATTGACATATCCTGTATTCATTAACATTCGCATTGTGAAAAGGAGGATAGGTAGGTAACGATGTTATCTGAGTTATAATAAAATATGCTTCCTCACTTATAGAAACAAATAATAGTAGCAATGATGTACTTACCATTGAATCTTTTGGTGTCCATGTTGAAGCGGAGAGATGATACAACTTCAAACAGCAACAGTTCGGGAACAACCGTCTTGCAGGATCAGCAGCAGCAGTGTTAGATGCAAGACCAATGGGCGCTCTCCCTTTTATATTCCCAGATATGTAAACAGATATGCCACTGCCTTTGCTGACTTTGCATTGCATTGTTTTGCTACTCCCACTTCTTACCAATATGGATCTGGTTAATCAACATATTTGTGTATGCATACTACCTGGAGGGTTATGGTACCTGGGGCAATACTGGCATATGTATTGGCTCATAAGTCCTCAATGGTTCTGTCAATTAGCTGGATGTCTTTCTGGGATGTGGAGGTACTGGTAAATCTGGTCAACAGTGCTAGCCAAAACTGCTGAGCAGAACACGACTTCTTGGAAAATGATGTGGTTACACCTACACCTTTTTCAAGAGTTGCTTGGGGGAAAACCAACCTCAGCAAAACAAGCCTCATCTTTTCTTTTTTTCAAATAGTCTTAATTCTGGGTCATTTTTACTATTTTCCGCCTCGGGAAAAGGCCACAAAAACATTGCCCATACTTTGCATGTAAAGGAAAATAGATGTACCAAGCTGCAGCCTTTCAGGGAATGCTACAAGAAACAAAGAAATCTCCCCTGTGCTATTATGTTTGATACAGCCCAGCTTCAGATTTGTTCACGAGGAGGTTGTATTCCCTACGGACCACAACTACAAAGTGCCCTAGGCCCTGCTGACATTTCCCAGCTGGACTTAATAATGCATCAAATTTCTCTCCCTTGCTCCCATTGGTTACTCATGTGGTCAGCTGGTCACACTTGGGTCAGGCTCTGACCAATTCATACTGACACTGTGCTCAGACAAGTGCAGTTTACTAGACACTGGCACTGTGCTTCAGTGGGGCCTAGTGGTGTGGTGTGTATTTGTACTATTCATAATTTAGGGTTTGGGCCCTATGACTATGATTTATGTACAAGCTGTTACTCATTACATCAGTATTTTATGGGTTAGTAGGCCTATGGCCTAGTAGCTTTTTTAGGTGGATTCAGGGTGTTTATCATTTCTATAGGACACTTGTCATATTATGATTTATTGGGCCTATCCCTTCCAGAGGTAGGCCCCACTTTGTAGTTTTGACCCTTATGGCGTCATCATCAGGTGGATTTGACAGGAAAATATATTGCTATAGTGCTACTATGTGTATATTTTATAAAATACAATAGACCCCATTTGGCAGTCTATTGGGCCTAGTATTTTATTTATTTGTGCATAACTCTATAAAAATTGCGTTATTTATAGATCAAGTTTTCTTAGAGAAATGTATGAGGGACCGGGGCATTTTTATAGGAATTAGTCCTTGTTGGGTGAAATGACGGGTAATTTTGTGTGGCTTTTTTAACGAGGACTTGTTGTCATTTCACCCATGGCTGCTGTCCTTCGTGTTCATCACCAAGGGTGAATGACTACGAAGTTTCTCTATCCAGTGGAATTCCACTACCGCAAGTAGGCGCTTCCCTTCGTCGCTTTTTGGGTGTCGGTTTATGAAGTCCACGACGTAGAACCTCATGTCTCTATCCTTTTTATGATCACACTGGTTGAAGTGCCACGGCACATCAGTCTCTCCCTCGTTCTTTTTTACCGAGTGTACGTGCTCGTATATTCGGAATTTGAGAGCTCTCTCCGTTTTTCCGACGTATTGCATTTTGCATTTTCTGCATTCTAGGGAATATATTAGATTCGAGCTCTCACAGGTGATGTTTGTTTTTGATACAAAACTTTTTCCTGTTGTCTTGGACTTGATCTCCCCGCCCTTGTCTAGGCGGGCACACTTGTCACAAAACAATTTCCGACATTTTGATCTCTGTTTTTTCTGTTTTTCTGTGTTTCTGGAGATGCCGTCTTCTTCGTCCTCCGACGTTGGGTAGTTGGTGGCGGCCCTAACCAAATGGTCCTTCAGGTTCTTGGGTCTTTTTTGGCCCTTCACTAGGCCCGCCCTTCTGAGGAATTTTGTCGTTTTTGATTTTCCTAGTCTGTCCCAATTTTTGGATACAGTCTTGTTGATTATGTTATTGCCTGGTCTGAGGGTACTGATCAGGTAGGTGGTGTCTTTGTCCTTTTGTTTTTTGGGTTTGGGTTTGAGGGTTTGCTCCCTGTTTTGTTCCCTTACCTTGGCTAGGGCCCCTTCCAGGATTTCCTGGGGGTATCCCTTTTCTACAAACTCTTCTAGTTTCTTTTGGCTGTCTTTCGTATGTGTTTGTGTCCTTGAGTTGCCTCATGCCTTCTTTCACATAATCTCTGGTGTTTTGTATAACAATGGCCCCACCTTTGTCTGCTGGTTTTATTGTAATGTGTATGTCTTTGGATAACACACCTAGGGCCTCTTCTTGGCCGCTGGTGAGATTCTTTTTTGCTGGGTTTTGTTCTAGCAATAAGTTGGATACCTCCATCTCATTGATAGCAATAAAATCTTCCAGATTTTTGGGGCCGTGTGGAGGAACCCATGTGGATTTTTCTCGTAAATCCATCATGAGATTTTTGTCATGGTACGGTGTACCTTTGCTCCCTACGGCAAATTTGTCCTGGACTATTTTATTGTCCCAACTTTCTGTAATCAAGGGTTGATTTTTGTCAACCCCTGACTTCAGTTGTCCGCTACCATTTTCGTTGCTATTTTTGTGAAAGAATGCTTTGGTTCTCAGTTTATTGTGGAATTTATCAAGTTCTATTTTGATATCTCCTTCAGATACATTTGGTATTACTGGGCAGAAGTTTAGACCTTTTTTGAGAAGAGATTTTTCATCTTGACTTAGGTCTTCTTTGACAGATTTACTACATTGCTATATAAATCAGACATAACTTCAGTACACTGTTCAGGAATTTTATTTTTCACAACAGGAGGATAGATGTTGGTGGGATTTTCTCCCTTTTGGTCACAGTCTATGTTTACTCCTGGTTGAATCTTGCACGTCGGCCCCTGGTTAGCCTGGGGTTCCTTTGGCCCTGGTTGCTTCGGTAGCCTTTGTAGGCCCTTCCCCTTCCGCGGCCCCCTCTTGGGGGGTGCCCTCCTCGGTGCCCCCCTCGGGGGGGGGGGCATCCTGAAAATCCGCATTCTCCTTGTTGTCGGTTGGTGCGGGTTCTTTGGAGGCCTTCTTCTCGGCTTCGGCCTTCTTTTTGGCTTCTCTCGAGAACTTCATGGGGTCGAGGATTTGGGCATTGCATGGTACCCTGTCTAAGACAGTTGTCTGTCTCCGGGTCAGTGTTCCATGCTCTGTTACGTGCTCCTCGTCTATTTTCTCCGTTATGAAGGTTTTGACCGTAATCATCTTACCGGCCGCCACGTCTTCACCCTCTAGTTTCACGACCGTATTTTCCGTGACCTCTAGGTTGCTGTCTGCTAGGGCCTCAAATTCGGTTGCCATTTCGATGAGGGTTTCCGAGGCCAGCTTCGTTATTTCCAAAGCTGCCTGTTTTCGGATGGCCACTACTTTTGCTGCGGTACCGGCCCGGTGCCCAGCTTCAACTTGCTAGAAACAATTGGACTGTATCACACTGTCATGTGGTTTGTCTCACGATTTAATCTATATAAGAATGGTTCAGATTGGATTTGGTAGAGGTATATTATGGTATCAGGTAAACATACAGTAACAGTGCGTTATAAGGAAGTGCTTTGGACCAGCAAAAGAATTAGTTACATGTTAATACGAATTCTGTATTATCCAAATATAGCATTGTACACCAGCTTAAAACTGTCAGAAAGCGGGAAATTTGTAAGAAGTGTGTCTACGTGAACATCCACAAATATAGTTACAAGGCCTTGGCCAAGACCAAGGTAACATTTCTCAAGGTCAATCATGGAAAAAAAACGACACAAAAGTCTCAGTACTTTGTACCAGAGTAAATAGCATTTTAGATGTGACAATATTAATTTAGAATTTGTGAGAAATATATAATATTGCCATGGCAACAGCTCGCCATTCACCAAGATCAAATATTAGGATCAAACCAGATCAAATCAGAAAATGTCCGTATTTTATGTAGTCAACATCCACACAAATGGTTATATCACCCTCGAATTAATCTGTATTGATACTGTCAACCTCTAGCTGTTACAGCTAGTACAGTATTGGCAACCTATATGCTGAAGATACTATGTTTCAGCAACTTTTCAGTCAATTTCCTGAAATTCATTGTATATGTTTGTAGACTTGTGAACAGCTGATGTGTACTTCTAATAAGTATATAGCTTAAGTTCAGAACTTGAGCAATTAGATAACAGGACCCAACAGAAAAAGGCACTCAGAGCTGTTGTGAAATCTCGACCCGGCCATTTCATATGACTTCACACATTATAAACTATAGCCTAAATGAAAATTGTCAGTTGTCGGTGAGGTGGACAAGGCTCAAAATTATCCGGATTCTTTTTTATATTTATAATGTATTTTATTTCACCAAGTTATATTCCAAAATACAGTATATGTTTCAAATATGTGACACAACAGGGGAAAACGTACCATTATGGGGATTTAGTGTAATATACAGCCACTAGGTGGCCAGCAGTGCAACAGCATACTGTTATCCTAGTGATTTATCATGGAACTTATGAAACTTTCCCTTGCCTGATTTTGACAATCATAATCTCAAAATGATCACTATGACCTTCTCTTTCAAACAAATATTAAGATGTACTTGTGTGATTATCTAATTTTGAGTACACCAACAGCTTACTTAAAGAATTAGATGTAGTTTTATAGAGAATATTCTGAGTCGCACTCAGTAGGACTAGCACTGTCAGTGCTTAACACAGAGACCGGTTCATATTTGTTGCTAAGAAGGGCTCATGCTGATTAATTTGGGGGTAGGATTGTCAGAATTGGGAAAGGAGAAGTGGTCAAAAGTTCCATGATAAGTCACTAGGGTAATGTCATATTGTTACATGGGTAGTGGCCACATAGTGGTTGTTTATGACACTAAATCCCCTAATGGAACATTCCCAAGTTAGTGACCCCTATCGGTTCTGCAGTGTAGTACGCCCGCTGCGTATCAGGACCTGGCCATCCAAGTCAGGATGCATTTTCCCCTGTTGCGTCACAATTATGAGATTTCATCATGATGATAGTCGTACATGAATAGTTATTGGATGGAGTATAATAACAATCTCATTTGATGCATATGACTATCAAGCAGCTAATTACCTTATATAATGATATTGGGTGTAGAAGATTAGTCTACCAAATTTGGCGTTTTCTGAAATATTTGAGCCATATGCGCAGTAATCTATTTGCAATGGTCGCAACCCACCTCAAGTCGGTTTACAGACAGGAAAGGAGTAAGACAGGCAGGGAGGAGAGAAGGTTGTTTCAATTGTCTAATGTTATTTCAGCATTAATTTTCAAATACTGATTTAGGTTGTTCTGCATTGTTGTAGCATTTCACCATTGCCTTAACTGAATCATCCTGTACCCTATGATTTAAACTTTGCCTCATTAGTTTTTGATATATTGTTTCGAACGTTATGAAGTTGAGTCTTAACATTGTTCGAACGTTTCCAATGTTGTTAACATTGTGTACAATCGTAGTAGCAAAAGCATTTGACCTGTATTATGTATTTACTCAAAGGGATGTCACTAACAAGATGAGTCGGGGCTTATCCAGCCTGACCGGAGTTCCCCTGAGTTCCACATGCAAATACAGACGTCCGTACACTGCAAAAAAGGTTTTAAACATGTTTAGGTCTAAACATGTTTGAAGTCTAAACATTTTACTAGGTTTGTGGCTTTGAATCTTTCTGTTTAGTAATTAAACACGTTTATTCTAAACACCTAAACAGTTATATTGAATATGTTTAGATGTTTAGTATTTAAACAGTATGACAAATTGGTGTTTAGGATGTAAACATGTAGTGTTTAGATCTAGTACATCAAACACATACCAGATGACAGCTCTGGGGTTGACTGTTGTTTCTACAACCACTCGAACGTTATTGTGGATCTAAAAGTGCTTAAATCTGAGTTAATTAACTTGCATGAGATACAAAAGGAAGGCATTGCAGGATTCAAGGATTGAATGCTACATCACTATGATTATGATGCAATAAAGATACATCTGCTACATAGACACCTCTTTTAAGATAAAGCATTATCTTCCCTGAAGGTCTGTTGTATTGACTCAAATTTGTGTCTATGTTAAAGTAGAGGCCTACTCTAGTATGTGAAATAGTGATGCAATTATCATATTGCCCTAAGGGGGGGGGGGCTGCTAGAAGTCTCTTCAAGACACTATATGTAAATAAAATAATTTATCTTATAAAATAATTTAACATAATATAATAATCTCTAGACACACCACTTTGATCCTTAAACACTTGACAGATAAACATAATAATATGCTAAATTCATGAATTCTAAACACTTTATTTTCCTTAACACATTGATTTAAACACATAAATGTCTAGGCACTGAGCTTAACATATTATTGGTCTACACATGTTTTAGGAACATATTGTGTGGACAAATACGGGGCAGGAATGTGTTTAGGATTGTATTTAGGATCTAAACACCCTTTTTGCAGTGTATCTTTTGTGTACATAGGCCTAAGTACCGTTTCTGGTAAAAGAACCCATTTTATCTCATTATTTTTTGTTATCTCCACAAATTACGGAATGTGTTTTCGAGCCCAGCTCAGAAGTCTTAGCAGCTGCTTTCCACTCAACAAAAAACGTTATTCAACATTCGCAAACGTTTTTACATGGTTTGCAGGAGAACGTTTCTATAAAAAAACGTGTTCAAACGTTTCTATATAGTTCATAACACAAACGTTGCTATCTAGAACGTTATTTAACCTTTCTAGATGGTCTAAAGAAGAACGTTTCTTTCTATCACGTTTAATGAGGTTGCTAAAGGTTTTAGATAAAAACGTTGCTATCTAAAATGTTATTGAACATTTCTATATGGTTTATGGCAAAACGTTTTCACCCAATACATTATTGAACGTTTCCACATGGTTTGGAGTAAGAATGTGTGTATAAAAACGCTATTTTGATGTTAATCAACGTTTCTTTTGATGCTAGTATCTGCAACCAGGAGGCAGCACTATCCCCTTGATAGTCTTTTACTGGTGCTTCACCACGTTATCTTATAAAAAGGGCCAAAATAATAATTATCCAAACTTATCCTTATGAGTGTAGTTGCAACACTTCCTATCAAATCAATTTCCATAAACTAGCAGCAAGATGAAGGGCATCTATACAGTCCTGGATGGGAATATACCTGTCAACACCAAATCTGTGGGTATCTAAGAAATATATAGTCACTCCCATTCAAATGAGCATTTGTAATACCTACATGTGTCAAGGGCTTCTTTGTGTAGCCCTACTGGATCTTTGAATCTTACTAATGGGTACACGTACGTTTGGTTTGGAATGTGGATAGATGATTAGCTATTACACCCTCACGAAGTCTATACTGTTAAAAAAATTAAAATAATATAAAACAAATAAAACCAAAAATATAATGATGCTTGTATGCTAATTTTTCAGTGGGGTTTGGTGCCCTTTGGCCATCAGAAAAAACTTTTTGACCCATAGAAAATGTTATTTTGATCTTTGAAAAACGTTATTTAACATGAGAATAAGGTTGCATTTCCAAACGTTTGTACAAAACGTTTATTTACGTTATTTGGAGTCAACGTTTTTACGTAAAAACCCGTTAAAAACGAACGTTTTGCACACCTTCAGTGAACGTTTTTTCCTAGGTTCAATAACGTCTTTTTGTTGAGTGGGTTAGAGGCTAGCCTGGGGTGACGATAGCGGTGCAGGTGCATAGATCCATCCAGCCACGTACACTCTAGTCTCCAGAGTAAACTCTAGCAAACCATCCACTTCTACGTACGTTCCTGGAGCGACTAACTTACATTTCAGTGCTGTTTGAATTAGAAAATACTCCGTGTTCATCTTTTGTTGGGTAATCCATGTGAATATCAATATTCTGAAGGTTTATTTCTGACACTGTGTCAGTCTCATGTACCCAGCTTACTGGTAAACTGACCAACTAACTTGGGGCACATGCAAACTCCTCCAGGGTGGCTGAATGCCACTCCTACCCCTTTCTCCAGGTGATGCAGGGCCAGCCTCCACACCTGGAGGTATCACTTGACACTGAATTCGCCCTCTTACAATTGCCGTTTCACACCCTGCCTCAGCCCATTCTGGGATTGAGTGTACGGGGGTTCCAAGGATTTTCTCTCTTTGTTAAGTCTACTTCAAACTCGATTTTCTCAGCTATTTTACAAGTTTGAGAGAAACCAAAGATATTCATCAATAGGACAGTCATTTACACTCATAAACGCTATCCATTTCTTCAAATGTGTATAAGTAGCTGAGAAAATCGAGATAGAAATATACTTCACTTTAAATTCTTCCTTTATTTTTGTATAGACCGAATGATGCTAATTGTATTTACTTCCTTCGATTATAGTTTGTATGTTCTATAATTATAAGTCTTGCTGTTATTCTTAATACATTGTATTGTTATCTAAAGACTATCGGGATTGACATGAAAGGGAGAAAAAAACAGACACATAATAAGCTTATTTTCACTTTATTTTATTTCACACTGGTACTGCCCTGATTCTGATTCTTTACTCATGGCATGACAGATTTATAAGCCGTTTCTATTTGACATTTTATTTCACCATAAGCCTAATTTCTTCCCTTGAAGTATCATTTGACTTATGGGCGAGGTTTTGACAAAGGTAATTGATTGAGGAAAATAATCCTGAAAATCTGAAAGTTGAAGTCATCAACATTAGTGAAATCCACATCATTTAATTTACAAATTATTTTCACGTGGAGTATACATGGTTGTTATTAAATATTCAACAACTTATTATCATCTTTATGATATTCATTAGATTTGTAACCGTTGTTAGATTGGCGCGTATCATGGGTCTATATGATATTGATGTTGTTAATTTTATATTAGAATTATGTTTTAGGTCTTTACCTAAGTGACTCTCAGAACTGTTCCTTATCCTTGGGAGTTCTTGTTGTTGTGCACTGTCCTGCCACAGTACAGTATACAGTGTTTAAGGTGGGTCAATATGATGCCTTTTCCGTCCACTGCGCCGTCTTCTGCGCAGGTACATTCTCTAGTTTGACCATAGAACACCAGGGCACCCTTGTTTCAAATTGGCATAAGTAACATCAAATGGTCATAAAATAGGATATGGATTTTCCCTGACTGGGGCGAGAACCACCAACCTTTGAATATGAAGGCATCCATTCTACCACTGTGCTATGCAGTCTGTAGTCGTTGCCCTAAGCCATACATAGGTAGCCCTCAGTATATTTCTATTTCTTTTCAACATTTTTTTTTCAATGGGCCTAAACCTTAGAAATATGTGCGGGACCATGTGTTAAAAATATATTCTCTAGATAGAAAACATCAAAGCCTATACTCTGAGAGAGTTATATAGAAATTTAGCTACTTCTCAATACAATTCCATGTAGATATGTGGCAAAACACTGTATAATCCATCATATGAGACATTAACTTAAGGCTTAAATATCTCAGAAAATAGCCCGGGATCCCCCTATTTTCTCAGTTTCTTTGGAAAGTGTATGCAATTATGGTCTTATGGTGAAAACCTGACAAAAATCTAGCTACTTTTACATCAAGGCATTGACCCACCTTAATTGAAGACACGTGATACTTCAATGAAAAATGTGTAATAATAATAAATATGCTAATTTATGAATAGTGTAAAGGGTCATGAAATGATTTATACACATCTTGGAAAACATGTATGTGAAAGCAAAGCAAAAAGAAAAACAGATTTTCCAAAGGTGGATTTAGGACATGGCGAATCAGACCTCAAAATATTCCTGTCCGCCTACTGAGGGCTACTGCCACCTGCTGGCTAGTCTGTGAGTTATTGAGAAGGCAGCACTTGGGTAGTATCTAAAATTAGAGCTACACAAACATCACAGTTGATCCACATGTTTATTCCATTTGAATAGTCATCTTCGTTGTATAGACAAGGAGAAATTATACCCAAGTGAAGATGCTACCATTTTCTATTGGTATGATAAATCAGGTACATGAGAACAAAGCTAGGTTGGGGAGGATTATAGGTTATTAAACATTATAAGTTCAAGATTGCGGCTTGTTTATCATCTGTCATAGCAATACACTGAGAAATGTATGCCAATGGGATACTAGGTATATCTATTCATTCCCCATCTCATAAATGGTGTACTAGAGCTACAATCCTCCTGGTAGCATCCCTGAGGAACGCTGCAATCCTCTGCAGTACGGTATAGTCCCTCATGAACCGGATTGCGATGTTAAACTCAGGATGCAGCCGACCATTCCGTGCCACTTCCACTGCAGTATGTGTACGTGGTATGTCCTCAGCATCCATGAGAACGCCGACTCCACATAGAAGGTTGTAGATGCCGTGCTCCTTGATTTTGGTCATCATTCTGGTGAAGGGGCTCATGCTCTCATCTACCAGCCCCTGGAGAACCACTGCTGTATGCGCCAGCTCAATGTAGAGGATGTTCAGGAACCGATCAACCTTCAAAATATAAGAGGTGTAAGAAAATTGGTATCATAATTTTTTTTTTCCAACTACTGACCTACCTATATAAACGTCAATACATAACCTAACCTTAAAGCTGCTATTCCAGGTGGCACACTCAAACTCATTTGTGTCTCATATGATTGTGTGACCCTTTCCCTATTATCAGGTTCTGGCAACTCATTAAAATGACTCTGCCAGCGACTTTTGAACCTGTAGTCATTTTTCACCCTGGCTTATGAAGCCATTGTGGAAAATGACCCTGCTCTTAAATCATAGTAAGTGCCTTTTTGTAATGGATATTTCAGATATTTGCCTTCACTTTTTAATTGTGAAATCATCATAAATGGAAGGAGAACTATATGCTTTAGCAATTTAGTATTTCAAAATATCTCCCATGATTGTTCTAAGTAGTACACTAAATACTTGCACCAGACATTGGAGAGAGTAGCTCTCTATTCTCAGAAGAATGCAAATGTGACTGGTGTGCCAAATTTGTGACAGAAAAAAAGCACCCCATTTGTAGAACCACAATATAATCTAGTAAAATCCGGGAGAACTTTGGTACCAGAAGTATAGCAGCTGAGAAAACTGAATTTTAAATTATATTTGTATGTGTATTCTTTACTAACACACCAGGAATCCATAGAGGGAGGTGTATTCAATGGGATTACATAACAAGCAGAGGGGTAAGGCAGCCCCAAAAATGAACCTGCCTTGAGCATTCACACCTTGGGAGGGGTGGGGGGTTATCTGGAGGGAGGCATGGAGAGAAATGACCCCGGCTTCATAAGCCTTTGCAGTGTCATTTCCTGGTCATTGCTTATACCTGATTATAATCTGCCATTAATTTGGGCAGGAAATTCTTAATATGTACAATACATGACTCCAATTCCAAATATTATTTATATTCTGGTGGGGTTTGGCTGTTTAGTGTTGACTAAGCCATCAAGTGGCAGCACTGAGTGGAGAGGAGCCTGGAAGTTTTCCATTGCTCAACTCACAAACACACTACCAGTACCTGGTGTATCCTGTAGATGGCACTATCCCAGCTAACAAAAAAAACGTCATTTTATGTCAAAATAACGTTTTAAATTTTGCATAAAGTTATTTCATATTAAAGAGCCTTAGAAAAACGTTGACATATCATGTTATAAAACGTTATAAAACAAATATGAACGTTATAAAATGGTGTATAACGTTATTTGTTTACTGGGATACCTTGTTGATGTAATGAAGTGCTGAATAGAATGCTGGAAGCATTCTATTTTTTCTGATCTATATCTTTCAATTTAGCACAGTTAAAAGTCACAAATCAGATTGGGATGTTAGCAGTACACTGCAATAAGGAGACCCTCAAAAGACAAATAAATGAATGGTCATCTACAGAAACGCTATTAACAGTTCAAACGGTCAACAAGTACATTTCATCTAGGTACTGATACTCATTCTCTTTACTTTGTACATTTGTATTTGCAATTTCCAACTCGGCCACGACCTATATTCTTACCACATACTGAAATACAAAACCAAAATCATATATGTATATATATTATACCCTAATACATATATTTAATTATCTTCTGTCAAATAAAGGTAATACACAGTACTTAGCCCCCAGATAATTTAATTACCCCTTTGATCTAGATAGGAATCTGTCTGTTGTTGGATGTGCATTGACCAATACACGCAAATGGGTATCAAGTGAAAAGAAGCTCTACTTCCATACCATACTCAGCAGAGGGAATCGGAAATATGTTGGTATGGGAGTCTGAGACTGAGTGTTAAATCAAATGAGCTACTCACATTTGCTTTGTTTGGACTGTTGTTAACAGGGAGCTGCTCAAGTCGGCTGAAGCTGGGCAATGTTCCTTGGTATTGTATCCCAGCCAGGCCAGCCACTCCTGTGTCCTCGTACATCCTGACCACCCCTCTGGTGAGCTGCTCGGTTATCAGTATCTCCCCATGCAGGGACATCAGCAGCTCGCGGACAGAGAAAGTTGGAGCAGTTCCTGGTGGGGGGATGACATCAGCAGCTGATCTATGGTTGAGTATATGGTCTCCTGCACAAGGGGACCTGACACGGGCTAGGGTCCTCAAGTATACCTGGGGGAGCCCAACCCGCTTGGAAAAGTTGCTCTGTTGCTCTGAGGTGCTCATTCTGCTTGCAGAGGAATTGGAGAAGTCATGCGATGAAAGGGGGATCTGGTTGCTGCTTTGTGGCTGCATCCTCTCCATAACTGCATTGGTGCCAATTGCACCAATAGCAATCATGACCAGGATCGTGTAGCTCATTTCTGGGGTAGAAGAAATCACAGAGTACTTTATTTTACTATGTAGCATCCATTTGATCAACTCAATCTTGAAATGTGAAAGCACTGTCAAATGTTGATACAGACTAGAGGGAGACATCATCAAGTTGAAGTTTCAATAATAAATGTAACATGTATTCAGAGGAAGTGTTGTAAAATAGAAAAACACTAGGCCTATCTCAGTTAGCCCAGTGTAACTGAAGTTAGGCCCTATGCTCTTTCATGAACCATAATACCCAATGCTGCAATATAGGAAGTACCTGGAATGTAGAGCGAGATAGATATTGGCATATCTTATATTCATCAACAGCTGCGTTATGGAAGTAAGATGGGTAGGTAATGATGTTATCTGAGCTACAATAGAATACACTCCCGTAAAATCTCGCATATAAGCCTAACTTGCGTATTAGCCTCACCTAGACTTTGGGCCGATCCTATAAGCTGCACTGGACATCTGATAATGGTGACTCTGGAACTGTACCATAGTAGCAAAAACTTGCGTATAGGCCTAAGCCACACCCTGACTCTGGACCAATCCTATAAGTCGCATCGGCGATCTGACTGGTGACTAGCCACAGCTTCTACTCAAGGTTTTACAGTCCCTCACTTAGTAGAATGATTAATGGTAACAATGATGTACTTACCATTAAATCTGTTGGTGTCCATGTTGAACCGGAGAGATGATACAACTTCGAACAGCGACAGTTTTGGGAGCAGCCGTCTTACAGGATCAGCAACAGCAGTGTTAGATGCAAGACCAATGGGCATTCTCCCTTTTATATTCGCAGATATATAAACAGATATGCCACTGCCTTTGCTGGCTCAGCCCTTTCATGACTTTGGCTAACTTTTGTTTTGTAACTCCCACTTCTTACCTATATAGATCTGGTTAATCAGAATATATGAGTATAATGCATACCGGCTGGAAGTGTACGGCACCTGAGGCAAGACTGGCATATGTATCGCTTTCATATCAGCAGGAGATATTCATGTACTAATCCCATAAAACCTCCAGAATGTCACATTAATGTTGAACTCCATAGATAATTCTAAATCAACATAATCACTTGAATATAATCTCAATGTACATGCTAAGTTCTTCATAGGCTTTCTGATTGCACATACCATCAATCATGACGTGATACTATTTAGAACTATTTTTTTATTTGAGTAATCTTTATTTCTCCACAAAAGCAGTCACAGTTACAGTATGTCAACGTATTAGAAACCTCAATAGATATATATATAGCAAAATTAGATATAATATAGATGTGTCTCAATAATTCCTGAATTATTCTGAATGTATCTTACTTGTAGAGTATTATATGCAGCATTTCTTTGTTAATCTTGCAATCAGTTTTTTAAGTACAGTAGCCGTACCTCGTGTATGCCCTCGTTACTGTGGTAAAGTGGTATACCCACTAAACGGATGATTTAGTACAAAATGTAATGTGTTACGACGAGTGTTATTAACACTCACCATCCCATAAAGTCCAAGTCCTTAAGTGGATATTTTCAAGAAACATATGTTCATGAGAGCACCAAGAGAAAAAAGCAGTATATATGACATGGCATTGGTCATTTTACATTAAAAAGAGAAGAATTATGTGAAATTTAAAATTACAAAATGTATTGGTGTTTCCTTGGTATATATAGGTGTATTCCTTGTCATGTTTTAAGGCAGGTGGGACGTATATGGGATGGACTAGGTCACAACCAAGCCTGACCTTGTCGTAACTTAGGCTTTTGTGTAGCAATATAGATACCATCTCATTTTCTATTCAGTATTGCAGAAACTATGGTAGACATACCATTTTCTATCGATTCCCTCTGGTTTATTGTTGTAGCGATTTGCTATGCCTTTGCCTTTTGCTATCTTTTAATTAATTCCATATGAGTTTCAATACAGCAATGAAAGATGTTGTAAAAACGTAAGGGGTGATCATTTTTTAAGAACAAGGGGGAGTGGTGGTTTTTTTTTTGTTTTTTGTTTTTTTGGGGGGGGGGGAGAAATGTCGATGTCGACCCCTCTGGGGGGGGGTGTAAAAGATGGGGGGGGGGTTAAAAAATGTAGCCTGTTTTGAGCATTGCTATACCTTCAAGGGCCCGCGCGCGCCGATTTTCGACCCTTAATTAGGTTGGGGGTAAAAATCCCCCCTCCCGTTGTTAAAAAAATGATCACTCCCTAACATCAACGTTAGTTACACCTTAGATTATGATGTCAGAATGTGTCTGAGCAATGGGCAGTTGATACTTTAATATAATTACATCTATTGTAATGTCCCGGATTTGTAGCGTACCATTGAACTAACAGCTGGGACTTACAGTAGAAATTAAATGACACATAATAAGTAATTGATTAACAAAAATAAAATAATCAAACATCAATGACCTGCTATATAGATAACATATTTTATTACAAACAGGGAGGGTAGACACACAATACCTTATCCTATTTGCAGTGTCTGTATCGATATGGCGCCAATGCGAAAAATGTCGTTGAACACTTCGATGATGAGAACAGTTAATTGTTCATTCAACCAATTGGGTTCGACCAAAAAATTAACAAAATAAACTACATCAGACATCTATAAGACGACGTATTTCATCGTAGTCTAGGTCTTCTTGTGCTTGAGCAAACACTTCGAATGATATGCCTGTCATCTGGCGCCGTAGGGCGGAGCGGGCTGCAGCGTACAACTCCCTCTCTGCTCCTGCCGCATCATATGGACACCTGGAGGAAGCAAGATATTGACACAGATACTTTATATTAATGTGAACCATGCTACTTTACTTCATAAGGTATGAGTTGTACATCGACACTGTTTCATTCCCTCATAGGGTTCGTTCCACCGTATACATAATGTTGCTGGCTAGGAGATTGTAATGTTAACCATGCTACCCCAGGTCATTGGATATCTGATATTGAAATTAGTTAAAATGGGTCATTATTGTAGAAATAAAGTATTATAGTCTAAATCAAATAGCAACACTGAATCCTGGATTCTAAAAATAATCGCCTATGACTATTACTGGTTTAATCTATATCAAAGTATTTAGATCATCATTTAATCAAATAGCTGTTAGACTGTGCGCTATTCTTACCACAGGATAAGCACCAGTTTATGCATGTCTCCCCCATCTGTTGTCAGGAACCGGAAGTTGTAGATAGTGTAGCAACACTTATTTACCGGAAGTGACGTTGCAAGGGCTTTAAAGTGTGACGCTGACGTGAAATCAGCGTTCCGTGAGCAGCGCTCTACGTCAAGGACATCACCCTTTTCCAGAAGTATGTAAATGACGTACTCTAGACTTCTGTCCTTTCGCATCTCTCGAAACAAATCCCGGGCTCCCAGTGAGATCTCCAACATCGTCATGGTGACAGGGACTAGTAATACGAGATATGTAGAAAAGCAAGCTATAAGTATCCATCTACAATCACAATCCCACACAGTCAGAAAAATCAGCGTCATTGTCGCTAAAACCACTCTCGCCTGACTTTAAGGTGAGAGTGGTTTTAGCGACAATGACGCTGAATTTTCTGAGTGTGTATAGGGATAACGGGGCCCTCAAAGCTATTAGCAAATAGGTAGAGCTATTATAGGAAACCATACACATAGGAAAAGCTGACGGACTAATACATTGATCAAATACAAATACTCCAATGGCTTATCTGTTAAGACAAAGACAAAAATACATCAACAGCAACGCCTAGAGAAAATGGTGGTAACTTACTTTGACACCCACTTGCCTCTGCAGAATCCTGAAAGTGATCCAACAGGCCAACCGATATCAATGCCTTCCTACTATCCCCGATTGAACTTTGTGACCACTTGTGGATCCAAGTACTGATTTTAGCAGTAATAACTCCCACCAGACTCGGCGGCCTTAAGGCATGATGTGAAATGTGAAGGAGGTAGGTGAGAAGGGTCTGTCTATATAACTATACACCCACTTAAAACTATCCATAGCACCCTGCCCTGGAGGAACCGAGTGAAAGTAAGCCCCGAGCCTCATTAGCACCTGCGGGGTGTGTGCACCCTCAGAAAAGTGAGAGTCATTGTCGCTAAAACTACCCTCACCTGAGAGTCGGGCAGTGCGACAATGACTCTCACCTTTCTGTGTGTGTGGCTAGTGGAGGACTTCGACCTTGTGATTGGATCAATGTGTCAGGTTGTTGGACAGAACTGTGTACCCAGTCATCTACATAGCTAGCTTGATTTTGTGTTCACCCATTTTCTTTTAGGTTTCAATAGACTCTTGAATGTAGGGAGATATAATGGTCAAATGGGCTCCCCTATTCATTATACGGGTCGGGACGATACAACGATGCATCGCATGTGAGTTACTCGCTGGCATTTCTTTTGGTGCATGAAGGCGACAAAATGTGCATGAAGCCGCGTATCTTTCATAATTTAAGACGGTTAAAAGCTCCCTAACAAACCGCACAAGGTAGATGTCCAGTTGAAGCATGTCCAATATCAACACCAGATGCTTTCATTGTGTCTGATACATTGTATGCACATGCGTAATTTGATTCACCTGTTTCCAATTATTCTAGCTATAATCGGGAATGACGTTGCGAGCAGCATGAAAAGCACTGATCTCCAACCACACGTCGTCTCTAAATGGCAGCCCATTTATGTTAGGTTGAGCAAGACTTTTGACTTTATCGTCACATCGGTAAAAGAACGAGAGAGAGAGAGAGAGAGAGAGAGAGAGAGAGAGAGAGAGAGAGAGAGAGAGAGAGGGAGAGAGAGAGAGAGAGAGAGAGAGAGAGAGAGAGAGAGAGAGAGAGAGAGAGAGAGAGAGAGAGAGAGAGAGAGAGAGAGAGAGAGGCGGGGGGACTAATTACGGGGGGGGGGGGTAGCTATATACGAATCTATTCGATCTTGGGTGCAAGGTAACAATGATCTGTTGGACTACATCCCTAATGGATAATAGTTGACGGTTGACAGGAATATGATTAACTGTACGTGGCTGGTACGGAGGATCTTTCTGTAGAGAATAGCTGATAGAAACCAAACTGTTGCGAAACCTCCTATGTTTACAGGGTTTCTCATTCTCTTATTTCTAGATGCCCCACATCCGGGACACAGTTATGACTATTACAAAGGTACTACCACAGCTACTACTACTATACATTTCGGTTCACCACAACCTGTCAATATACAGGGCCCGGGCGGGGGGGGGGGGGGGGGAGGGCAACTCCCTATCTTTTCTATAGTCACTATGTGTGAACATCACCTCAAATCTGGTACCCTTATCAAGGGGCGAAATTCTAAAAGATCATACCCTTTTCCAGGGAAAATTACCTAGAAAACAGACCTAAATTACAGATGACCCTGAAAAATATACCCTACTTACGGGTGACCCTGAAAAAAATCCCCTTCTCAAGGGTGACCAAGAAATATTTTAGGGAAAAAAAGTAAAAATTACCCTTTAAACCTCTGAAAATGTACCCCTTTCTCCAAAGATTTGCTAAAAAAGCACCCCTTATCAAGGGCCCTCGCGGGCCCGTGCCTAGGACCCAAAAACGGACCCTTTCCCTTTCCCTTGTGTTCACACATGGTATTCAAATCTTAGGGAGTGGCCCCCCGGGATACAGGGGCGGCATGATGCATGAATGTAGCACTATGGTCAGCTACTTGTCACAGCTGCATGCGTGCATCATGACGGCACAAATACAAAATGCATGAAATCACCTAGGACATGTATCCTATATAGTATTTCAGTCTATCATGAAGCGGTCAGGAAGGTATATGTGTGATTAAAACTTGGCAAAAGGTATTATGCGGGCCCGTGCACAGGCATGCTAATATTTTTTTTATCTGATTGGTCCCATAGGGTAAGCATGTTTCGAATAGCATATGATGTTTGAATATGACACATCATTTTGTCATTATGTGATTATTCCTTTCATTCATAGGTTAAAAAGAGCAATATTTTTGCCAAAAGGGGTGTTTTTTACCTTGAAGATCCAGTACCCCCCCCCCCCCAGCAAAAAGGGGTATACTTTGCCTGAAAAACTGTGAAAAAAGGATGTTGTTGAAAGTCGGGAATGTGCATGGGTGTCACTTTTAACTGAGAGTGTAGGGGCATGTGTACTTTGGCTTTGTGTTACACTATATATACCTCTCATCATTATACACGTGAGCCATCGGGGATGGTGTGCACCCTCAGAAAAGTGAGAGTCATTGTCGCTAAAACTACCCTCACCTGAGAGTCAGGCAGTAGTTTTAGCGACAATGACTCTCACGTTTCTGTGTGTGGGGGGAGGTCATGTAGAGATGGGTCGCCGGTGGTTTCGAAGGGGGGGGGGGGGGGTAGAAAGGGAGGTCAACAGGATCTAGCAGTTTTTACGATGTTCTACCACTGAGCTGTTAACACAGGTATCCGGCATTATTAAGTAGGCTAGTAGGAGTGGTCTTTCCCCCCAAGGTCCTTACCATATTGGCAAGGAGTTAATGGGAGAGCGGACGTACACCGGTAGGTTGTTCTAGAATGCCTACAAATCACCATACAATACCACACATATACAAAGGAGTTTTTGGAGAAGAAATCATTGATACATCAATGTACATACAACCAAGCCGCAGTTGGTGAAGTCCATGAGGTATGAGTCTCCACAGTTTATCTGACTACATAGCATTCAACACGCGGCCATATCAGTTGTATACGTATTCTCTATACTCCCTGGGGGGCCACTCCTTCAGCATTGGATACTATGTGTGAACACGATTCCAAGGGAAATGGTCCGTTTTGGGGTCCTAGGCGCGGACCCGCGAGGGTCCGTGATAAGGGTTACATTTTAAGCAAATTTTGGGGAGAAAGGGGTGTATTTTCAGACCATATGACCATATTATATACTCTTTAAAGGTTTATTAAACTTAATTTTGCTATGATATTTTTGAGTCACCCTTGATTCGCGTATTTCTTTTCAGGGTCACCCATGATTAGGGTACATTTTTCAAGGGTTACTTGTGATTAGGGTCTGTTTTTTCGATAAATTTGCCTTGAAAAGGCTGTGATCTTTAAAAATTTCACCCCTTGTCTTGATAAGGGTAGGAAATTTGGTGTGATGTTCACACATAGTGACTATAGAAAAGATAGGGAGTGGCCCCCCTCGGGTCTATACTACATGTAGAGCATGGATTTTTGTACTGTGTACTTTTGCTTCATTGCCTTGTACGTGACTGCAGAGGGGTTTTCAGCGACCTGGCGACCTTGGTGTAATAATTTAAGTGACCTGGCGACCTTTGGACAAATTTGGCTATTGTGAAAATAATCTAAAAAAGCGACTTTGTGACATGGTGACCTTAATTTCGGCGACTTTCCGACCTCAGGGGGGGGGGACCCAATTGCACCCCCTTGTACTGTACTGTCCCGACCTCTACATCTCTATGGCTATTATATCCCTTCTGTTTATTTGCGTCTATACCCCTCTCTGTTACACTCTCTGCTTGTCTGTAGGCCTATGTGTCTGTGCTCCCCACTGTCTTTCCAGTAAAAGCCCCCGAAATGACACCAAAAACGAATCTTCTGCCTCCTGGGCATAATTCATAAAGTTTGAGGATAATATCGCTTGATATGGGAAATGTGTAATTCATAAAGACATGCTGATCTGAGGCCGATTCAGGGAATTCTTTTGCTCAAGGTATATTATATGTTCATATATGCAGTTGTATGTATTGCGTTGATGACACCAAGGGGACCAAAGGCTCACCGATGGACATGACGTAATCAAATTAATGCGATGGTGGAACTACTAGAGCTATGTGATTATTGGTGGTATGATTTCACTAAAATAGTGCAGCTTTTCATTTCACATGTCATGGCATAGCATTTCTATTTCATGAAGTCATGAATTTATATTTTCCAGATTTCCTGAGTGACCTAACTGGACACCATGGCTACAAAAGGAAGGATGTTATGGTTGGCCATACTTCTCATGGCCATTAAGACAAGTACTCCATCTCCAATACATCAAGGAACAGCAACGAACAGCACTACTTCTCTCCCACCATGTCTTCTTACAAACATTGTCCAGACCATTGAGCCTCCAATGTTTGAGTCTCCTGAGAAAGGGAAACTCCCCCTTTTCCTGGTTAAGTATAATGTCAAGAGCAGTATCAAAGATAGTGATGCATGTGAACTTTCGGTGGACAAGTTCCTCTGTCAGACAAATGATTGCTCGATTGACGAGTACCATACATTCTATCCAATTTTCATGTGCGATAAAATGACAAATCTTCAAGTAGTTTTCACCAACACAATGGGTCTACGGAGTGAGCTCATCAGTTATTTACACATCATGCATTGCACTGTGTCTGTATTTAACATGGGTGTTTATGGACAGGCTACGGACTTAAAAGTCATTGGTCTGTCCGGGTGCCCCATTCAGGAAGATGTAATTGAATCGTCATTCTCCCACCAACCAGCGAACCCAAGATCTACAACAGAAGTGACTGACCTTGAAATTATCCCTGGAATGGACAATGTTGTAGGGTTAGGTTTTTTCGCTGTGGCAGAACCCGTAAATATTTCACTGCCACAAGTCCTCTTCACTCGGAAATGGCCTGCAATGGCAGAGATAAAATTGATAGGGTTTCAGACGGCTAAGTACGAGGTCAATTCTTTGAAAAGATCAATGCCTAATCTGCAGTCTTTAGAGCTGGCACACATTAGAATGGCATCAGTTCCTGCATTTCCTTGGGACACTGCTGCACTTCCCCTTCCGCTGAATTTGAGTCGAACTAGATTATTTAATAATATATATGCGGGAGCACTTGGAATCAAACTTGAACCTCATCTCTTTCGCCGGACACTTAATTTAGAGAGGTGTAATCTTCAGAACTTATTGAGCATTCAATTCACAGGAAAACTTGATATGCTCTCGCTACAAGGAAACTCTATCAGAGAACTAGATGTAGACACCTTTAGCGTGATAGAGGGGCTCTACAATCTAAAATTAAGTTCAAATCTACTCATAGAACTCCCTGATGGTATTTTCCGGAATCTACACTCCTTGGTACAACTAGACCTCAACTACAATCTCATTGAAAGTATATCAAAGGGAACTTTTGATGGACTTGATAATTTGAAGGTCCTCTATATGTCAAACAACCGATTGAGAATCGTAACATCACATACATTTTCTTCCCTCATCATGCTGATGTCCTTAGACATGTCCAATAATTCCATTCACTCATTTGCCGATAATGCATTTGGAATTGACATGCCTAGCGATTTCATAACAGTTAATCTTGAAAACAATGAGATGACACATTTTCCCAGATGGATCTTCACCAGTCGCAGTTTGACAAACACACACCTGGCTAAAAACAAACTTTCATTTGGTATTCTTGAAAGGGACATGGATAAATTTGATATGGACGTCATATCTATGAACAACCGAGAATCAGCCAGCTCAATGGTTCTTCCTTTCAAGGCACATAAACAGAAAGTTATTGATGTTAGTTATAACAACTTCACCTCACTCGATCTCACAAACATAACTTTAGATGAAAACAAGCTTGAATTATTTCGAGTGATGCTCAACTACTTCAGAATAGATCTAAAGGGGAATGATATTGACTGTAATTGTCAAACATACAGTCTGTACAACTTCTTAAAAGAGGAAGTACAAAAGCCATTCCTCAAAGACTATAGCAAACCAAGGGTGCAGGAGTTTTACTCCAGGGCGTGGCAGTGTTCCAAGCCAGAGAATATCAAAGGAACACCTATGGTGGAAGTTAAACCTGACACCTTTGTATGCAAAACACAGTCAGAGGGGTGCCCCAGGCATTGTGATTGCATGGAAAGGATTTTTGATGGATCTATTATAGTTAACTGTTCAGCAAGAAACTTAACACATCTGCCAGCATTTGTGCCAAACCTCACTGACACAGTTTTGTGCAGCCACAATGCCATTGTGTACATTGAGCAAACAAACTATTTTAAGTCATTAAAGGCCTTGGATCTCAGCCACAATCACATCACCAAGCTGGCAGATGATGTATATACATTGTTGGACTATATTTCTAAAGTGTATCTCCACAACAATCGAATTGACTACATACCAGTCAGCTTTGTCAATCTTCACAATGTAAAAATGACACTTGGTGGGAATAGCTTCATCTGTGACTGTCACAGTAGATGGATGGTTCGATGGATCTTCCTATACAGAACCAATATTCCTGACATTAACAATGTAGTCTGTGGTTCAGGACTCCCAAGATCAGAAGTCATTTTCCTAGCAGATGAAAATGACTTTATTTGCGAAATTTCTAAAGCCACGGTTGAGGCAATTGCAATCAGCGTTGGAGTTATTTTAGCTTTGATTATCATCCTACTTGTGTTGGGGCATAAATTCCGAGGTGAGATCAAGGTCTTCCTGTACTTTCACTTCAAATGGCATCCCTTTGACAGAACTGGTAGTGCAGATGTAGTGGATAAGCTGTATGATGCCTTTGTTTCTTATAACAAAGCCGATACATACTGGGTTCTGAACAGTCTGAAGCCAGTGCTAGAGAATGAAGAGCGGGGTTACAGACTTTGCATTCATGAAAGAGACTTCAGACCTGGGGGGATGGTTACTGATAACGTTCTCTTCAGTGTTAAATACAGTCGCAGGATGATCATGGTTCTCACCAAGAATTTCCTGAAGAGTGAGTGGTGTAAACTTGAGTTTAAGTCTGCTCATCGCAAAGTACTAAAGGATCGCACAAACTACCTGATTGTGATTCTGTTTGATGGACTAAACTTTGATGATCTGGACGAAGATATGAAGCTGTACTTGAAGACAAACACATACGTAGAGTATGACAGTAAGTGGTTCTACCAGAGACTGCTATATGCTATGCCTGAGAAACCACTTTCTGTGCTCCGAAAGGAGGGCTTCCCATCTGAGGGATATGAAGCACTTTTCCCCTGTCCAGAATCAGTTGGAATAATGCATCACATACAGAATGTCCGAATACTTCACGAAAATCCAGATGCTAAGGTGAAACCTGTGGTGATTGAGTCTAAGTACATTTGAGGGAGCAGTGGACAACGGTGTGCTTATCTCCACATCTGTAACCTGCAAGCAGAATATCCCTCTGATACCGGAGGCAGATGAGTATGTTTGTATTGCAAGAGGCTCATAATGTTTCCACTATTGGAGACAACTTGGCATATCAATAATGGTGAAGTTGCATATCAATCAAGTTTATGACTGATAGAGAGCTTTCACGTATAGTCAAAGGACTTACTGATTAGAATACTACAAGCTTGAACAAGTGGCAAATGTCAAACATCTACAAAACGTCTTGAAGATTAGCCGGTGTTTATATCATCAATGCAGCACTTGTGTTAGGGGTGTACAGAGTAAAATCTTACAAAACTTTTTTATGTTCGTGAAGGTCAACTTAACCTATACAGTCCAATATATCGCTTGGCCATAAGCAAGGAAGTGTGCAAGCTAGACACCTCTGGTTAATATAGTATATAGTTATCTAGAGGTGCTACATCTAAAAGTATAGCTCTGTACTTCACTTATATCAAGTTTAGTGATGACTCAATGTTGTACTTAATCTAGTCGTCATAGTCTACAAAGCAAGGGGACAAGTTCCTCTCCAGCCTGACTCTACGTGATTTAAGCCCACTAGAGCCCATATAGTTGCTTAGCTCACCTGAAACAGAAATATATGAGAACCATATAATACTGACACTGACTGAACTTGACATTTATATGTGATTGCGTATCAATTTGTATTTATGTCTTGGCTTTAATTGAGAAATGCCCCACGCTTGTGATTTATTATTGCCAAATAAAAAATCTAAACTTAAACTGATGCATACTGCATACAAATCTGATCTATACACCATGTGTGTGTGCTTGCGAATCGGTCTCACAGGGGACATCAATTGGTGTAATCAATTTGAACAAAAAGCATTGTCATCCTAAATATGATTATAACCAACTGATTTGACAGTTCTTTTTGCGATATTCTGATTCATAATTGCTATTTAACCTAAGGATTTTTACCTCTACAGTATGGATTATTTAGATATGAGGTTATGGCCATGTCCCAGTAAACAAAAAACGTTATACAACATTTTGTAATGTTATTTAACGTTATATAACGTTTCTCTAAGGTTCCTCACTGTGGCATAACGTTATATACAGTTTTAGAACGTTATTTTGACGTAAAATAACGTTTTTTCGTTAGCTGGGGTGCCTGTATCCGGAAGAACAAATTCAGATATCCCTCATGCATGTATATCATTAGGCATTATGATATCAATAAAATTATTGGTACACAGTAAAAGGGTCCTCGGAAATATTGTCCTAGTACTGTAAGATAGCATCATAACTATATCTGGCCGAGAGATGTCCAATGATTACCACAGATCCAGCAGATAACCTTTGAGAAGAACAGTAGTCTGCGCTGTCTGACACTTGTGGACTACCATCTATAAACATTAACATTATTAATAAACATAAATATAGTTATGGAAGAGTGTATAATACCTCCCTGCATAAGGGATGTAATTGTTGTGGTACATAACTGAGTCAGATTTGTAAGATTCTGACGCTCATTTCAATTCAAGTGACTATTCTTAAATTGGGAATTATTTTACAATGACTGACCATGATTGTGCGGATGTTGATAAAGATCGCGGCATTTTGCAGTTGTATTTGATTGCACCAACATAATAAATCATTTTAAGATAAAATACGCACTTTGTAAAACAATAGATGAGAGACGAAACAAATAATGAGAAGAAAGCCCACCTGGTGTATCCAGACTCATTTTATTCGTTCTACAGTCTAGCGCACAACACATGCATAATGACATTGTTTTTTTAAAATTCAAAACAATCAAGTGTAACATAATACATAACACATCCATTTAAACAACATCCTTGCATTGCACATCTATCAAGCAATTACAGATTGCTCCGGTGAAGTCATGCTGGCCCATAAGTAACACGTTTATGTATTTATATAGAAACACATAAATCCTCCGCCAGATTTAAAAGGACAGAGCAGATCTAGATGATTCAGAACTAATATGTTTGGCACTTCATGGGACTGATCTATAGTGTTTGGAAAAATCATGTGGACACTCTCACTAATGGGCCTAACTATAGTTTAGGGTTCGGTTTTATAGATGATTTAGCACCGGCTACATTGCAACACTGTGTGTCTTCTCATTAACTAAACTATTTTAAATCATCTATGTCATGAATTACAATTAACAGTCCGCATAATCTGGTGTACGCCAAGGTCTCTTCCTAGACCCATTAGGAACCTTGTATCCTCAGTCTGTTGTGTGACAAACATAACGCATATCTAGAGAGAGAAAATGCATTATCCCATATATCTTAACATCCCACTAAATGAGAGATAAACTCAGAAAGAATTCAATTAATTATTTCCCCTTTTTCATGGCAAGTATTCCCATAACAGTATCTCTGGCAAGTGTAAGAGGAGTATACTATATACTGTTCAATGGCCCTGGCCGAAAACATGACCCCTGGGCAGAAAAACGATTCCAAAATAACCAAAGCCATGTACATTTGCATTATCCTAAAATAAGGCCGGCAAATCATGCAAATATACATTTTTAAAACAACTATGGAGGCTCAGTAAGCTATGGGGGAGCCCTCGAAATCCAGTGACTAAACATTATTTCAACTGCGATAATGTCAAGCCAGCTGTACGAGAGGTATTCAGCAAATGCTAATGTAGCGTTATGAGATAAAATATATTTGATCAATGTTATGTCGGTAGCTATTCAACTGATAAAGATAACACCCCATTGGTATCGGACTTTAAAACAAATGACTTCAATAGTAACTTGATTACTGAACAGGCTTACCAACTCAACATGCTGCTTGAATATATATATATATATATATATATATATATATATATATATATATATATATATATATATATATATATATATATATATATATATATATATATATATATATATATATATATATATACCAGCTTCGAAGATTTGACCAAAATATATTAACTCATACGGGTCAGGCATGGGAAGTTCTCAGCCCAAACAGAGGAATGGTTCCCTAGAATGTAGTAGAATCAAGTGTAGCTTTATATATTGTAACATAATTAGCAACCTGGCAACATATCTAGTAAGATTTCCACAGTGTTTACACGCAGATATGGGAGGTACTTCAAACACGAGTCAGATGTATAAACATGTCTACATATATGCAAAAACAATACTCTCAGACCACCTTCAATTATTATTCCAATTGTATGTGATATGTTAAAGATACTAATATTCGTCTACCGGTACTCTATTATTATTGACTGTTGCAGCAATATTAGAAACTGGGTACATCTATAATTATCCTGCCAAATCATTCTTTTTGATACACAATATTCATCCCCACATCCTGTCGCAGCTATGTACACAATATCTAATATAGATTTTGCAAATATTATGCATTTCTTGACCCTTCTCATCTATGGCACATCTTCTGGGCTACCATTGAAACCATAGAAACCCATACAGGTAAAAACATTGGCAATTTTAGTGTTCCAATGTTATAACTCAAAGTTTTGACACATTTTCTCCACTGGCAAGTACCACCACAGTTGGTTCTTCTAGGTCTTCATACGAGGAATTGAGCTTCTCATATGCAGGAGGAGCCGTTTGACTAGAGAAGTTGCTCCCATTGATTTTCTTTGGCGTCCCCTGTGGTTGATTCCTGTCCGGATGGGTAGGGTAGGGTTGTAAGCAGTACACCTGCAGAGAATATTTATAAAGAGATGAGTATCCTACCTCACAGCAGCGGACAACCATGCGAGGCATACAATACATGCATTGAGGCAATTAGACACTGTAAAAAAGTGGTTGCCATTTTTGGGGATGTACAGTAGATTCTACTGTAGATGTACAGTTGCTTGTAGGTAAACAGTAGAATGTACTGTAAATCTATAGTATATTCTACTGTAAATCCATTCTACAGTAGATGCTACTGTAGATCTACAGTAGATTGTATTGTGTACCCACACTAACTATTTACAGTGCAAGAAATGAATAGGGAAGGGCAATTATTTACAAGGTAGGATAAAACATATGTATGCTTATTATAGGCATCCAGAACTGTTACCAACTTATTTACAGCATGCGTATAAATGATTGGCAGTAATTTAAATAAGTTGAATGCATTGGATCCATTATTAAACATACATACCTTGTCTGAGTCCAGTAGTGGGAAGTCGGGTGGGGGACTGGTGATAACGAAGCGCTTGCGTGCCCTGTTAGGATTCGTAGACTGTGGCTCCATCAGGCGGTAGAGACCCAAACAAAGCATGCCATACTCCCGTATAGCTTTCACAAACATGCTGCCATATGTGGAACCAGGCTAGGAGGAGGGAGAGAAGTAGAAGGAGATCAGTCATACAACAGTTTTACCTTCTAGTTGAAACAACACATTACATAATTACTACTTCATAGTTCACAAATTGCACATTGAGGAAATATTTCGGGAAAAGCCAGGAAATCGGAATACAAATAATATCAATTACATAAAATATTCAACTGAATGACAGTTTTCGCATTGCAACATTGGCTTGGGTCTATATTGGTGATTGCTCCATTTGACCCAATATTTTTAATCAGCCAACACTTATATGCATGTCATTTCCATCCCATGTGTTACACGAATGCATTGTTGGCCCAACATTGTGCCAACATGAAGCCGATATCAACATCAGCAAGCCTGCCTAGTAAACAAATAACATTATAAACCATTTTATAACGTTATATAACGTTATATGTCAACGTTTTTCTAAGGCTCTTTAGTATGACATAACGTTATGTAAAGTTTAAAATGTTATATTGACGTAAAATAATTAACGTTTTTTTGTTAGCTGGGTGAGCATGCACTGCACTAAAAACTCTAGCTGGTTCGAAAGTGTTCACTCTTGACCACTTTCGGTGACTTTGGGTGTTCATTGGTTTAACACAAAAATGGTCACTGTGAGCACACTGGTTGATTACGTGACATATGACCACCATGTGAGCACCAGGGTACACTTCCAGGCACCATCACCGTGAACACCTAAAGTGTTCTGTTGGAGCAATTTAGACGCCCATTCCCAGCTAACAAAAAAACGTTATTTTCCGTCAAAATAGCGTTTCAAGACTTTACATAATGTTATGCCATCGTAAGGAGCATTAGAGAAACGTTATATAACGTTATAAAATGTTGTATAACATTTTTTGTTCACTGGGTTGGGTTTTCAGTGTGGACGAGCAGTCATGGGGCATATATCATTGGCCCAACATCGGACTAATGCATCTTTTTTTTGATATTTTAGCTGCATTATTATCGCCCATTTCTATTGAACGATATTACATTATTTTGACTACACATACCTGCAGTTGTGCCAAGGGGCCCGACGTGAGCGGAAGTTGTGTCAGGTGGCATTTATCGCGTGATGAGCTGCTATCTCGGTGCTTCCGGACGATGCCCAAAGCTTCCGCTAGGATTTGTTCTATCTCTGCTTTCTCACCTCCCGTGATAAGAGCTCTAATCAATGTTAGGATCTTGTTGTTGACGAAGGTCTAGGGATTAGAAGAGAGAACAGAAATCATAATCAAATGGAATCTGCTTTTGGGTTCAATCTATATCTATTATATTCTTGCAAATTCCTGAATTTATCATCAGCATAATACAAAGCTATGGACATAGTGTCATATATAAGTTTAATCACCCCTCGGTACCGTATCGGGCAAAGCTTGTTCCTAAAAATATATCCCTTGTTGTAATTTTAGAATTATGTTTTCATTTTGTTTCAACATGCATTTAAAAAGATTACTCATAAGATGGGAGTACCTATAATCATTGTTATATTTGACATTGTATCATACTTGTGAATTGCACCAGTATTCTCTTATTCCTTGATTGCAAACGTCTAAGCTATTGTTTGAATCGACCAGACTGGCAGTAACAAACAGACGCTATTTGCGATGAGGGTGATACGCATCACCCTCATCGATGTACGGACAGTGATTTAACAGCCTTCCTGTAGGGCATTCTTTTCAGTGCTGCCACCCAGGGGTGATTCAAAGAACTAACCATCAGCTACAGAACAGAAGAGGTCTTCTGGAAATAAATGTATTTTCTCTGTGTTTCTTTAGGGCATAGTGAACAAAGACTGCCGTCCTCAATTCTCGATGCCCGCGATAACAACCCTAGTCCACTTCTATACACCATCCCTCATACACAATATAACAGAAAAGTGGATATGCTTGACCCTGCAGGTAGGAGAGTACAGCAACTAGTGCCCAGTGCCCAGTGATTAGGGTCCGTTTTTCTGGTAAGTTTACCTTGAATAGGGTATGCTTTTTTTTAAAATTGCCCCTTCATAAGGGTACCAAATTTAGGGTGATGTTCGCACATAGTGACTATAGAAAAGATAGGGAGTGGCCCCCCCGGGAACTAGTGCCATCCTGCTCTGTTTTAGGATTGAAAACTACTGTTGACCACATGTATGATGTACTGTTCCATCCAGAAGTATTTGTGTACACCTGCTCTCTTCTCACAGTTTAGCCATATTTGTTGCATTCGAATTTTAGCATAATCAGCCTTAAGTGCAGACCTCTGGAGTTGTGTGACTGATGTACATCTGTACGTCATCAGAATTCATAATACAAAATACATGTTCTCCCAGTACTAATAACTAGTACATGTAGTCAATAGACCAGCTCGTGGATTATTCTAAGAGACAACAAGAGGTACACTGACCGCGCTGAGGAGTGAGTCTAGGGAGCTGGCGGCAAAGGCTGCCCCACTGACGTAGGGATGCGTCATGTAGAGGGGGATGTCAGGGTCGTCGTCGTCATCCTGGTCCAGGAAGGCCACGTTCTCGTCAAACTCTGTCAGAAAAGCAAGCTGAATTAGCATTTTCCCAATGATGAAAAGTAAAGACTGATTTAAACTGACTCTGCTGAGTTGGCTTTTTTTTGCATTTATTACATGTGAAAATAGTCTAATCAAGGTTGGAGCGGGGGTGCATAGAATATAGTAACTCCAGTATAGGCACTCTTTGGAGTTTGAGTTCAATGATTTTTTATTTGGAGAAAGTTGGAGCTTATCGAATTCACTATGTAATTACACATTGGGACTCTGTGCTAGGGTTGTATGAAGCACGTACATCGAGGTTGTTAGGGGGTTAGGATTTTTGCATCATACGTCCCTGGCTCCCGCCATCCGAGAATTTTATGTTTCTCAAGGACGGGGAATTCCCTTGTAGCTTTTGCCCAGTTTTACCATGACGAGGTAAAAAGTGGATATATAACGTATCATTTTGGAGAAAAGGAAACATATCTTGTCTATACGTTGTAAACAAATTAAATCTCAATTGGATTTCTTTCCTCCTGGAGTTTTCTAAATGATGGCTATATGTAGGCATCACTCATTTTTGGCATGTATAGGCAGCATCCGTAGTGAAAGAGTGCGTTGTTCTGTTGCACCGAGGATTACTATTCTCACAAAGTAGGCTACATCAAATTTCTCCCCCTGAATTGCCCTTGTTATTAACTTAATTAAAGATGTAAGTCAAAAATGCAATTACAGATAACCTGTACGTACCGAGATCTACCGTGAGGGGGATATCTCTCATCTTGGCCATGTAGGACCGGAAGGCGTCCACGTTTTCTAGGACTAAAATGGTGAAGGTGTACAATTAGATATAATCATGGAGAGTTTGGTAATTATGAGGTGCATATTGACCTTCAGATAATTTATTTTTTTGCACTCATGTAATCTGTAATAATTATATCTGAAAGTTGTGCGGCATAATTGGCCATGTACTGTATAGAGCAGGGGGTAAACAGGTATTTTGTATACATACACTGATATTACTTGTTGTTAAACGACTTAAATTGGTGCTAAAAAACATGAAGTTCCACACAAATCCAGAACTAACCGCCAATGGTCTTGATCTTGCTCTCCACGTCTTCTCCATACATGCCTTTGACATTGAGTGCTGTGAGGATGGATTCCTTGTCCAGTAAAGTGGTGTCCACTATAATGTGCTTCTTAGCTGACAGAACAACCACCATAGCTGCCTTATCAAGGTTAAGAACCCGCATATCTGGTCGGTGAGCAGGGTTACCCTACAGGAATATAACATTACAAGTTGAAATACTTCCATAGGGGCTGGAGTCAATCACTGCAAAGGCAAAGTTCAAACACACGGTTTTAGTATTATCATTTTGTTCTCCCTTGCATCAATTAGTCTCTAATTGATTCAGATAATCAACTGCTGATGACTGATTATATGAAGAGTCAACTTGAGTTGACTCTGTACAATCAGTGTCAACTCAAATTAACTCTTCATATAAGCAGAGTCATTAGCAGTTTGACTCTCTATTTTTTATCAGAGCCACATGGGAGACACCGTTTTCTGTGTGTAGAAAACGATTCTGTATGATATAGAAACAGATGTATGTTATGAGACGTCGCCACTGCATGGCTACAAGAACGTTGTAATTGACAAAAAATACCCTAGAACCGGGTCTGCAGGAATTACAATGATTTTGATGAGAGATAGATATCGATATGACCTGCATGAGACTACACATTGAATGGTACACTAGTCAAGTAGCCTACTGGAACTAGCTGGAGGCTGATAGACAGTTGCAGGGTAATTAGGCAGATAACTACAAGACACTGATACTGATATGGCTGTAGAGGGAGGGGGCGGGGCAGGAGAAAATGAACCTATAGTATATATGATTATAGTGTCCATAGCAAGCATGGCTTTGGCAACTATATTCGAGTAAGCACTTCCAGGTGTAGATTTAAGAAATGTATAAATTCCACTGGATATAATTATCAGATTCAACCTGAAAAAGGTTTTTGCAATCGTATACAGCATTATGTGCGCTACAATTTGATTATGCACTATGCCCCTTTGTCGCCATGATGCATGAATGCAGCGCTGGAAGGTAACTCACCATTGGTGCATACATGCATCATGCCAGACGTTTTGGGGTTGATGAGCTCTCGAAGGGCCCACATGATGCACCAGTTTGGGCCGGCGAGTTAACTACACGGCAGCGCTGTATTGATACATCATGATGACAACTGTTGCCTCGATAAACATGACGTGCTTAAAGGGTTAACAGCGAGCAATTATTGCGGTGTCCACTTCGTGTGTGTTTTTTTTGTATGAAATGAATGAATATACAGCTAACTGCCCTATCACTCTCGTTTTCCTCTCTCACATGTTCATATATCATAGAAAAATGAAGAACAGTTGGGCTACCATGCTTATCTCATGAATGATATATCTCTATAATAATAGATATATTATTCTTAGATGGTTCAGATCTTGAGCAGGAGGGGTTAGGACTGGGTGATATTCATAAATACGAGTACCTACCGATGGCTGAAATTTTTTTCCAAATGAAAATTAAAAGTGAAGGATTAACACAAATGTGCATAATTTAATCATATTCATAGAATTGAAACACTAAAATACGATGAGTCTCTCTGTTAAGATGGGTTAAGGAGCAGGTAAATGTATTTTTATACGATGCCGGCTGATATAAAGCCATGGGAAGGGTGCAGCATCCTGAAACTCAACACACACTTATTTAAACATTGACACACAAATAATCACGAGTTACTAATTGCTAACCTGGTAGACATAGATGTCCGGGAAGCTGGCGATGTCGGCCCACTCCTTGATGATGTAGTCTACATCCGTCATGATGACGATCTCCATCAGGTGGTCACGACGTATGTGTGCCGTACGTAGGGGCTGGATGAAGTTACACAGGCCCACGATGGGGGACGACTGGTCAGCCAACAGGCAGAGCACCACATGGTTCACAAACTTGTGGTCAGCCACCCCGTCTTGGTCCTGCAAGATGAATATAGTGTGCACTGCCAGTGTGGGATATTATGGTAGAAACATGACAACATTTGGGGATGCCTTTATGCCACATTATTGCTATCAATTTACTAGCCTGGTGATTTAATAAATCAAATAATAATTTACCTGGAGGTTGACTTAAAAAGTTAATTGCTGATGAATCTTTTGGGGTAGAAAAACACGGATTCTACTCAATCCTTTTTGCATTAAAGGTCCTTTAAAAACGAGCATTTAGCACCAATGAGGACCAATACGGACAGAGGAGTAGGCCTTTACTTTAGATGTCTATTTTGGATACATTATGCACAGATGCACTTGTACAAAATGTATACGTGACCCACCAGTAAGCAGTCATCCAGACGGCGCGGCTGCCGCCAGTAGAACATACCCGTCACGTCCAGCGTGTCCCCCTCCTCTGACGTCATACTCACCAAGCGTCGCTTCTCTGACGATGGATGCCGCTTTTTTGGGCTACTTGCGCACCCACCTTGACTATTATAGAGAAAACCATCCTCTTATTATTTGGAGCAAAATCGCCCAATTCTCCGCATTAATCAGGATTTTCTCACTCTCTATCTAAAAAGGATTCATTTCAAAACGTCCCAAAATCCCTCAAATATAAGTTAACATATTGTGAACAGATCATTCAAAAATGAATTCTTCATTTTGGTATTAGCCACTAGAAATATTTCTTTACATAGAGGTTTTAATCGGCACCTGTTTCAGAGTGGAAAAGAGTTTTCCAGAGATGCAAAATGTGAGATCAAAACACCCTAAAACGCAACATATATTACATTTTTTACTATAGCAAGAGATTGAATGAATTAGGAGTTATGTAACGGCGGTGATGACAACGGACACTTTATTAATACACATGTAGTCATTTTCTAACGAAATTACAACATAAAATCAATATCTAAAATGCATTCAGTACTAAAAAAACAAAGCACCAGAGGGGGAGGGAAAGACTCTATATTAGACCTACATGAATCGTGCCTACTGCACCTCCGCTCTAGAATATGACATTAACTTTGATTTATCACTAAAAAGTATTGCTATATTCAAGTAACTGAGATAAAACACCATGGAGTACCAGCAGCACAATATGGGAAACTGATAACACAATCGATGCTGGAAGGATAATACATACGTTCTGAACCTCCGAGAATTAAGAAAGGGTGGGTCAAACATTATACATGCAGTGAGGGAGATCGCGGGGACTGGGTGCAGGAAATACCAAAAACCAAATGAAAAAAAAGTAAACATAAACATCAACACACTTCCACCAAAATAACTAGTATTAAAGGTCTAAGAAAATAATGAAAAATGATCCAAAACAAAGTCACTCGTATGGTACCCACCACGCCTGTGCCCCAATCCGTGAGAGAACTGTAAATGAAGCATCATTTAGCAACCATAAATCTCACCTTTAATAGAGGACTAATTACATTTATAATTGTAAGTATGTGATTATGTGTTAAGCAGGATTACTCCATGTGTTTGTCTATATTTTTCTACCTCACTGTGTGAGTGGTTTCTGTAGCATACCACATAAAAAGGGGTGTTATAGAGGATGGAGGGATGTCAGTTGACAAAGGGCCCTCACTAAAGTCTTTGATTCTTTCTGCTACTTTGTATCCATGGTATTGACAAAGTACTTCTGGAAATGCATAGACTTTCTGATATCTTTTTCTTTCTGATCCAGTCTATGTAACGGATGTAATTTCCACTAGTTTGATCTCGGCAATGTGAAATAAGTGCACTGATGTAAAGAAATAGTGATCATAAATCAATACAAATGGTAATCACTATAGGTTTGGAGCGGTGAAGGCCATGGAAGTAACTGTGAGCTATGAAGTATAGGTCCTCACCGTCGTTTGTACCCATTGACACATATCGAAGTTACACGACCTTTATTGGTGCTGGGGAAGGGACGAATGAGCTCAGTATCAACCACTTTGTATAGGTGAGCAGTATCTATTGCATGTGTACAACATAATTGTGTCCACTATTAAAAAACTGTTATTTAACCCTTAGGTATTATATATCAGACAAAACCAGACACTGTAAATGAGGTTAAATGTGGCTTTTTATTTCTGAGATTTGGCAAGAGTTTGGTATAAAGCTGTGAGTAGCAGAGACATGGGTGATCAGCGTTTCACCTTATTCATAAGTCTTCCTCGCTAACTGTCATCTTAGAAACTCACTGCCATGCCCTTTATAATGGTTGCCCGTGAATCATTGTTTTTATCATTCAGTGTGATACTATGGATCTATGTGATTGCACAGTCGGATGTTTTACTGTATTAAGATTATTATAAACTACTGGTAGCTATTACACAAACATTTACAGTTTCTTTCAGCTAACTTCACTGCGTTATTTTGGGCAGGTATCTGTATCCTTCAATTACAAATTTAATGTCCGGGCATACTGCACTTGTTTGTGTGTTCGTTGAATAGTTCATTCTGTCCCTAGCTATCATGAAATGCTATCACAATATTTATATATGTTGGTTATAATTATTTTGATTAATTTAAGCCGTGTGTAAACAATATCACCGTTGCTTTAGTAGACCACCCATCGAGCTTCTAAGCCTCTCCACCGATTACTATTAGAGCATCTGTATACATTTAAGGTTTTAGAATATATACATTATTTGTTAGTTCTATTTCAACTTAGTCGCCCAGCTTACCTTGTCGAGGCCTTTCTCTCTGTTTGGGGGGATGGGTCGGGGGAGTGTTTTCTAAGATAAGGCAATAATGTTTATACCCACACCACAGATCAAATCAATTATCAAAATTCATCTTTTCGGATCAAAATTAAAGGTGAGTATTCTGGAATGCCAAAGTGGCACAGATTATCCGCACAGTCATTGACAGTGTAAAATATCCATGTATTGGTATCAAGAAATGGCAGTATATATTTCTCAATGAAGACATTTTTGTGGCCTACCTGTGGAATGCCAGTCTGGACCCCACCTCCTCCAGGTACTCCAGGTACTGCTCCGGGTCATGGTCACTGCCCGGCGCGATGGCACTTAAGGCTGAAACAACATAGGGGTATTCTGATAACCTTTAACCCTTTAAAGGACCACACGACGCCTCAATGATTCATGTTCACTCATTCACCGTCATGATACGCCGGCGAGTGACTCGCCAACACTGCATCACACATCAGAGTTACTCTCAGGCGCTGCATTTATGCAGTCATTCCACCAAAAGGACATATTAGGCCTAGCTCTGTGTTTGCTTAAGTGTACATCCTATGGAATGTAGGCCTATACATGACTATATCTGCAGCGAAATTAAGGAATGGTATCTACGCACGTTTGATATCCAGCCTGTTGCCATTCTTTTCCACTGAAAACGTCACAGAGCCTGGCCTAGATCTATAGTCAGCCACCCTGGAAAGATAAACGGGCAATCTCACCACTCACACTAATCTTTACTACATAGTAGACTAGAACAGTACTAGAATTGTGAGTGGGATACGTTCGGTGATTATGCCACTTTAAGAGAGAGGGAGGGGGAAGGTAGACATAATTATTTATCTATTGGCTCCTTGTCATAAATAAACCACGCTGAATTGCTCTGATATATTACCAATCAGTATCACAATATTATCGTTGATATGTCTGAACAATTCCGATTATGATAATAAATTAATCACAAAACGACCAACCTTACCCAACAGAAATATGGAATTATTCAGATTCTTAAGTTGACAAAAAGACTCTTACTTGTTGACCTGAGTGGGTGACTGTGCTATGAAGAAGCCAGTCATGTTGGGGGTGATCCTCAGGTTAGCAGGGTTGAGGCGTATCATGGACTGGTTTCCCATCGTTACCCCCAGCAGCAGGACATTGAACTTGGTGAAGCAAACTCTGTAAAAACAATCAGGTCAGTGGTATGATATTGTACAGAGATTTGAGCAGGTGTAAAAATGCTGGATATGATGCGCATCATTTTCATCAATGGAGGAGATGCGGATTCTCTGTAATGACTGGGTTGTAAAGCTTAAATGAATTGTTACAAGCTTTGATGTATGTAGCAGTTTAATTTAGAGCTTACTCAGTAGCCTGGGCAAAAGTCATGCCAATAAAGGCGGCGGAGAAATGTTCTGAGTAGATCTCATTGCCTGCTCCGTATCGGTAGATGTCCTGCCACATCCCCGTGTTTGTGAGCTACAAGGATAGAGGAAGGAAAACAAGCTTTGAGAATATTCTTTCTTCGCATACACGTCCATTTATCGTCCTGAAAAGGTGTTGAATATTACTTCGCAATCATATAATAAACGAAATTAAATTTCAGGATATAGTTTCCGATGAGTTTGTTTAAACTAAGCAGTAAATACATGGCATTATCTAATCAGGTAGATGGACTTTGAGCTTGAGTTTGACAAGTTTTTGTTCTGCTATTTCATTCAACATAACAGTAATACATTTACATTGGTTCCCAATGAATAACAGAAGAAGTTGATTCTTTTATGATATATACATACTCATTATGTAATACAACCCTACCATTACACTGAGTATCACGTTTTGGTAAAAGATTCTCACTCTCCCAAGCCTAATGTCTACCTCCCTCCCACGGTATCGAGTACCGAGGGGGATGAATCTAGCTCACTCAATCGAGAGAAATGGCTTTCCGAAAAAAAAAACCACAAAAAAACCCCACAAAAAATGGCACACAGATCACTTCCATTCCAAGAATATTTGAAGTTTGATAGAAGTACGCAATGGGGGATGGGGGTGATGGTTGAAGATGAAGACGATGGCCCTACCTTAAAGGACCTCATAGTGAATAGATTGGCCATGAGGGTGCACACACCGGGGGCCAGACAGTTCTGTGCCAACAGACCCAGCTTGAGCTCAGAGATGCAAATTACATCATCACCATTCTCCTTGTCCCAGTTCCAGTTGGGAATATGCAGAAGGTAGGACTGAAATAACACATAGGTCACATGTGTTAGAGTAACATCGGGGGAAAAGATCAGGTGACATAATACATGGAAAAAATAATTTATTAAAAGAATGGAACCTTAATTGTATTACTTCCTTGTATAATGGTTAAGAAATGATACATATATGACAAAATAATATATCACAATGTACTTACATGAATGTGAGAATATTGATTTTCTTAGATCTAACTCCAGGCATGTCACACAAACTCTGATGGAAGGCATAGAAGCTATGTATGTGCTATAATGATTGATGTGACTTGTAGGAGCAGGTCATGTTTGCATTGTATACCTGTGATCCATGACCACGCCCACACATGAAAGGGCTGGTGAATGACATAGAGTCAATTGTCCTCGTTGCAACAACATAAAAAGACGTAAAAATAAATTGATGCAGGATCACTGTTGTGATACTCCTTGTGGCTCTACTTATTCGTTTCTTCCCCCTCATGCAACACTGCTTTTTCTGTTTTGCTTTGCGAAGAATCAGGTCAACTAAATTCTTTAACCAAAGGCACAGGTGAAAGTCCCAACCGAATAAATAGTACATGAATAACATTGATTTACGTTTGTGACATCTGAATACGAAGCACCTTGTCAAAAATTTCAAAGAACATGATAAGCAGAAAATCAACAGTATTCAGTGACTTGTCAGGAGACATTCATATAATAACACTTTATATCCCACTATTAGAGGCTATTCAAAAGGATGGCTAAAATGAGACTACATTCTATTTGCATCAGTGAATACCCTACTCAGAAAAAGATTGAATTTAGCTCTTTTCCACCCTCATTAAATACCAATTGAAACAGTCAGTCAGACAGGGGTAATTCTATTAGGTGGTACAAGAAATACTGGAGGCCAAAATATTTGAAAGGCAAAAAAATATATGCATTCCCCTTCACATCCACTCTTTCGATGATACCTGTTTGTACATTCTAAATGGGTAAAATGCTTCTGTTTTCTCATTTAACATGAAAAGGTGCCGCATTGTCGTCTTAATGTTGGCTAAAAATAGAGGTGTGTTGTATTGAAGACGTCTGTTCGTATTGAGAGGACAGCAACTTAGTAAGAGAGGACATCAACTTACATTAGCCACATGGTGTAGGTCTAACAATAATTATTAAAGAGAAATATTGAGATGCAGCCTATGTGGAGGAGCAGCTGTAGAGTAGTAAGAGCATCTGTGAGCAGCTCACCTTGTTCCTCTGCTGCAGGAGCTGGATGATGACCCTGACATGTGGACTGAAGTTCTTGACAGCTGTGGCCCTCATGATGTTGGCAGAGTCCTCCTCATCAGGATTGTCACAGTTCCTGTTTGCCAGTATCAGACAGGCCTCACTGAATTTTATCTAGATAATAAACATAAAAAGATGTATCAGGACCTAAATCGCACAAAATAAATCAATTTTAGCGTTTCAAATACTGCTCGATGAACATGGAGTGCAATATCTGTTTTGTTCAACTACAATAATATTGTAATATTGATATCATCACCACAGTCATGAACAAAATGTATATGCAATATCTCATGAAGTGTCTGATGAAGTTATTATGGAATATGAAGGTCCATCAGGTAAGCACGTCTTTTAGGTAGCCTGATCAGAACTTCTGTAGGTCATATCTAGAAACAATATAAAAAAGAGTAAACTAGGACTGGCCGCCCTGTTGTGCTAGTTACGGTTGGATTAGCTAAGCTAGGGAACTTGAAAGAGATTGAATGCAAATGTATAGCATTCTCATGCAACCAGCTGAGGAATGCTTGGGATGCCCCCACCGTACTCAACAGACCTACAGGTGATTTTATCCAGGTTACACATTGTTCCTCCATACCTTGACATGTTTCAGTGTATTTTGCTCCATGACGCTGCCTTGGAGGAAGGTGACGTTGTTCATGTGACGTTTGAAGTAGGCCTCCAGCTCCAAATCTGGCTTTTGGCTGGAGGAAGCAAACAAACAAAATATTCTACCATATTAATGGGATGCCATAGGAAAGAGCATAAATAATATGACAAGTAGTGGTTGTAAGTGAATTGTATATGAATAAGTGGTATAATGTTGACAATCTGTGTCTCTTACTTGTCCACAAAAACTACGTTTGTGTTGGTGATTCCTGTATCTTCATGGATGAAGTTTCTGATGAAGTTGGAGACCGAGGCATAGCTTATGTGTCCACACACCACGATATGACTGCAAATAAAAGGGGTTACTATGACACACATATATTCCTCCTTTCAATAGTCAGAGACACACAAGGTATGATTCTAGATTCATATTCTGAGCATGTTTATACATACTAACCAAGAAAAGAAATACAGACACATTATTTTGTCTGCTGGTGTAATACTTCTCTAGTTGAACACCTGTAGCAACCCGATGGGGCTTCATATGTCAAGTCTAGTCATATACTGATGATCTAAGATGTTGCATATTGGGGAAAGGTACGATGATGTTCGACTTCAGATGATACTATCAGGAACAGTACCTGATATTGCTAACATGCTGCAGTGACGTAGGAGAAGAACTTTTGCTTCTTACACCACTGATGTGACAAGAGTCATATATTGCTGGCATTTAGCTTCGTCAAGACATCCCTCAGCGAACAAAAGGAAATATTTTAAAAGGCCAGAGATGAGATTACCTACCTTCTACCATAAACCCTCTTGTATGGTTTACTGTATTTGGTGCTGTGGCCGAGGTGTCTGGCAAGTTCAGGAATTATACTTGTGAACATGGCCTATCCAGAAAGAGCATAATAGAGAACATAATGTAAGAACTACTTGGGATCGATCAAGAGAGAATATTATGAATGAAAATTATCCTTGTGATATCACAGGTTTTGCTGACTATGATTATTCATCAGTTATTTACACAACTATTTAGGACATATGTCGATACATGTTATTACAAAGAAGGTGGATAATAAAAACATCGTAGTCAATTAAAGTAAACAAACCATTATAAAGCAGTATGTTATAGATCTTGAGAAAGTAATTATGAAAATAAGATAACAATATCACAGGCCTTGCACTGATAATTAAAAACCATTCATGCAACCACCTTATATACCTTTAGTATATGTACACTTATCTAGAAAAAAAGAACAACTCACGTAAATACCAACATGCGTCTGTAAATCTGGCAAATTGCACACCAACCTACTCATAACTTGACTCCCGCTGTTAACTTTATTGACTCCTACTGGATTTTCTATCAAATTTATAATTTTTTAAATGATACTAGAATGTATCCTCCTAGTATTCCCGAGCTATTAAGGAATATAATATTGAGGTATCACATTGCCCTAGTATCCCCTAAGAATGTTTCAAAATCGTAATTATAATCATAATTATTATAAGAAATACCAATATCTGGCCACAGCATTGGGTTTCTGTATGAGTAGGAAATTACCAGGTTTATTCAGAACTACCACGGAACTCTAAATTAAAGAAAACAAAGACAAAAAAAGAAGAGTTACTTTCGTATTTTCAAATGAAAAAGAAAAGAATAGCTTGCTGCTTTTGTTAACCCTTCTCCGCTGATGTCCGCATTCTGGAAGCTTTTTTGTCAGAAATAGGAAACTCACAAAAGTGCCCATGATATAGACGATTATAAAGGCTCGGCTAATATCGGTGTTTGGTGATATGTCACCATAGCCCACGGTGGACATGGTCACCAAAAGCCAGTAGACCGTCTCCCAGTAGCCTAACGTCTGGGAGTTCTTGTAGTCATGGAATGGGTCTCCGGTGTTCTCAGTCTGAAAGAGCAATAATACCAAAAATGGCTGAGAAATGGTTGTATATGATGAAACTAGAATGGAATACCACTCACAAAGGTGCCCATGATGAAGAGGAGGATGAAGAGCCTGCCGATGTCAGACTTGGGGGAGATGTCTCCAAAGCCGACGGTTGACATGGTGATGAGAAGCCAGTAGACGCATTCCCAGTAGTGCAGGTCCTGGCCGTTGTCGTAGTTGTGGAATGGGTCGCCATTGTTCTCTACCTGTAGTACGAGGCATCATAACACTAGGGTTTATATTACACAGATAAAGTTTCATGACATTTCACTAGTTGGACCTGCGTCGTATCACAATTAAGGGGGTGTAGAACCTAGAGAGGTAGAGGAACAAATGCAACGTTGCAATGTTGTAGTTTGTATTTATTGCATGCCCTTACTGTCTAGAATTACAGAATTCAGTATGGTTTTAGTGGCAATTAAATGATGTCACAGCATCAGCATGATATATAGAACGTTCACAGTCATATCTGGCCTATGCATAAGATTCACATTGCTAATTACCAGATTACTGAATGCTTTCTGAAAGTGTCCTAAGATATACACCTGAATATGTTTTAATAATCGATACGAGTATGATCCATCATGGCATTCTATAGACATCCACATACCATATAAGACAGAAAAATTCCACTATCAACCAAAACAACAGTTAAGTTGACATGCACTGTCTGACCCGGGTCACAATTGGTTTGCCCTCCCTTGGTGAACACTACATGGAGTATATGAAGGCAGTGCAAAACATAGGAGTCATGTAATGACAAAAGCAATATCTGCCTACTGTTAGGTAAATATAGTTTACACTGAATGGATGTTTGTGTTGTAAAATAAAAGTAGTGGAAATAGATGGTTTCTGTTTTCTTTTGTATGTCTTCCACGCTATGGTGATTGGACATGGACGGTGATGGCACTATCATTATAGAACGACTATGTGCATCGTTCTGAATATCAAGACGTATCATGATCAGAGAAATCGAAGTCTAGGTCATAAAAACTGTTGTGTACTATCGTAAAATCAGTCCACATCAAGGGAAGGAATACCCATGTATAAGGTTCAGTCCCCTCCTTAACCACAATGTTCTAGATTCTTCTCAGAATTCGTTGTTTCCAGCAGACAGCAGCAACACATATATATATACAAGAACAATGGAAACTGCAGTAAATTGTGCGATAGGCCCTACCCCTATTTCCTACCTAGATTTATTTCCAAATTGAATCTGAAATACATAATGCAGGTATTACAATCCATTGATATCTCCAATTAGAAATCTTAATCTAGATGTTCAACCAAAACTATATTGAATAAAGTAGATGGGTTACACTCAAATCTGAGGATCTGAAATATTTTGATAGTGAAGCAGAAATGATGATGTAGCATTCTCCTTCATAATTAAGCAGAACCTTTAGCACTGCTTCACAGAATGGACTTGACGTGAGCTTTAATACTTTGATATAGTGATCATAATACAATTATGAATATATTTTCGATTGATGAAGCGATCATTATCATATTAAATATAATAACTAACTAACCAGGTGAACAAATCCTGACGAGCAGAGCCAGATGGCTATGAATATGGATGCTATCTGGGTGAGTCTGATCTTGGAGGAGGACTTGACTATGTGCAGCATCTGCAGCACCTCTGGGAGTTGCAGCAGGTACAGCAGCCGCAAGAACCGCAGACCTGCAGGAGAGCCACACACATCTCACTGTTATGGGAATACACAGATACTCTAAAAGCTCCGGCCCTCAGTCTCTACAGTGGCTATCCTAGGTTGGTCATAGGGACATTGGTCAGGCATCTGCTATTCATGAATGACTTACGCAAAACAACATAGGAGTGCTGTGTTACTCGAAAGGACTTAGCCTAAAATCGCATAGGACTGCTGCGTTACTCGAAAGGACTTAGCCTAAAATAGAAAGACTGAGGCGAGTTGGTCAGTACTGACCAACCTGACAATATTAACTAACCTAAGTTGGTCGCATAGGGAGCAAAAAATAACTGACTTGGTTAGGCACTATAGTGAATGAGAGATTAATCGTATAGGGAGCCAAAGAATATCGGTCTACCAGTGTTCCTTTGTATTGATTTCAATACGTTATTCTCTACACTGACTAGAAATATGGTTTTAATTAAGTTGAAAAATATTTAATCTGTGTAGCTGCAATTTGACGAATTGATAGACTGTGAGATACTGGTCAGGGTTATCTAATAATGGGAATGGGTGAGATACGGCTTTTGTTAATAAAATCAATAGGGATCCCGGATGCCGTATTTTATGAGCTGGTTAGAAAATGTCACACACAGTGCAGTATTTTCCGGAAATAGAGGTGTGCGTTTATCAGAGCATAAACACGTATCACCGTAACCTATGTCGAATATAAGGTAATCATTTGTAATCAAAGATTCCACAAAAAATAAGTTAGCTATTACTTATGCCCTTTTTATGATGACTTTAGGAAAGTATGCTAGTGTGACTGAAGAATAGAATAGTATTGCCAATGTCGCCTCTATCAATGCTGCCTTCGACCATAATTATTCTAAAGATTGTTATTATATAGCACTGGCTGCATTTGGATGCAGCCATATCCGATTGAAAAGCACCGACCACCGATGCACTCTGTTACTCTATAATACCAGAGAGATAGAGAGAACTCTATCTCTCTGGTATTACATACTGTTGTGGGAACCTTCTAGAAATACATTTTATAGACAGGGTAAGAAAATTAACCATAGTAACCATTATTCTCTATATAAGGCTACACAGAGAAAAGAAACAGCGTCAAAAGGGTCCAGGTTGCCTCCAGAATGACTCCCCTCTTTAGGGGAGCCCAGCCTGCCTAGAAGAGTCTAGGTGACTCCCTGGGTGACCTAAGGGAGTCACCTGGGGGAGTCACATAATTCCCCAACTCACCAAAGAGAGTCACATGAGGACCTGGGCTCCCCTAAAGAAGGGAGTCATTCTGGAGACAACCTGTACTCCCTTTTGACGCTGTTTGTTTTCTGTGTGTACTCACCTAACCAGTTAGAGTCGAGGTAGACAGACATGAAGGTGGGTCCTATGGTGAAGTGGTCCACTATGGAGTACACGTCCAGCCAAAAGTGTGTCTTGTCTGTGGCTGCAATAAACTACAAGGGGGAAATAACAAACTGTTAATACTGCATCACTTTCATCCTTAGACTTGTTGATTTGGTTCATGAACGTGCCCTGAATATAGAGTACCTAAAACACTTCAGAAGTTGTATTTCAGTTCAGACCACACAGAGTCCTATACACATGCCTTACGCAAGATTGAACTAAAAGGGGGCCAATCGTTTGGGGGGCTGTTATTATGAGTAATACTGCATTGGTAAATGCATTATTGGGGAATAATCCATGGATCATGCTCTTGGGGTATACATGTAGTTCTGTCACCTGAGGGGTTCTGGGTGGGTGGGTAGAGGTAGAACGTAAACAATGTTTAGTTAACTGTTATTATTATTATTATTATTATTATTATTATTAAGCCTATTAGAAATCCCTTACCCTGATTATGTAATGGATTGTGAAGATGCCACACAGTCCAACATAGACCATGGCCCTTGCATTTCCCAAGACCGGACCACAGTCAAGTAACGAGAACCTGTAAAAGCAACATAGAAATGTAGTTTCATAATCGCAACAATAGAATGGGTTCCAGAAATGATAAAAGATGGGAAAAGAAATAAGCACACGATAAGTCATTGTTTTAGACATAAACATTGTACTATTATCGCCTCATAACACCCAACGAGTATATATTATTCTATTTGTTTGCCTTCTTTACTCAATACTGGAAAGTTCCCATCTTAATTTTCAATACAGTTTCACCAACAGATATGGAAATGAATTAATGTTTAACTAGTGTCTAAATGTACTTACTCTGATGCTTCTATTAGATATATCAAGATGGCTGCCATATTGCAGAGGAATATGACGATCCCCTGCAAATAATCAAAAATAGTTATATATAGCACATAATCAAGTGAATTTTTCAGGTAGTAAAAATAAAATAAAATCTACTCCCCGAAAACTGTTTCCCCTTTAAGAATACAAATTGTTGCCATAATGCCACAAAAAAACAGGAGTTGGTTGACTTTTCCGTTATACCACTGGAAGGTCACCATGCCGTTTCGATCAGATCTGAGAACCAATTTGTCCATAGGTCGAGAATAACTGGGACATTTCATAATAGCCCTACAGACCAATTTTAGTAATGGGGCATCACATATTGGTAATGCTTTATAATGCTGTGCAAAAACACGGCGAGAAAAAGAACAAAGGTCCAATTTCCTCTCCCAAATTGTGTCCCATTTGGGATCACTGTATGGTTCAATTGCTCTTACTTTTTCCCAATTGTATACATGCATTGCTACATATGTTAGGTAATGTAGATCAGCGAAATTTCAGGGGAAATATACAGAGCGAATCACAAGGCAAAACAATAATAGGCTCAGGAGGGAGGTATTGTATAGACAAGTAGCTTTATCATTTCGGTTGTATTGGCATCCAGGATATTATTGGAAAGAAAAGTGGACTACATCTCCTCTGCGGTGCCTGTCTGAGCGTTTCCCAAATCGTTACTATCGTGTATTAATTGACACCAGTCCTAGGGAGCATGTGCATGTGCATTATTGTGGCTTGTAGCGCATGATCACTTGCAACCTAAATGGATGGCTTTGACGTTAGGTGGGTCTCTACCTTTGAAATGGACAAAACTCCCAAAATGAACTTAATGGCATCATTGTGGGTCAATTTAGGGTGGGGGGGTAGTTAATGTTTGAATTTGACTGTTGCTAAATACCTCATCTGTGATAGTCGTAAAAGAATAAAAACTATATCGGGCACTTTGAGGTTTACTTGGGAGGCCAGGACGACCAAATGTTGATATTTAACTATAGGTTGGTGTGGAGACCAATACTCTGTCTGAGGGTTGTACAATGGTATTTTGAGGGTGCTGATTCCGAATATGCCATGTGTAAAAGGATATCTGTGTTGCATCAAGGTCAAAGGTTACAATTTTATGTATAAATTAGGCTGAAATGCGTACACATATTTTGAAACAAATAAAAAATATTAAAGGTAGAGCTTTTCCCCCCCCCTTATGTATCTGACTCACATCTGCCTTAGTCATACTGTTGCTATACTACCAGTATAAGTGATTGCAAATAGATTAGAATGAACTATTTGCTTTAACTGCTATTACCCTGATTAAACTGTTATACGGGGGGGGTTCTAATTCTCAGGATTATTCTAATTTGCTCACCAGAATCTTGCTGGCAACATTCTGACCGGAAATGAGTGAGATGGCGGCGGCGCGCACGCGTGAACCACAACTGAGCAGTGGCGCCTTCCGGTTTCTGTGGTGTTCTAGAGTGTTGTCCTCGTCGATCCTCTTGCAGCACATGTACCAGATGAGGCGACATGGGAGGAGTAGCAGGAGGCCGCCAAAGAAGGTGACCAGGCCCACGATGATGCTGTAGTACCAGCGTTCATCTCGTGTACACGCCGCCATCTGCAATATAGAAACATTGGAGTTATATTTTAAACAAAAACATTATTATTGCCTTTAATATAAATGTAGGAAATGCACCGTTTCAGACACCACTCATAAGGCGTTTCCCCCTTACCTCTTCAATTTTGTTGCAAGGAAAGCGAATAAACTCGTTGATGACATTTTCATTAATTAATTAATTAATTTAGGTATGGTATAAGATCGAATTTAATGCCTGGTTTTGGGTAATTAAATTGCAACTTGACCTCACTTCCTAACCCTCTTGGGAACGAACAACAATGGACGACACCGGATGGGGATAGGGATGGGTAACATCACATGACCAAAGTGTTAAAAATGAGTGGCAGGGGTGTGGGTGGACCTTGAAAAAGTACCAAAATAGTTGACGTCATTTGTGAATGTCCCTCCTAGTTGTGAGCACTGAAAGGCTTGATAACGTGATCATGGTTGCTGCCATTGCCATTCAATGGCAGTAGTAGAAGTACAGACAAGCGAGTGTATACCCTAATGTACTCATATCATAATGTCTAGATAGCATCAAGGCCTATCACTACATGACACGGATCTACAAACACCAATATGGAATAACAGGATTCATATATCATACATCATCATATCACTATTTTATGTAGCTGTCAGGAAAGTATCATTTGCAATGTAGGTGACATATGTGACAATGTGCCCATGATAACTGTCCAGATTACATCGGACATGCATGGAGTAGTCTATGGGTACAATAACACTATAGAATATAACCTCAAGGTTTTGGGATTCCCTTCTCTTCCAACCACCATTCCTTATCGCATTGTGCTTGTTCCCATATACTCTTTTTTTTTAAATATTGATTTGATATGATCATTACATATAGAATGTATTACATACCCCAACCCTGTTATGGACTACAAGAATGTCAACGTTACTACAAAGAATTTTCCCATTACTATCCCCCATGACATGCTATATGGAAAAAGGGAAATTACATTTGCTTGGGATGGGGCATTTAAGCATTTACCCGATTCACTTGCATTTGGATCCAGCCACGCTAGTGTTGATATAATCGGGTTATGAAAACAGTAATACCCCATAATGTATACCATTTAAAGTATCATTCACTTGCCCTGGGGATATACCCATATGCAGGCCTACAGCTAGGTACAATCAATTGGATATGACAGTGGTAGATATGAGAGATACTGCAGGGGGTGTCACTGTCAACTACGATCTCAATTATTCACTTGCGCGGTCATCTGAGTCAGTTATAACTGTCATTGTTAGTGGAAGTAATGTTTGCTTTAGGGTATAGGGCACACAAAGCGAGGTTTGGACCGGAATACCCCATTTATAACCCGAAACCCTGGGTTGTAATGTGACATATTGTTGTCATTTCTCAGTGTACATGTACCATGTTTATGACAGCCACAGATCCATATCTATTTGCTTTACGATACTTGTTAAGTTCATTCTCAGATTTTAATCATAGGGTGTCATTTCAAATCTTTTAACATCTTAAAGGGTAGAGTGTGAGTACTATTGCTATTTCAATAGAGGGGATATGGCAGCTTCTGATTCACAATGCCTTGACAATGTAGAACCCTTCTTCCGTCATAATTGGAGTGATGATGAATGGTTTTCAGCTCTGCTGAGGGCGGACCTCTGTACAACCGTGAACTGACGTGATCGGCAGTAGTGTAGATAACGGCAGACCACCCAACCGTGATCTGCATCACACTGACGTGATCTGCATCAATTTGTAACTGTTGGTTTTGTGAATATATGGATGGGTATTGCCCTATCAAAAATCCTAACGTGACCTCAGTCTCATAGTTTCCCAAGATATCTCCATGTAATCAGCATATATATGATAATTAGAAAATTATCATGACATGGATTGGGAATAATGCCTATGATAAACCACTATTATCCAATAAAAGACCTGGGTATTGTGAAATAACATCCAGATACTTCCTAAATGCTGCATGAACTTCTCTGCGTAATGCAAAGTAAAGTTCTATTGATGCAGATAACGGCATTTTGCACCATATTAATTGATTCAGGTCACGTTGATTTGATACAGATTACGTTTGGATGCATGGTCTACCGTTATCTGCACTACTACAGATCACGTTAGTTACTGCAGATCACGGTTGTACACCTAGCAACTGGGTCTATATGGATCGTGCCAGGATCGGGAGAGGATCAGAATTACATTATAATTACTATGAAAAGCAGAACCAACATTATATTTAGTACTGGCCATTATATCATCTTCGTTATCACTATGCACCAATGTCTAGGAAAGTGACCAATTTACAAATAAAAATAAGTACGCTAACACATCCACTTCTGTGGCGTACGTAGGAAAGGGAGGGGGGCAGGAATGGGGGGATAACAAAATTGTGGACAGAGGGGCCCCCAGTCCCCCCTCCCCCCGGTAGAGTTGCTTAATCCTATGCCTAAGTGACGTAGGCTATATCTGTAGCCCTCTACCTCACCCTTTACCTAGCCATGCATATTCGGCATTATATGTAATTCTGTGTTTAGTTGTTTACTCTTGCATCTCATCCCACTTGACCATGTTTTATATCAAATGTGACATTTGACACCAATGGATTGAAAACGATTTCTAAAGATTAGAATAAAAGAAAAAAAGACTTTCCCCTTGACAACACAAAGCTTAATGACACATCAGAACATGGTGCAGTGATGTATTACACGCCAAATATCAGTCATCAATTGACAGCCAAACTAAGGGTTGAAGTATGAGGTGTAAGGTGGGCTATTGAGCGGAAATAGTTTAATCCTTGTGTTCACAATAGTGCATGGTGATCGATTACAAGATCTACAGCGATGGTGTTTTTCAATTCAATTTTCAATTTGCAAGGTTTTTATTCTGCAATCACGAAAAATATAAAAGTACATACAATTATATTTGTTTCAATCGAATTACAGAGAAGGTTGATACATACAATGAATGATTAATTACATTTGCATTTTTGGCTACAGCACCTCCATTTCGTTATTACTGCATGAGAACTTACAAAAAAGTCAGTTTTTCTGAATTATCTGAATTCTAAAACTCTTTTTTATGTCCTTCTTAGTAATATTTTCTGCATGGCCACCCGCTGATTCCTACTGACTTCTTTTGAATACCTAAATTGATTTATCTACAGAGCATAGCGAAAGGGGGCTTGACTTTTTCATCAGTCAGGGTCAACAGCTTACAGTTCAGGGACCTTTCACAAATGACGCCACCTGCTGAGGGATCGTGGGGGCGGGGGATGTCTTTGGGTTTATAAGTGGCAAAACGTAACGTCTACAGACTAAGGGAGTGGTCATTTTTTAACAACGGGGGGGAGGGGGAGATGGTGGATTTGTTGGGGGGGGGGGCAGAAAGATTTGGATCCCTTGAAGGGGTGGACCAAAAAATTTGGACCCCCTCTTGAGGGGGAGATAAAAGAAATTGCACACCTTTTTAGCCAAAAAGCCAGCACGTTACTATAGCTCAATTTCAACTTGTCTGATACTAGGGCCCCCTTTAAATGCGCGAAAATCCAGCGGTCCCTCCCCCCTGTTGTTAAAAAATGACCACTCCCTAATTTGCCCAAGCTGGTGATTGATGGGTTAAGGGAGGTTGATAAAGATCCAAAATAATTGACGTCACTTGTGAACGTTCCCCTGGGGGGAGGGGGGACTAGTGTACGAAACTGTGTACGAGTCCCGGGTACGATGCCTAATGTTTATGTCAATTCAAGGTGACATGAATAGAGCGTCTTGGGTTAAGATGTCACAGCTTCTTTGGGATAAAAGAGGTTTATATAAAAACATTTGTAGGCCTATCTGTATCAAACTAGGCTAACATTTTCAAATCCAGGGCAAACACAGAGGAATGTACAAAAAATGTGACGTCTTTCAATGGCTAGATTGTGTTATCAACAGGGTTGATGTCACTACAGGTGTATAGCATAGTAATGGTCACAGTGTACACCAGTATAACAATAAAGGCGAACCACTAACCACCCATATATATATATATATATATATATATATATATATATATATATATATATATATATATGGTCGATTCCCACGAAAATGGATCACAGGGCTGGGATAACTTGTAATCTAATATTTTGTTAATGAGCCTTTAGAGGTAATAACGTTTGGTATATATGCATAGATATGGACAATACCAACCCATGGGTACCTACATTTGCCTACCTACTTCTATTATTTGACTGTCTAGGTGTGAAAAGGTGTGTTTTCAGGCCGTTTTATTACAAATTTAGATAAGATAAAATAGAAATATCAATATTTGAATATCCATAATGTAAAAATTGTGTATAAAAAATCTCAGATTTGTATATACATAGGAGCAGTGGACTATGGATGATAACTCATGGGAATTACAGTGGGCTATATTATTACTTGATAAGAAATTTTTCATATATACAGAAGGGAAAAAGTGGGGTAGGTTTTAGCATCACCGTGCGTAGGTACATGCTAAAGGGCTTATATCCAAGGAAGGATGTAATAATTTCACAAACCAATGTCTCAATAAATAGGGTCAAATGAGGGGTTTCTAATAGTAATAATAAAATTTTCATTCAAATGTTTGTTATTGTGTCACAACACTGAAACCATAGTGGGGTAGGTATGGGCATCACCGTGCGTAGGTCCACAATGCATTGAATTACAGAAAATTCCCAATGATTTAGTGAGAAATATTCATGTGCCAGATAATACATAGTTTGATGATCCTCTATACTAAAAATATTAAAGATAATGCTAATATTCTCTAATCTATGAGTCATTACAATGAAATAGTGACAGTGCGTAGGTGCATCACCGTGCGTAGGTACATCATAAAGTTCCATTGCAAAATAGGTTAATAATAGCAATTATTAGCAATATCTTTCAATATTTACTTCAACAAATAGGGGACCAATACTTAGGAACATTTACATCTGATAGAAAACTCTTAATAATACACCAAAGCCCTTTGTATAGGTCCCATCACCGCGCGTAGGTCCTATCACCGTGCGTAGGTCCCGTCACCGTGCGTAGGTCCACCAAAATAATGTTTTCTGATGGCAAAAAACATATTTGTGTTTTCAAATCTGATGGAAATCTTTAGTTTGATAATAAATCTGTTGAATAAACTTGAAAATAATCCTTTATGTTGCAATAGCATTAATCTAATGAGTGAAATGATGTCATCACCGTGCGTAGGTTGCATCACCGTGCGTAGGTCCCACTTTGAAGAGACCTAACTATGGCATTTTATGGATTTAATGTTCCCAATTTCGGATGTGTACTCCCTTATATAGTATATATGATGTATTCAAAAAGCTAAGCAATATGTACAATATAGGAATTTAGCCCTCTGTTGACCTTGTGATCCATTTTCGTGAGAATCGACCATATATATATATATATATATATATATATATATATATATATATAACTGTACTCCGTCATAGGTAAATGCACTCAGACAAGAAAGAATCTGATATAAAGTGGTCTGGACAAAGCAATTAAGGGAACGTTTACAAATAATGTCACCTTTTTTGGGACCTTTTCCAATTAAGACACCCTTTAGCACTAATTCGAGCATTATTTGGCCATACAAATTTGAGCCCCGATTACCTTTTGTCACTTTTGACCAAAGTAAGACCTACCCATACCCTATCTGATGATGTCATCTGTAAGCTTTTAAAATAGTTTACCTATCATTAACTTCCTTAGCAATAGTTGCTGTCTACAAGGTCCCTTGATATGAGACAGATGATACTTGTCTCGCATGGTTCGAGATATAAACAAGTTTGAAATGCTCATCAGCTTGTAACTATATGATGTGTTAGCCAATGAAAAATCAATCAATCAATTAATCAATCAATCATATTTTAATTAAAAAGGGTTGCAATCAGACATTACTATACTCCGCTAAATGAGCCAGGGATATATACAATGTATCTATATGGGCTGGTCATGGATATACTGCTACACGACTATAATTATTTAACCTTTCTAAGTTAAATATATACAAAGCTTGGGGGTGGTGGTTTATATACACTATACTGTTGACAGGATTGTGCTATGTAAATGTTATGGGGACTCTGGGAGGATGACCCAAGTGTCCTAAGGTGGCTCCGCATACATGAAGATCACTAGATCTAGCCGCTCTTGGTACATGTGTCTACACCTAGTGCAAATATATATACCCTTTACAGTGTACTACGGTGACTTCTCATGAGTGCCTTTACTTCAATTCTACTACATAAAGCCTACCAATAAAAAGGGATGACACGCACAGCTCTGACAGTTCCGAGATGACCCTATAGAATTGGGTACTGATGAGCTGGTGAGGAGAGTATGTCCTAGCATTCCTATGTTATGAGGTTCCTGAGGGAAGGTGTAATACTATTTTCCAACTAAAAATGCATACCTCTATACTTAATTTTCTTAAAGATTATTGAAGCACTACTCTAAATCGACTGATGAAATGTGTGTGTGATAGTATAAATTCGAGTGTGGGTTGAGCACTGTGGATTTTGAATTTGAGTACAATAATTATCAATGAATTACCGTAATTCGTTTGTACCCGTAAAATATAATAATTGTTAGATCTTCAATCCATCCTTGTGTTTTATCAATTGACAAATTCGTTTGATCCAGCAGGGGAACATTCACAATTAATGACGGGCCAGGCTATGGATTCGTGATGGGGATCTCTCCGTTTAGTGACGAAATATTATGCGGGCCATACGTTCGTATAGGTCAACTTGGGACAAAAATAGTCACGGGTAAGGAGGGGGTCCTAAAAAGGTCCCAAAAGAGATAATGCATTCTTATTGGTCCAGAAAACCAATAACATATTACAAGTGTACAGCATTTCCTAAGAACGTGAGTGTCTTAGGTCCCGAAATATCAGTGCTTTATAAAAAAAAAACGCGATGGCAATTTTTTGTCTTTTCTTTTTTACAATAGGTCACTGGAACGGTCGTCAGTGTGACGGATTTGTCTACATATGGGCTTCTACCTGCCTGCATGTATACTGTAGGTTAATTACCCTGATACCCTGAGCCCCCATATGTCAAAGAGTCATCTTAAAAGTGATCACAAATGAGAGAGCTGAGTGAATATGTATAGCAGAGATGACATTCGAGGTAATTGTACTGCTACAACAACAACTATACTATGTGACATGTTTCGTGCCCATTTCACTTCTATTTTACTAGACCATGTATATCATGTGTCTTCTTTCATCCGTCTCTATTTCTGAAGGCTATGAATGCCTGACCATGTGACTACATCTTTATCATCTCATTATTCTCTCAATCTCATCGGATGATTGTTCTGGACATATTGTGATTATATGCGAATATGTGGAAACTACTCAAGTACATGCCTTACAAATTGTACCAGAATTATGTTTTTTTGTGTCTCATATTAACAAATGTTATGTCCCATCTCGAACGTGTAATTTGTTAAATAAACGAGTCTTGCGAGGGCTCATTGAAACAAAAAAAAGACTATTAATGTAGTTTTTCTTGATATCCATCTTTACAGAAAGTTATCATCTCTACGTCTAGCATTGAGATGGATGTATTTGTAGGGTCTTTCTATATTATGGGATGTATATTTATCTAGTCTCTGGGGTATATTACCCTAGTCTGTGACCTACAGGCTCAGAGACATAGTTCCAATTCCCCTGATATGATCCCAAGAGAGCCCTGTGCGCGGGCGCCACGTTCCCCTCATTTTTATACGGTTCCCACGCCATCAACCCTTCACATATTACACGGTTCCATTCTTTCATTTCTTTCCGTATATTTTTATGGGAACGTATGCCACTGTCACAATATATCTGTGGGGCACGTCGTGAGTATCGCTGACACTGCACTCCATCAGTGTAGATCTATGCTAAATACACCTATACTACATAGACAGAGGTCCACGATAATCTGTCTGAACGAAAGGTTTCTCCATGAGTGGGACCTTGGGTTGTATAACACGAGGTGCAGCCAAGTGTGATGCGACCCAAGGTCTCATGAGTGGAGAAACCAGGAGTTCAGACTGATTTGAGTGGATCTCTGTGTTTATTTCATGTGAATGTTGATCAATTCCATTTAAAACGTCATTTAAAGATTGGTTTCACAACTATATACTGTGCAGAATGGAGCCATGAAGAATGAGATTCAGTTTCTCCACGGGGGTGTGGGGAACTGCTCTTCACATACAAAACAATGGTAAAGTTGTTTCTCCACATGAAATAAAGGGGGTTATTTCTCAAGATTGTACAATTATTCGAAGGGTGGTTGTTAGTGGTTTAATACTTCATTTATCCTCGTACATGATTTCCTGCCATAAAAGCTCCGCCTACCTGCTATATGTTTGGTACGTATGTGTTCATTGGGCCTCGAAAAATAAAACTCTGGCTTTTTGAACATATGTATTATCGATGGATATCATAAGTTCATTCCCTCAAATGATATGTGAAACGTTGCAAAATTATTTAAAATAGATAAGATGGGTCTAAGAGGAATATAATATTTACTCCAGGATATTATTTCGTTAGCATCATTACTGGGGTCCAACATGAGCCAATTGTAACGGTATACCCTAATAATTATGTGGTATATAACCCACATTGATATAATTTTCTACGATACGTGTCATGTTTGCGACCTTACTACTAGTATCGGCAACATCCCTTTTCGACCTCAGCATGAGCCCAGAGATAGTGTCTATGATCCACTGGTATGATGCCTAATGTACAAACATGGTTGTAGCCCAGTCTCTACACTGATGAAGACAGTGATGGTGAGTGAGGATATTTTTACCATTTCCCTGACTATAATCATCCCATATTATGCTGACAGGTTTGCCACCCTGCCTGCCCTTCACCCAACACACAGCACCATTGTAGCTGTCAGATAGAATCACCATCACTTTACCATTGTAACTAGAGATAATCTAATTGTCATGTTGCAATGATAAGTACTAACACAATAAACACGCGGAGAACCCATTTTTGTGGTTTATCAAATTTACCACATTATGTAGGCAATGAAAGTGTCAGCTTTTGACTGATATGAATACAGTGAAGAGTGACTCCCTTGTGGGTCGTAGGGACAATGTTTGGCGATAACAAAGTGCATTTTAGTTGTATGATACGTCACATGACACAAGTACATTATTCCTTAATGGTACCTAAATTGAGGATCATCATAACATCATGCCCATTCTCATGTAGATAATAATATAATCACATTATATATTTCCAGGTTTTATCAAGAGAAAGGTTTTTGTAGACGAAACAGTCATGCTTTTATGGAAGGACAAATGGAACATATATGCAAAGGAATAACTGGAAAAGAAACACTTTTTTCTTAATAGGACTTTCATGGCACCCTTATGTTTAGCATTTCAGTGATTTATAGTTAGCGGCTGCCGCCTTGAATCCCTGTTAGAATTACATATTATGTCCAATACAAACAGAGCACACATGTCCACCTGCTGTCCTCGTCAGGGTACACGTCCCATGTGTTTGTTTAACGAATTTTGTGATGGGATAGGGTAAGGGAAATATGTCTGTCATGCATTAATCACATGGGATGGAGTGTGCTTTCACCACAATAAGGGCCTACATCAGATGTATAGCGACCTGTTTGGATAAAGCCCCCAAATCAGAGGTCAAATAATCGCCTCTTTTAGGGGCCTTAGGTGGCAAGGTCACTTTTTGGCAAACATCTCCAGGTCATATAATTATATGAGTCACTTTTTACTTATTACACAATGTATATGTACCTGCATGGACATGGGGTGTATACACTATGGAGATGTTCCATATATTCAATTATAAGGCAGCCCTCACTATTAAATGTGTAGAAAGTAATTGCAAGGGCTTGTGAGGAAGTGACGGGGTCCAATGCAGTGGGTGTCCAAGGTAGGGAGGTTCGACTGTATAATATAAATCTATGGTATAGTAATTGATCCCACTCAAAGAGGCCCAATTCACCAACTGGATGTTTGTATAGTCAGATGATCTCCCTTCCCTCCCTAATAAATCTGAAGACACAATTTTAGGTTAAAAAGACAACTACTTGAACAGCACAGCAACTTGGCAATAATATAGCAATGTATCCATCTTACAACGTCCAATTTTCACCAGGGCTTTCTGTACCAGGACCCATCTATATAAACTTCAAAGAAAATACGACCAGCTGCAATCCATTTAATTTGAATTACTCTATATATAAACAGAGGTAAGATGGGCCAGACCCTGTATCCACCTGTACAGCTGGTGATTTGTTACATCTAACACAAAACCACAGCATGCCTCCTCTGTCATTTGATAGTTGAAACTGCCACATATGATACAAAAAGCTATGACAACACAACCAGGGCCGTAAATACTTAGCACATTGAAATCTTCCTCTTCTGCGGGAGACCTTTAAGAACTGGTTTCTCGTCACCATCTACTGTTATACTCCTCATGTTTATTAGTAAATCACTCTCTTCTCCTGCTTGGCTGACTTTTTAGTAGATTGTAGTTCACCCTGAGTTCTTCTCCCTCTTTTGGGATAACCGAATATAAACTGCTCATCTTAAAAAAAAGGCTTGTTGCTGATCATCTCAGTTTGGTCTGTAAAATACACTTTCCCCACCTTCTGTATGCTAAATACACTGACAATAAAACCTCTAGTCAGTACTGACTATACAACCATATTTTGACCCCCGTAGTCACATGATCATATATGCTAGTCACATGTTAGTCATAAAGATAATCAGGAGTGACTATTATGTGGATCACACAAAACCACTCCTCAACACATTTCCCTGTGCATTAGCTGTTGTGTTAATGTTGAGTATGTTTACTTAAGGAATCATAGGAGACATGCATTCTCAACTTTGATTGAAGTATCATGTGGTTTCGTTCAAATTCTGATCATGTAACTGTGGATCTCTGGGTTTCCAGACTAGAATATACAGAAGTTGACTGTGTGAAGGGTTATAGTGTGCCAGGCATATGGCCCATGCTCATCTACTTCATCCAATGGTGCTAAGGGAGGTATCCCTGGACATCTACCCCCCGACATCTACCCTCCGACATCTACCCCCCGACATCTACCACCTGAGAATCTACCCCCTAAGAAATAAAAGTCCAGGGGATGGATGCCCTAGGGGTATAAGTTGTAATGGGGTAAAAGTCAAGGGGATGGATGTCCAAGGGGTAGATGTCCAAAGCATGCTAAACATTACCAGAACATTAACACCCAGACTTCTACCCCTGGAATTCTACCCCCTAGGACTTCTCCCCCCTAGGACTTCTACCCCTGGGGACATCAATCCCCTCCAAATGCCCATAATAAGTCATATCATGTGGAGGGGGTAGATTTCTCCAGGGACATCCAACATCTATCCTTGGACATCTCCCCCTTGAGATTCTACCACCTAGGGCATCTACCCCCAGGACTTTTATCCCCTTTGGCACCTATCCCTTTAGGACTTTACCCCCTAGGACATCCACCCACTTGGACACCTACCCCCAGACATCTACCCCCTGGGCATCTACCCCCTAGGACATCCACCCACTTGGACACCTACCCCGGACATCTACCCCCTGGACTTTTACTCCTTAATACTTCTACCCCCTAGGACATCCATCCCCTTGGACATATACCCCCTTTACTCTCTAGGAGTACTACCCCTGGGGACACCAACCCCGTCCACATGCCCATATGGTTGAGCCATATCATGTGGAGGGAGAAGATTTCTCAAGGGACATTGGACATCTACCCCCTGGAAATCTAACCCCCTAGGACTTTTATCCCCTTGGACATTGATTCCCTGGACTTTTACCCCCTTAGGACTCTACCCCCTAGGACTTCCACCCACTTGGACACCTACCCCAGGACATCTACCCCCTGGACATTTAACCGCTGGGACATCTACCCCTTCCACATATGACTGAACCATATGGGCATGTCGAGGAGGTTGATGTCCCCAGGGGTAGAAGTCCTAGAGGCTAAAGGTAGTAGACATCCAAGGGGATAGATGTCCTAGAGGGTAGAAGAAGGCGGTTAAAGTCCAGTGGATGGATATCATAGGGGTAAAAGTCATAAGTGGGTAAAACTCCAGGGGGTAGATGTCCTGGATTTGCTAGGGGATAAAATCCTAGGGTGTAGATGTCCAAGGGGGTAGATTACCAGGGGGTAGATGTCCAGGAGTAGATGTCTGATGTCCCTGGAGAGATCTACCACCTCCACATGATATGACTCAACCATAAGGGTATGTGGGGGGGGGGGGTGATGTTCCAGAGGTATAAGTTCTAGAGAGTGAAGGGGGTAGATGTCCCAGGGGGTAGATGTCTAGGGCTAGGTTCCAAGGCGGGGGATGTCCTGAGGGAAAAATTCCTAGGAGGTAAAATTCCATGGGGTAGATGCCCATAGGGGTAAAAGTCTTAGGGGGTAGATGTCCAAGGTAGGGGTAGTGCACGCTGTGCATGGTGTTCCCATACGAATGTGCACCCTTTGCATGGTGTCCGATATGAATGTGCACCCTGTGTATGGTGTTCCCATACGAATGACCACCCTGTGCATGGTGTCCCATATGAATGTGCACTCTGTGCATGGTGTTCCCATACGAATGTGCACCCTGTGCATGGTGTTCCCATACGAATGTGCACCCTGGGCAGGGTATTCCCATACGAATATGCACCCTGTGCATGGTGTTCTCTTACTAATGTGCACCAATGTAGATTGTTCCACTACGAATTTGAGCATTCATAATGGAACATGCGAGATGTTCCATTACAAATTTAAACCTGGTGTGCACATGATTGTGCTAACTTTGAGGCAAATTGAACTCTATACACGTGGGCACCGGTCACTCATCGCCCAGCAGCAGGCTCGGCAGCACGCTCACGACCACTACCACCTCAGTTCATAATTTCTTTTCTATATACTATCTTCTAAATATAGCATATATAGTATATAGAACCCCATATGGACAGCTACCAAAAGCAATTCAACTCATTACCAGATCCTTAATGAAATAGATTATGATTAAATGATTAAATTGATTAAATTGTCATAAAGGAATGTAAATGTAATTATGTAAACTGTATATTAGACTATACATAGTGTGAATAACCTAATTGGCTGCTATTAGTCTGATTGAATTACTTCATACAAAAGGAGACAACAATAATATTATCTCTGACACACATTCAATGGGGTACCACATTTATACAAGGTGTCATGTTACCCCCTACAAAAGAGGCAAATCTACACATGCCTAAAACAACCGCTATATTCCCACGCCTACATTCACGATATCGGATCAGTGTCATACTATACACCCCACTCAATGTGCATAGGATAAGAGTCGCCATGGTCACATAGAAGATGTTTCTTATCTCGGCGCAAATCACAAAGACTATTGCCTCACATTGTCCCTGCTATATAATAGCTAAGCCTAGCTATAGTACAATAGCTATAACCACATATATGAACAATACCAGCTACGTATGTATATTGTGCATACCCATGCTAGAACTATAGTGGCAATTGTCCATGTTGGATGGGTAAGGACTATTCTCTCCTTCTTTAGCATGGAAATAATCAGTTTGGCATGAAAGCACTCTGAGCTTTGTTTATAAAGCAGCTGCGACCTGGACCCACCCTTCTCACGCCCGGAGAAGACCTTCGCTGGTGTCAGCAGGATAGTACCCTGGATGTATGGAATAGGGGAGAAACATGCTGGTTCCTGGAGAGAATTTCATTAAGTCTCTATGATTTATGATTATCAGCTGTTTGTTTTGAAATTCTTCGTGGGGATATATGATTGACTGTTTTCTATATGTTTTTACTTGTCCAGTATCCAAAAAGTCGTCATAAGTTGATGACATCGGTACATTGTTGAAGCACGCTGTTTCTCTGTGTAAATTTGTATAGACATAAATAGTGTTTGGATGTTTGCACAGACATAATAATAGAGCGATGGCTTACCCATTGCACCCTATCTAGACCTTGCTTAAAGGTCCAATGCCAACTAACACATGTACAGTCCAGGTGATGTTATACATGATAATTATACTCAGGGGCGGTTTAGCCTAACAATTATGCTTTATATTGCATGAAACACCTACTTTATACAACTGCCCTTTCAGTTAATGGAGTATCTCCCAAGTATACCCTGTAAGTAGTAAATGTAGGTACACAGTAGAATCTACTCTAGGTTTACAGTATAATCTACTTAGAATGGATTACAGTAGAATCTACTGTAGATTTACAATAGACTCTACTGTTCACCTACAAGCAACTGTACACCTACAGTAGAATCTACTGTACGCCTACAAAAATGGCAACTAACTTTTTACAGTGCACTTTATAATACAACCTTATCCACACTGCTCCACACATCTTGCTGTCAAGGGTTATTACTTAGCCCATTCATATGGGTATACATATTTGGGGGCTGACACTCCAGTGGGTTGTTGCACAGTAAAATTAAAACGATATCGTCAAGAAAAATTACAAAATTAAAGATCATGATGCTATCTTTAAAAGCAATCGTTATTTAAGTATACCCTAGATTAGATATGTCATTTAATGAGAAATACACTTGCAACGATCACCAAAAGACAATTGTCATGATAGCAATTCTAAAGGATAACGACAACATTGTCTGCTGTGCAAAAACCCACTGATGTGTGTCACATAATATCGCCAGTCTAGGTGTTTAAATATATTTGGGCGTAACTGGTGGCGGGGCCCTTTGGACATTTTCAAAACCTTTAGAGGCACGATAACTCCCCCTGGTGGACATTTTCAGAATCTTTAGAAGCAAGTAATATTAATTCATATACATCCTCTTAAGGTTACTGACTGGTTCCTCGCATTTTCCGTTAAGTAATTTCAATCGTGATATTCTCAGCTTATGACTAGATCTGGTGGAGAGCCCATACACCATTCTCAACAAATTCCATGTCATTAGGACAGAAAGGTTATTTTCAATGTAAGATTCACATTTTGTGGAAAGCTATGGTTTCAATATGGCATGATCATTCACTTCCGTATTTGGTTTGGGCATTGCAGGGTATAAATGACATGAAAGAGGTCTCAACGGATGTCCATATGAATTTGATATAGATCTAATTACAATTGACCTTAATTTTTGGATTTTAGCATATTTCCTTGATTTAGAGATACCCCATTGCTTTGGAATGTTGCAAACAGCAAGAATATTCCCTTGTAAATTATGGAATTATAGTAACTGAAATTTGCCTAAAGCTTGCTGGGTTTGCTGGGCCTAAATCCTCGTCTGCAGACAAAGTGGGGAAAGCATCATTGGTAATATGCTCAGGTGGTGAAAGAGCCATTTCTCTAAACATGGTGATAGGAACATAATCGTTTATCTTGACAGATGCCAAACCAATTGATGTGTTTGTGGTGTGGGTAGTGAACTAAAAAAGAGGTGGGTGTCTGCTCCTCGCGCTGTACCTAATAATTATACAAACCCCAAGCTAACCTATCTTTTACCCATCCTCCTTGATCATGCATGCAGACACCATACATCACGTGTACATGATGCATTAAACCCCTATCATTGCGCCCCACCCACCCAAAACATATCTTCTCCAGGGTAGAGACAATCATCAATGTCCATGATCACAGAGACCAGGGTCAGAACACTAGCCCTGCTGCACCCCTCACAAGTCTACTCTAATCCTTCTGACGCCAGGCTGGGTCATTGCTGGCACTTTTACATTAGATGATATATTGTGAGACATATGGAGCTGATGCAGAGCCACGGATGGCGCTCTGGGTAACTCTAGGGGGGTTAAGGTGCCTCTCTGTGTTTATTGTACATTGTAGTTTGCCCTGACAGTGTGTAATAGAAGTTGGGCTAGAATGGCTTGTGGTGACATGCTACTCCAGAGAGACAAAGTCATTCTCACAACCAGAGTCTGACTGACACACGACCTGGGTGTGTACACAAGGGATGTTATCTATAAATCATACCTGATCCCCTGGGAAACATCCTTACAGGACAGGACAATCTAAACAGGACCTTTGTACAATCTTAGACAACACTCAACAGGATTCCCCAAGGGACCTTTCCTTTCCTTTATTTTTTGAAGGTCCAAGATGCATGGAACTACGTTGTATTTATTTGATGTCGATCGAAAGGTCTATGCTAGTGTAGGTAGACTCTGAACATTATAGTAATGCTCACATTATCAAGTGCATCATTGGGTCCTCACAATAACAAAGAACACAGAGAGAAGTAAATGCGTCGCCATGACTCTTTTACCATAGCCAACTCTAGTTGACCCTGGTAGCAGAGTCTTGATGACTCTGGTGGAGGGGTCACCGCTACTCCAGTCATACCCCTTGCTCCTTGTACAAATTGACTCTCACTCTTGACTCTATCAGTGCAGAGTCAAGTGCAGTTGACACTGCCCACAGCAGAGTCATTTGTAGTTTGACCCTTCATGAAGAGTCAAATAAAAAAATGTCTTGACTCTGATAGTAGTTGTATATGAAACCACCTGTTGGGGCAACCAACACTAATTTGGTACTACTGCCAGGGGCAACCACAAGGCAGAGCCACTATCTATACTTAAGATAATTGTTACATACCACACAGTTTTGATTCTTTATAGATAGGTCCACTATGTTTGAATAGTTTAGTTAAGGGGTGTCAATGGATAAGCTTTCCAGTTAACTTACCTGAATCAAATGTGATGACAAACTATACAATACATTCCAGCAACATCAACAGTATAGCGCTTAGTGACCATATTTGTGGGTATGGGAAATAAACATAAGGCTGGGGACTAACTGTGTGAGATATAAAGTGTGGCACTGCTTACTGCTTCATATAGATCTGATATTGGCATCAAATATATGTATGACCAATGGTCTGTAGAATGTAGTGTGAGTCTGATATAACTTAGCCCTTTCACACAGGGGGAAGTGGTGGACATGACAACATGTCTTGTTATTGACCTGTCTTGGGCAATAACCTCACCTACTCACTTCTCTCACAGGCCTCACCTGGCCTGCCCACTAATTATATACACCTGTTGCCTCCACCCTACCCTGGCATAAATATACAATCCACTTGACCTGCATGCACTCATGTATGCGATTTTGGATCCCCTCTTTTCATGGGTCAACTGCTGTTGACTCTTCAGGAATGGAGAATCAAACTCATTTGACTCTCCTCTACAGGTGTCACGTGGGAGACAAACTATGACTCTGGCTGTCAGAGTCGTGGCAACTCCTTTACTTTTCTGTGTAAATCCAATATGAATATGTATGAAGGTTAACATATTGGTTATAATGATTAAAGCTGCACCAATAGCAGTTAGGTAGTGCAGACCCTGGGTTATAGTGCTGCTTTGTACTTTATAAAAGAAATCAAAAGAAAAATCCTTTGATCTAGATCCCAGACCACACACAAGTACCAAATAACTATAGCTATACTAAACATATATGTTTAGTCTATTAGTTTTACACTTTACAGACCCACCCAATATGATAGACCTGTCAGGAAGGTCTATGTATATGAATTATTTACCACTGGAGATGTAGTGTATCCAGTAATAAGATTTATGGTATAAAAACGCACCACTGTGCTATCAGTTACACTAGCTGCAGGGTGTAGAAACGCCCTATACAGATGAGGTTCTGGTGTGGGAAGAGCCTGCGGAGGATGGTTGGCTATCTGTAGTATAAATGTGACATCTTTATATGATAATGATATATTAAACATTATGTAAAAGAACAACATGATTGATACATCTGGGGATGCCATACTATCATTGCAGGCATACTTGCACGTGTGAGTGATGTAGTGATGGTCAAGGGGGGGGGTGTCCTCAGGGTGATTAAGAGAAATGCACAGATGCAATTTTACTCCAGTATTTTATCAGAATTAAAGATCAATCAGTGATGTGGCAACAGGCCGAAAGAATGTGCTCTATAGGTATAGTTCTAGCATATTAGAAAGTAAACGTGTGTGGTATACCTTCTACGACGAACATCAATCTGGTAGCCATTCATTGCTAAACACTAGATTGGCCACTAGATATACAGAGGATCACTGCCGGGCTGTCTATGTCCTAGTATAGATCAGGGGGCATTTAGATCAGTGAATCAGGGCTCGGGTATATAGATATATACATGATGTATGAGCAGAATTGAGCAAAATGGTGCACGATTAGCCTCATCATCTCATTGCTGAGGGAGCTGCTCATGTGGGACATGGTTGGCACACACTCTCCTAACAGAAGTTCACATTGTGACAGAAGACTGGTTCTACATCCTGCAAAGGGATGGGGGTATGTCAATGATCATGGTACCCCCATCTGCATGCATGCTATGGTCCTTTATCTCTCCTCTCCCATCTCTCTTTATCTTAAATTTATTTTTCTTGTTGTTGTGAATAGTTGTAATTAGTTGAAACTGATAAATGTGAACCCTAAAATTTATGGAGCAGAGTACGGGGACCACACTTCAAGATAAAGTGGGGGGAGGAGCAAATCCCTGCGAAGGAGGACCATAACTACAGTTATTTTCTGAACAAAACAATATGTGTCCTTCCGAAACAACCTTACATTTTACTGAGGCCTGCACTGATGAAATGAAGGGATCCAAACTTGTCAAAAGGTCGTCTTATAAGAAGAGTTTAGGGTCTTTAAAGTGACAGTCATAAAATAAACGAGTTAAAGGTTGTCTATTTGATGAACTGTCCGGTTACCATCCCACAAGACAAGACTAGGGTCATCTAACTGACAATGTTAGCCCAGGCAGTGGCCCACTCCAAGTGACAAGTCTAAGGTCGTCAAATTCACAACCCAGAATAGTTAACCCTTTATTGGCTGCAAACTGCTTTAAATGTGCTTGAATCCCTTTGTCAGCATGATGCATGAATGTAGCCCTGGTGAGTCTATTCGCAAAGCCTGCATTCATGCAGCTTTGGAAATGAATCAACAGTTGGGCGAGTATACTTGCCAAGGCTGAATTCATGTATTATGATCACATAGAGCATGGCACCTTAAAGCACTATGCACCCCTTAGAGGGTTAACCTGTGCAATATAACCTCTACTTCACTGCAGGTGGAGCTAACTGGGTTCTGCCTAGGCATAATTGTTGTTCATGTCTGTCTATATTTTTGAGGTTTATAATAGCTAATTCATAAAAACATAGAGGTATGTAGGTTAGGGGAATTCCTGCCATATCCCCAAGTCTATATTGAGAGTATTTCTACCCTTTAGTTACAGACTGCTAACATATATGTGGATGTCATACCAATGGGAGTTTCCTTGCAGCTATTGTACCATAGAAATAACCACAAAAGAGGTGTATGTGCCCTACACATATTTGTTTTGTCTCAATTATATCAAAACATTGATTCCTTTACCTTTTCTAGCATCCCTAATAGATAAATCTCAGGATTCTCCATAACATGAATGTGTATTCCCATAAATATGATTAAAATCAACATAGAAATTATGCAATTCATTCTCCAACTTTATACAGAATGCATGTTATACTGATGCCACCTACAGGGTAAATCCTGAATCAGACCCTGGTTGACGAGTCTAGGGCTGGCATGAGTCAGGTTTTGGGCTGGCACACACCAAGTGTATCTTCTATCTGACAACTACAGCTAGAGGACCCACTCTCTTGTCACTTAGAAGAGTCTGCAGACGAGTTTACTTTTTGAGTGTGATTTAGTGGTAATCAGGAACATCAGTTGACAGACAGTAACCCAGGCAAGTAGGTTCATCGCTAAACTATCTATGAGAGTTGGGATGGATATATATCATAATATCATGCTACACAAGATAACAACCTTAGTATTAGAGTGTGTTATACTTTGGTGGCGCTGGTTTATTTCCAAGGTCAAGCCATGACCCCTGAACATTGTCAACTCATGCCCCCTCCGGGGCCCCTGAACAGTACCCTCTCTGATCGCCCCTCACACCATGCTACATCAGTCACTGTCTATTCTGTACAGCAGCTCATAGAGCAGCTCACATACTGCTAGGCTGTCCTCATATTGACCCTAGGCCTGAAGGCAATCTAGGGACAGTGCAACTAACCGTAATCCTGGTGACTCACTTAGTTACCCGGTAGATCGAAGTTTGACATTATATTACCCATTCAGGTATATGTGGTGAATGGGAAGTACATCTGGAATATATGTAAACTTAAACAAGGTTTGCCTCTGAATGTTAAATTGCGAAAGGGGGGATAGAATCAAAACAACTAGAAAGTCACCCTTTTCTTTCAATGTAAGATTCCCCATACATGAACAGTTTGTCAGCTTAAATGTGAGATCATTGCTGAGTGGTGGTGCTTTAAGAACCCTCTATGAACCTGTATGTTACCAAACGTCGCAGAAGGACTATTGGCAGAAGGACTGCCAATAGGGATCTGGACATAAAATCACATCCAGCAATTCAGAGTAGTTTCCATCTGTGTACAGGGTCTTTACAATAGGTTATATTGTGCCTTTTTGCCAGCTCTCTGCTTAAACTATACAAAAGCTAACAACTTTTTCCATGCAGATCTGAGAGATTCTCTATGTTTATCTACTAGGAGTCCTAATTTATCACAACGTAATGCTGTCACCAGAGTCAAAAGAATGGGAAATACTAGTTTATCCTAGGATCACTTTGAATGGAAAGAAATTAGATTTAGCTTTGGGGGAGAACGCTATGTCCGTATTATCTGATTTCAGCAGTTGAATTAGCAATCAATTGATGTGGAGTTAAGAATGACAAAGTACTATATACATTGGCAAAACAAAATATCTTTGAGATAATAATTCTTCCAAAGATTGTTTACATCTTGATTTTTCACAGCCCTGATAAAAACTTAAGATGAATTGTGAGAGGAAAACATATAAAAACATACAATATCTGGATGGTCTGTCTGCTGGCTCTATAGGCTAAGTCATATTTATTTTTAAAACCACTAATGAATTATTGCAGAACATATTAATCAATCTAATAGGAATACTGAAATGACACATGACCTACCTTTTCGATAATGAGTCATAATTATCTACCAAAGTCGTATATTATCTTAGACAGTGATCATGAGGGGGAGGTGGATTGGGGGTGGGGTAAAAAGTTTGACCGAGGGTAGGGTGGGGATGTAAATATGTCTTCGACCCCCACCTTTGTAAATAGATCACAGCTCCCTTCGCAATATCCACTTGGAGGTGGGAGAGGGGTAAGGTGGTGGTTCCATTATTATGGGAACTCCCATGGACAGGATATGTTAGTTAGACTACAGTGACCCACCATACTCGTGACCATCCTCGGTTGATAGACTATAATTATGGTTTCCTCATCGGCAGATTCCGGTTTAAATCGCCTTTGAACTATTCTTTTCTGGTAAATAATTATATGGGTTAATAATCATATACCATAAAACCGTTAAGTGGTACAGTCATCACCTTACGTGCAGGCACTATATATGATGTTATTGCTGCTTATAGTTGCATGCATGAAAGTAATAAACAACGTGGTGACACTTATGGACAGGGATGTGGCCTTTCTTGGCTGATTAGGACTTGGCAGGTTGGTTGGTGGCATACGCTATGGTAACCGACATACCATATTGCACTCGATCCCATATAGCGTTCAGACATAGCTACAATGTATCTACATGTGACCATGTGGAGATATGGGATGCCTGCTGTTCTGCATGACTCTTAACCCTCTGTACATCGTCGATGACACAACTTGCCAACACTTAGACCATACACCTGTTACTTTTGGCATGGCCATATTGGCATATCGGAACTAGCACTACCCCTGTTGTGCGTGCATGGCATGGGTTTTATGGGTTATGGCATAGTTTTATGCCATATGTGTTGTTATTATGCTCATGTAACGACCTAGCGTTGTAGTGCAACTAGCCAATATGAATAAATGTTGGCGGATACTATTGGCCATTGGCAGTTTGTTTGGCGCCTGTCCTGTCACAATTTGTGTGTTATTTGGCTAGGACAACTATAATCTTTATGTCAGACATGGCGCTGTGTCTTCGTCTTGTGATATGCCGCCTGTATATATATATATATATATATATATATATATATATATATATATATATATATATATATATATATATATATATATATATACCTTTGGGGATACAAGATTGAGAGGGACTATGCCATCTATAATTCCCGCCTCCTCCCTTGTCATACCCTTCACGAAATCAATAAAGGCAACCCATTCTGTGCATCCTCTTTGAAGAAAACCATTCATTCGTGTTCCTATGATTGTAATTATAGTTTTGTAGCACATTCTTTAGGTGTCTAAAGTTTTACAGGCCCGACCAGGGTCTCAAATGACCTGTTCCGCATAAGGTTACAACAATTATTGCCAGACTGTTAGGACAGTTAGTGCAGAGAACAACGAAAACATACCGACCCAGATCCTCCCCTCCAGTCATATAGTTGTAGTTTCTCTCTATACACATACCCCCTGGCATTTTCCAATTTACGTGTGTATATACGGTATAACTTGTCTTTGATTTCTTTTAATGGTTGATTCAAGTCACTGGAGTGCAACACACTTTATATAGTCAATGGGCCACGTCCAAGGCTACGTTTACATCTAACTGTAGTGTCTGGCTACCCACTTAATCCACGCCTTGGCAAATTCGAGATTCAAAATATTCGCACATTACTTTCAATGTTTGAAATTACCAGTTTACCGACAATTAACCTTTCTCACGGATCGGTGCACCCTTGACACCCTATAAACATGTTCCCCAAGGTGCTGTTACTACTCAATTAGTTTAATTGATGGTCTCGTTTATACTTGAGCCCCCACTGGAGTCATATACCGACTACTTGATAACTCGCGATTAAAAGAGGCCTCTTACTACCCGATGCCATAAGTTAATTGATAGGATAATACCCCACCAATTAAACAGCAATTTTAATAGTCCAAAGCACACCTACCTTGTCGTCTATAGCATGGAGGAGGTACTGCCAGGTCTAATGACAGGTGTCCCACCACCTGGAGGAGGAAGAGGTGCTTATAATCCTAGGCTTGACCACACCTTTACAGCCGCACACACCTGTTCATCTATCCCCCCTTTGATCCTGGTGACACAGGTGTACACGGTAAAGGCCTGCTTGCAGTACGTGTACCCCGGGGCGGAGTGGGGTGGTGGTATCAGTTCTGGTGCAGGCCACAGGGGACAACCAACTGGTTGGGGACTGGCGGATAGGGGGATGGGTAGGTTAGTGGAGGAAGTTGAGGGGGAGAGTTACGAGAGGATCCAGGGAAGAACATAATAGGCTGTGGTGCAGCTATGGTGGGCCGTATGAGGCAAGGTGCGGGTCATTATTTATATCATATAGAGATGTGCCTGGGAGGGGGGGGGGGGGTGGATAATGTAGAAGAAGATCATGGAACATCTCGTTTTAAAACAGAAGTGGGAGAGGTCATATTGCTCAAGGCCATACATGAAAAACTTGACAAAAAGTCATATATGACTTTTCATGTCTACATGATGCTGATATAGCTGAAAGACAATATTGCTTTGGAATTTTGGAGAAATATCAAATATTACCATGACAACAGCCAGCAATTCACCAAGGTCAAATATAATTTCCCCACCCGATCAAATAAGAAAAAAGTTTTAATATGGGCCAGTGCTTGATTAATACTGAGAGCATGAGTCTGTGTTTTTGTGTCATGTTGGGTTCTTGTAAAGTCAACAGTCCCAAACTTTGCTACATTGCTGCTTGCCTACCTGCCTACCAGCTTGCTTGCCTGCCTTCCCACATAGATATATACCTACCCCTCTCTGCCTGCTATCCTGCCTACCTCTCTGTCTGCCTGCCAACCAGCCACCCCGCCTTCCTACCTGTTTCCCTCCCTCCCTCTCCCCCTCTCTCCCTTCCAACTGCCTGCCCGCAGTCTTTCCTACCTCTCTTTGTTTTGCATTTATAAGTTGTCAGTTGACAGGGCAAAGATCCATGCTGACAGCAGCTTCTTTTCCAACTTGACAGTTGACAGGTGACAAATCAATATTGACAGCCAAAGTACGATCTTCTTTTTTTCAATTCTTAGTTTTGATATTTAAAAGTTGTAGGGCATATTATAGATGGCTTTACAATGTACTATAAAAGCAACGTGACATTGGGATTTTTTTTCTTTTTCATTTTCCCAATGATAATAAACAAACATAGTCTAGAGTTATTTGCAGTTATCAGTAGAAGCCTGAAAGCCAATGACGCATCTAATCGTTACTCTGGACATGTGGTTGAACTGGCGATACCAAAATGGTCATCGTGTGACGTATGCGACATGATACATAAAGCTATCTGCGTTTGAGTGACATGCATGTGTGGTGGCAGCCGGAAGAGACGGTCGTGATTTGGCCAAGAACTAGGACGCTTAACTCTTGCCTACTTGTGGGCCACCGTAGCTGTGGTGGCGGCCTGTCTCGCCTCGTCGGTTCCAACCCACGTCGTCGCTGGTCACCGCGTGCCGCTAGTGTTACCTAGTGATTCCCCCTCTCACAAAAATAGCTACTTTTCCACATAGATTCAGGTAAGGGAGGGAAATGTCCGCTTTGGTAAAGAGAACATTGGCATATGGAAATTTAAAGACACCTGCTCTTACATTTTCTTCAACAAAATGATTATATCTATAACCCAGTGGGTGTCGGAAGCACGTTAATTCACTTTGGAGCAGGGAGGGGGGGGGGCACAACTCAATGCAGATCCCTCAAGACAGGCTCAAGATTTAGCATGGAATTTTGCAATCAAACCGCTGTCTTCCAGGGGAGTCTTAGTACACGACCCCCCCTCCACTCACCGACGAGAAATGTTCAAAATATATCCTGACAGCAATTGCTACATCCCGATGCCTTTGGTAAAGCAAAAGCTCCTACAAAAATGTATTTCTAGATTTCAGGGGAATATACCAGAACCTTTTTTTTCTCGTTGAGAATTTGTCTCCATTTTCATATAGTATCTCCACTCACTGGAAGCTGAATTCTCTGGAGACTTGAAAGGTTATTTTCCTGATTCAAAGTCAAGACGCAGTACACCTATATAGGGTTAATCACCTATATAGAGACACGTGGTAAGCTCTATAGCCGCGACTCTAACTTTATTACGTGGATTGACAAAGAGAAGACAGTCAAATTCACAAGTAGATAGATGTCCTGCTGGGATGGAGGATCTATCTATTGGTGTACTTGCCAATAGGCTCCAGTCAGAAAGAGACAGCAGTGGGGTGTTGGCCAGAGAATTTATGTGTTTATTTCAGTTCGTGTGGAACGGTGGTAGGGTGTAAAAGGGTCTACAAGACATGAATGAAGGTCCCTTTATATTTCACACCTGGCTATTATTTATTCGCCGTTTACAAACATTATTAGACCTGTGTAGTGGTGCAATGTGGACGGGTGCAGCTGGGCAGCGTGTTTGAAAGTTTGTTCAATTCCATTTCTATGGTTGCCAAGGGTGCATTTCATTTACATGGCTATCTCCCATCCCATGACATAGTAAAACATTCATTGGACAAGCATCATGTCTCCCAAGTGGGACCCCAAATATATGTATAGCTTCATTAAGATAAATTACATCTTCATGACTGTTGAGATGTATTAATCCAGCAGAGGCCTCCTTGTGTGAGCAGACTCAAAGATCCAGATGCGTGTCAGAATTAACTTGACTCCGGGTTGGGTAGGGGCTAGCGCGCAAAGGAATGAAAATGGTGAGTTTTTTAGAGTGTTGAAAGCGAATCAGCCAAACATCTAACTATGTGAAGGAAGATCGTTAGATAAAATCAATTTGAAACAAACGAAGCTCCCACATCGAATTCTAAAATAGACAGCGTTGACCATGCTCTAGTGCATAGAGTTGAACCAGATATACACAAGCATTTTCCTTAGAGGAAATAGAAGAAGTAGGGTAATTGTTGGAGGAGGAAGAGGACAAGGGGGGGCGTTTGGTGGGCCAGCCTTTAATAGGTATATATAATAAAGTAGTGGTGCTTTGGATTCCAACAGTTACAGTATTAACGAAACAGGGTGTTCCATGTTTTCACGCTTAGGTATGAGGGTTAGCCACCATATCGGTACGTGCTGAAGTGGAAGGGAAGTGGTGGCAGAGCCCAGTACTGCACTCTACATGAAAACTGACGCCTACCTGTGTTCTGCCATTAAAAAATACTTTCTCACACGTTTCCCACGTAGAATTGCCACTTTTTCTGGTGAAAAGAAAACCCTCTTAAAGAAAGTGATGCACACAAAACACCATAGATCTATATCACTTAGCCTATATGGCTCGTTTTTTCACCGTTACACCCTAGTCGGTCAGTAGACTAGTTATATGTATACCGTATTTAAACATGAGACTTTCCATATGCATGATATAGGCATGAATATATTACATCCAAACCAGAACCTGTCACTTCCAACAAACTGGTTTTTGGATACCATAAGAGTACATAAGAAAAACACTCCCTATATAGATTCAGGTTATGATATAATATAATGTGAATAAATGTCGCGTCTTCGGGAACGCAAGTGGGTGTCAGCTTTGCCTGTGGAGTGCAGGGATCGGGTGTTACAGTACTAATAGAAGTGGGGTGCCTCTAAGGCGGGGCTGGAGGGCCCGTGCCCTATATGGACCGAGCTACTCTGTGAACTACAGACAAAAACAAAAACAAACCAACAACACATAGCGTCTGTAAAAGATAGGTTACACAGGCACGGATCCATCTCCTTGAAAACAACATGCCACCGCGGCATGCCACCCAACCCCTACCCATCCACCCAACCCCATGATCTCCTGACCAGGAAAGCTCGGCAGGGGGTAGGGACATGGGAATGGAGAGGTGGGGGTGGGGGTGGTAAGTGATTTCATTGTGTCCCAGTAGGTGACGTTGCAGCATGGCGACAGTTTATCATAGGACCGTGTTGAGTGGTTGTGAATCATTTGGAAACTCTTAAAGGTCCTCAGGACGGGTAAACCACACATCCGCCATCTTGTGGCAAGGGATCTAACCCATCTTAAAGGTGCTCATGGCAAGCTACCCAGCCCCCACCTGGTGGTGCGAAATTTAACTTATACACGTTTCTCTAAAATCGCTTAGCAAGAGACCTTGATTATACACACAGTCCTTTCCTTTAAAACAGATAATTCCCACACAATAGAACAAGTACAATTTGGTTACAGAATACAGCATAGAGGTTAAGGGGAAACAGGGTGTTGCAGTCTACATGTACCATGTTCTTCTATATTGATTGGCCTGCATCATGAGGTGAGGATGAACCCTTTTGTGACACAGGTTGATCTGTCACTCGTGTGGAACGATGGGAAGATACGCCCAGGCTTCCATACTCGTGACGAAAGATGCACAGAGACTCTGCTGAGTGGCCCATTGCATCTATAATGTGTGAATATAGTTTAAAGACACTTTGTCATAGGCCATGGAATACATTGCACGGCTACATCATATTCCATGGGGGCGCATGGAATACGGCGATTTCAGTACTTACACATATAAACTCTCTTATTCACCATGTACTAAATACTCACGTATGTATACCTTTAATGGTGAATGTTATTGACACAGATCTAAGTATGGCATAACGTGTACCATGCAGAGACAATGAGGATGGACCAGCACCCCCTGGGTGGGCAGTGCTAACGGATGGGTCGTGCTAGTAGGTCTGTCCGTGTGGGAGGGAGTAATGGGAAACACTAGGGAAGCTCCATCTTGGCGGATGGGTTAGGTGGAGAAAGAAAAAAAGTGGCCAAATTTTACAAGAAAAGATTTTGACATTGACAGTATGTGCAAAATTTCGGGGCCTTTTTCTGTGCTTGAAAATAGTATAATTTCAAAATTGAATAAACCTAATGTAATGAGACAGGTCCCTTTTGACCAATACTACAGGGGTTAATGGATGAATAAACTATAAGATTACCTATAGTATACCATAGCTGATGGATACATCTCCTAACAATATTAGCTGCCAATGACAGAGGAAATACCATAAAATTCAGTTTATTGATAGTTTGAACTGTCAACATAAGTAAAGCACACTTCTAAATGACAATTCCAATCAGTTGAATAATTAATTTGTATTGATAGTAGGAACAGGTAGGAATTACGAGATGTGTTCCCTTGCTGACAGTTCTTTTTTTGCAGAAAAACACTCCCCTCCCGCATTGGGCTCGATGCATAACTCTCTCGGTGACCCTGTCACCATGGGCATAGTAGAGAATTAAACATTTGGCTGGTTGAGGGTGAGGAAATTTCACCAAGAAAGTGTACCCCTTGTTGACAGTTCCAAACGTCCACATAACATGTTGTTAACACACACTGTTAACACACAGTGTAATGCTGCTGATTGGATACATATCACTTCATTATAAACATGTGGTTCCATCACCGGTATAACAGTATTGTTTTGGTTCAGTCTGATTTGATTATGTTTAAATCTAAAATAAGCCGATGGAAAATTAAATGGTGTCAACCTGAAATTCAGAATGTGGAACAGTGGATTTCCCAAGTGGCTGAATGTTTAAGTTCTTATCAATGAATTAGAATGAGAACACTGATCAACAGACAATAAACAAAATGCTGTGTCTACTCAAATACCTATCTGATCCTACCAGGCAAAACAGGGCCGACCCTAGACATTTTTATCCAATTAAAACAAAATTAAAAGTATTTTTGGGGCTATTTCAGAGTCAATTTGATGCTCCACAACCCCAGGTACACGATTTGACGCCGTTGTCGGCGAGTCAGCGCTGAAGTTTGCGAGTCAGGTACTTTCCAACCATGGGATCAATCTGTCTTCATAAACAATTTGGGGTTATTTCAGAGTCAATTTGATAGTCCATGAGTCGACACCATTATCGACGAGTCAGCGCTGAAGTTTGCGAGTCAGTTTTTGGGCACTTTCCAGGCCAAAGTAAAAACAAATCTGACCTACCCTACCTAGATTTTTAGACTATGCAACCTGAAACACATCTTTCTTTTTTTTGGCCTAATCAATGTCATGCAACCGTGATGCCAGCATAACTGGACTTAGGGACTTAAGCTCATTCTGGGGTATAATTGATTACAGACAAACCAGTGCCATGAACCTACTCAGTAGTACACTGTTCACACTGCCGCGGCAAAATGATATCAATTATTATGTGAGGTCATAACATCATGGAAAATAATGGCTCTCACTTGCTGGGGCAGCACAGATGGTACACTGATCATGAATATGGTTTGCCTATTAATATTAAAGAGCGATTAATTTTACAATCTGTGTATCACTATAATTTCACAGGTAGGTTTTGTGCTTGATATAGATATCAAGTTATTTACTAATACTAAAATATCACTAAACAGTTGTTTAAATCGATTAAGAGATCAAATTATCTGAGTCAAGACAACATGTTATTTGTGTGAATTCAGCTTTAATATTAGAGTTAAAAGACAAGTGGACCAGTAAATCTTTTGCAATTACACCGCAATATTATCATACATCGGTATCAACAACAGGGTGTCCTATAATGGAGTGGCCATTTTAAACAACAGGGGGTAGATGGTTGGGGGGAGGGGCTGGACCCCTATTGAAACATTCAGGGGGCGAAATAATTGGACCCTTGATGAGGGACTGGAAAAATTCTGGCGTGCTCGCGAAAATCACCATCCCCCTGTTGTTGAGAAATGACCACTCCCTAAGTAATGGCCACCATGGCTATGTCAATATGAATGCAGCCTCGGACTCAGTAATTTGTCATTATGGTTAGACAGGGACCTGTGCTTGTATGGGGTGCAGGCCTGGGGTGAAGGGTCCCTGGGAAGCTGGAGCCCTACAACCTGACCCTCACAAATGGATACACCAGCCCGCGGGTGGTGTACCACATACATCATCATGTCCTGGTATACATGCACCGTACATGGCCATGACCACATGGTCATAACTCACCTTGAGAATCATACTGTCATAATTATAGAGCTTTGGCATATTGAGCATCCACGTGGATTATTTTACAGGACTATTGGTCATACACGTTGAAAAGAGAATACATAATCTACACCCATAAATCAATTTTATTCATATTTCAGATGACATGTTATTGTTCTACTGAGATACTGACATGATCCTCTGATACGGTTTAAGAAAGTGTTTTGCTTGTCCCATAAGAGGACGATTTTGGTTCACGCCAAACAATCTAGGTGGCATTGGTGGGCAGGGTGAGGTAGTTCACCTCTGCATTGAAACCGATTGCCCCATATGAGTGTATACTTATATAGGACTGCGTTCCATTAGAAGGGATTTCATTGTTAATCCATTGGTTAATAAGCCACCTTTTAACTATTGTGTGGCATATTTTATGAACATAATCTCATGGTATATACATCCAGTTTACTCTTTAGACATATTTATATTGAATAAGGCTCATTTGATCATTGGTAGATCAAAGAAAACACAGGGCTCAATGGGGACACATAGCTACATACCAGTATGTGAAATACATGTCCGCCTGCCCGAAACTCTCCACTACCTACTATGATTATGCCTCTGTATGGATGCTCTACGATCCAGAGAAGAGGTGCTATTGCATTACCAGCCGCTCCATCTCTACCCATATTATAATGTATGTGTAAGGCAATTTCAAAATGGAAAGGGGCATTGTACATTCTCTGTAACAGGCTGCCAACACAAAGGTGCAATCATGCTTCTGTCTCTTTTACACCCATGACTATGTCTCTAAGATCCTGATATTCTCCAGTTGATGAGTCTTTGTCCCCATCCTCATCCCCAACCAGGCTCAGGTAGTGCGGCTCACTCTCACAAGGTGGCGGCACATAGGGCTCACAGCCCCTACCATTCACCACATCCTTGTTCTCATTGTTATTTGTAGACACAACCTTCTTCCATTGTCTGACGTCATCCTCGTCATTGTCTGAGAGGTCTATCACGTCATAGTCCATGTCAGACTTGACCGGAAGTATGGGGCTATGTTGAAAAAGCCGCCTCCTAGCGGGTAAAGCAGGAGTTTCTGCGACTTCCGGTTTCTCATCCTCCTCGTCCTGGTTCCCCCTGGTGTCACTGTCTGGAGGTCCCACTGTGTCGTAAATGTTCTCGTAGGAGCTACTTCTCCTACTGTCCCACCTGCTCACCCCTGACACACCGTCTTTAACCCGCACCTTCGCTGCTGCCGCATATGGAGCCGATGGGGCTTCCACCAATGTTTCAAGTGTCGGTGACTTCCGGTTCCCATTCACCTGTGGTTCTGCAAGTGGTGTGCGGCTGTCGTTGTGAGCAGAGGGTGTGGCAGGTGTGTACATATCAGCTCGGTCATAGGTGGCGTTCGGGTCACTCGTTGAGGTGTTGTAGTTCTCCCGGCTGCCACAGGTGGCAACACTGTTGTCGTTTGCAGCTAGACATGAGTTGCTAAGGTAGTTCGTCATGAAGGTCACCAAGTCAACTGACGTGTCGTCACCTGTAACGTCATCGTTGCTGGCGACATCTCCACTAATGCTAATGTCATCCTCGACATCACAAGCATCCTCACTGCCAGGGATGTCATTGAGCAGCTTTGCGGTATTTGGTAAAAGTGGAGGCGACACGCCAATGTGAGCAGGAATTTCCTCATAAGTATGTGTGCTATTCGAGCCTGTCCGACTGAGTGATAGAGGGGACGAAGCCTGCTCTTCTCCATCACATGGCTTGATTTTGCAACTTGGACTGGCCCCAACACCTTTTCCTTTCATGGAGGTAAGTGGGGTGCATGGTGGTGTGGGCCGATGAGAAATAGGTACCAGATAACCATCATCTCCACAGGTGTCGCGAACAATAGGGGTTTCATGAAGATCAGAGGCATCGGATAGTGATGCTGTCTCTCCAAGACCTCTTCCATTGATGCTTTCTCCACCATTGTAGGCTGGGTTAGTGTAACCAAAGCCATGCAGTTTATCACCCATCATGGGTGTGGATGTTGTCAAGGGTGGCTCCTCGGGAACCATGCGCAAGCGGCCATTAGTGCCCTCAGCAGGCAAGATGGCCGATATGCCAAGCCGGAAGGCCTCAGCTGTGCTTGAGTCAGGCATTGGAAGAGCAGCGCGACCATTAGCCATCACATTATTTGCTTGGTGGCCATTACAAGTAGCATAAATGGACTCGGTCAGCAAGAAATCGCCTGCTTCAACACCCCTTTGTGGGCATGTTGCGACAACTGTTGATGTCGTTCGAGGCTTATCACGAAGAATGAAGACATAAACCGCACAAACAAGGGTGACAATAATGACAACAGCAGCAATGGTGACAGCAACATAGACAGCAGATGGTAGAAGGGGTAACATCCCTGTCCCTGCCTGTAGAACAACCACTGAACTATTGGGTGCTGAAGAAGACTCTTCCACTGATCCTTCATCTTCTGCTTTTGGCACCATAGGCAATTGGATGACATTATAGGTTGAGTTAACCTCCTTTGGGTCCTTGGTGTCCACAACAGCAGGCAACATTTCAGTGCTCGAAGGATGGGCAGTTGTGAAAGTTGGGGTCGGGGTTGGGGTAGCAGATGAAAGACTGCTGATTTTTGGAGTGGTGGGAGCTGTTGTGGTTGTTGTTGTAGGGACACTGGTTGTGGTAGTGTTAATAGCTTTAGTACTCTTCATCGTACTACGGTCATTAGGATAATTGGGTTGCATAAGGCCAACCGATGATGTGGACGCGACATCCTCTGAGGCATTCCCATGCTCCCTAACCTCCTTGAGGTGTGGTGGAGCATCTATGGAAGCATTCACAGTGCTTGGTCCTGGGTGCACTGTGGTTGTCTCACTGAATAAGGGAGCTTTAGATGATCTTAGACCCCACGTACCAGGGTCTACCATTGGCACTGTAACATTATGAGGAGTTAGCAAGGGCTTCTCAATAGTGGTGATATCATATGGAGGGTGTGGCCCTGGCAATGGAGTTGTGTCATTTCCCAGGCCACCACCACCACCACCTTCTAGTTCATCGGTTGAGTTAGCAAAGGGTCTATCAAGTACCTCCCTTTCTTCAGAAGGAGGAATGATTGTAGTAGAATTAGTAGGTGGTGTTATCGATGGGGGAGTCTGCAGTTGTGTTGGTGGCAGTTCTGTCAGATGGTCTTGTGTGCTATTGATAGGACTTGTTTGGTTGTGGTCCTGGTTAGATGGTACCTGTGCTAGTCCAGTGTCATTTCGTTTATCCACTGCTGCACGTATGTAGTCATCTGGAAATTAAAGTTATTGGTTATTAATAAGCTGACATGTATCAATGCAGAGCTGTAAAGCAGACCCACGCATGTATATTAAGGCAGTCGATATAGTTTAATACAATATAAGCAGCTCTATCACATCTATTTGAATCTCATAACGCAGGGCTGTTGAATGACAACCCAGCAAGTTAGTGCTAGTCAATTTCTGGAACGTGTACCTTGTGTCACTGCTGTTCCATATAACTGGTTGACACAACATGAAACTGTACCAAACATTGAAACAATATTGAAACACCATATGACACATAGTTATGCAGATAACTTCTAGATTATGTCGTAACTTTTAGATTATGTCATAAAAAGACTTTGCTAAAATGTGAATAATGTGTCAAGTTTCAAATACCACCGTATAAAGAAGAATTGGCATAGGGCACCATGTGTGTATGCTTATTTCATTAAATCAACCCGGTTCATATCATTGCAATTTTATATAAATGTGTGCCTGATTTTAGTACTGGTTTTGGCAACCAGGGTGTAGTATATGGGTAAAACACTGAAAAATATACTAAAAAATGCTTGAGACCAATTTTTCAAGGGGAATCCAGTGATATGCTTAGAATTATTCCATCTCCATTGAAAACGTTCCATTTTTGGAATACAAAAGGATCATTTGTTGCCATGGAAACATGGAAGATTGGCATATATGCCAATTTCGGGTTGCCATGGAAACACTCCATTATTCCAAATGGGAATTTATTGCCACAAATATTTTTGAAAATTTCACAAGGAACTCAGAATCGAAAAAAGACCTCAGAAATTCCCTCTAGAACCAATTTTATGATAAAAACATCAGATGTCTTTGGTTATTTTTCAACAAAACTGTATTCTTTACATTTCACGTTTTCCCTCACCTAGCCACAGATATGAACTAACGTTTTCCTCAGGCAACTTGTCCAAGTTAGCACTTCATGATCCTCTCCTTACTCAATTCATGTAAACCAGTTTGCAAAGAACCGCGCATATCATTTTGAGAAAGTTATTAATGTAGACCCATTCTAAAATATAATTCTTATTTCGTGCATTTTGTCGTGATGTACATGTGTTTTTAATCGGTAAAGCTGATTGAAACTGCTCGATACTTTCCAATTGGGAAATAATGACTTGACACGATATCTTGTAACAATTATCATTAATCAGTGTGGAGTGGACTGTCAGTTTTTGCATAAATATAATTCGAAATTCTTGGTAGATGAGTACACTTAATACCATCGATGCACTGACTGTTTTTAGAATGGGAAAATAATCTGCTGGTTAAAAAGACCTGTTTACAGGCATTTAAACCAGTTCTCGCAACGGTGAAATTATGATTAGCAATTGCCAAATTACACAAATCGTTTCTAGAAAATGAACCATTTTCTGAGGAATCGCTTTCTCACTTGTTTTTCAAAAAAAGAATAGCTTCTCTAAGCAAATTCAAAGTCAACAAATTTTTCATGGTGGAAATTCATCAGATATGTCCGTCAATTTTGAATGTTGCTGCATCAATTGGACTGCCCTTTCTGTGTACATTCTTGTGGGTATAGAATCGTATGTGCTCATAGATTCCTTATAGATATGCGTCCACAGGAATTCCCTCTTGTAGCGTACCTGGTATACAATTTCCATGAGGACCTTCCTTGAACCCCTGACAGCATACGTCACCGGTGACGTTCTGAAGCTGAAGCCGTGACGTCGTGTAAGTGCACGTCCTCTGTCTGCAAAGATCATTAATCAATTATTACTTCTTTGTCAAATTTAGCCAGTATAAACTGTAAACGTCTTGTTATTGTGTCCTCATACGAGTCATAGGTTCGATTATTTTATGGCCGGGTAGAGTCGTATACCGGGTACTAGGATTATATCATCGACCCATATAGGTCTAAATTCAAATCCCTACATTCAAATGTGCGTAGTTCTTATGATAATTCTTCTATGCAAAATTAATTCCAATGCTTACTTAACAGTGTCACACAGAGTCAGCCACTGAGCTACTTCAATCTAGTTGACACGTCTCTGACATATTCAGTATCTATTAGGACACTGTTATGCGAACTAGATGAGATAATCAAACTCACGTAAATGGGAGGGGACCTGGTTGTAATAACTAAGGTCATACCAAAAATATTTAGATGGTGTCTCATTAACGCAAAGCCAAATTGACAAGTGTACATGGGCAAATTTGCTCCCAGATCAAATCGTATCATGTCAGTAATGCAGTAACCTTGCAAGAGATGGGGGGGTAGGGGGATTTTGAGGTTTCCCATACCTATTGATCAAACCTGGATACCGCCCTCCTCCATAACCAGTCCACGGACGGAAACCTCATTTTAATCCGGGTCATGCTATTCCTAACTAGCTTATATCGTCATTTCATATTTTTTGACCAACCACATTAAAATATATATGTGGGTAATGCACAATTTTGTCTGCACTCTACACAATCATGAAAATCAGACCATATGAAATGTCTATTGCCATTTCGTAGTTCCTTTCGTTCAGCTACTATATTTACTATTGCTTTTTATATTACCTTGTAGATAACCGATTTGAAACAATTTCAAGTATTGGTTGTCTGAACAAAAGGTCAGTATGAATAACTACAATGTTTAAGTATGGGCACATGGAGGTCTGTAGGTCTTCGTTAATTGGTTAGCTCACGAAACGGTTGTGGTGAGGTCAGTTTACACATGAACATGGTAAATGATGTAAGTGACCTAATGTGTGAGTATTGCACGACATGCTAACTATAGTAAGGGGGTCAATACTATACATGTTCTGATTTGACACACAATCCCCTCAATAGTAGTACTCTATCAGAAAACACATTGTTATTGATGCCTATCTGGCCCTATCTCTGAACGTGAGGGGGCTCACCCGATGCAGTCTTGAATAATGCATGGACTTCAATCTCTATAAGCTTTAGAAAAGACATCCCTGTGTATTAAAGGTTCTGTTTCAGCTGAAATGTCCCAAAATCAAACCATTGAATAATATTACACATGCTTTCATTGCTCAATAACATGGTATGAGAATTCCCAATTTATATCACTGAAGAATGCAAAACTGTATAGGTTGTGGTGGGGACTAAAATGCTCCAGCTGCAGCTGCACATCCAGGTAGTGATTGAATGGCCCTGATGCACCACTTGAGGTGCATATATAGCTACGAGTACACAGTTATTCATTTTAGATAATGGATGGTGGCATTCTTGGGTTAAAAGTAAGGGCCTCTAAAGCCCTCCATACATACTTATGACCATGCAGACATGAATGTAGCCCTAGCGAGTAACTCGCCAGGGCTGCATGATAGCATCTTAACAAAGGGTTAACATTACAAAGGATGAATCAGCCACATGATGATACTTACGCGTACATTGTACAAGGGCGGGGTGGACTGCCAGGACGCCCACAGGGTACGGCCAGCCGTCGTATACACGGCTGGTACACGGTGACATTGTGTATCATCTCCACCTCCCTAGTCTCCCTGCACACCCCAGACTCTTCAGCATCAACACTGCGATAAAGTAAGGTATGCGGTTAGTGTACAGACCATCTGAGGCAAATATATTTAATTTGACGAGTTTTATCCTGCAATTTAAAAGTAAATATACAATTCCTTCTGATTCTATTAAATTGCACTTGATACAATGAGATACAAATTAGTTTTGCATAAACTGATAACAAGACCGGTACTTCCATTTCAATGTTACATTATGAAAGCTAACAAGAATTCAAGTCAATGATGGGGATATTGCTCAGGGGGGGGGGGGGGGTGAGGCAGGGGGGGGGGGTGATGACACATATTAGGAAGTGTAGAGATTATCCTTTCAAAGTTGCTATTCCAGCTGAGACAAAATTAAGTTCTGGAACAACCTGACATATGTTTTCATCATCAACTTTTCCTATTGTTTGACATACACAGAGAGAACTAACAGAGTCAAAAGGGAGTCCAGGCTTGCCTCCAGAATGGCTCCCTTTTCTGACTCTCGTTTTGACTCTCTTGATGAAAGGAGTCAGTACCTGACTCCCTTAAAAGGGAGTTATGTGACTCCCTTAAGAGAGCCCAGGTTTTGCCTCCAAAATGACTCCCTTTTATGACTCCCCATCACAAACAGAGTCCAGGTCCATACTGTGACTCCCTTCAGAAAAGGGAGTCTAGGCACAGGGAGTCATTGAATCACGGCTCCCTTTGTAGAGAGGGTCATTGGTAATTTCTATTCCCTACCCCTCTATATATCCATTCAGATAGCTCTCTCCCTAGCTGCTCCTTCTACATTGTTTTGCTGCAATGCCTCACAAGGTGGAGGGGTCTCAGAAAGATCCCTCAGTGCACATTAGTTATTATATAAACGAATATCTGAGCCTTTGTGATTTAACTTTCTCATCTTTCTACAAATTGGGTGTCTGTATCTAATACATCATGCTGATGCTACAGTTTTAAGTTAATTGTAATTATTTCATAAAATGTAATTTTGACATGAAGTCTTGATGTTACAATGATATACATGTATTAGCATAATTATCAATATCACAAATTACGTGGATCTAGAGATCTGAGCATACAGAATAATACCATTTTACGTATAGTGCTACCACCTAGTAGGCGTTATCATAACCAAATGTTTGACTCCCTTATACATTCACCGACTCCCTTGGGGAGAAAGGGAGTAGGGGACCTTGACTCTGATTATAAAGAGAGTCAGATGGCTTCTAAACAAATGTGCTAGATGGCACTACAGTCATTGTACAGTAGGGCCACCTAGTGTGTTTCCTATTTCTGCCTTGTATACTTACTTCTGTGACTCCCTTAGGGAGTCCAGGCAACCATTTACTCACCTTAGCTGACCTGGACTCTGTTTGGTCTAATTGAAAAGGAGTCAGGGCCATTAGAAGGGGGAGTCAGACAGTGTAGAAAGTGAGCCAAAGGGGGGTCTGGCTCTCCTTTTATAGCCTGGACTCCCCTTGTGACTCGGATTCTTCTCTCTGTGTAACCATTCACATAACAGTATGAACGATTTCTTTATCATCAACTAAAGTTATGCAAAACTGAAGGCTGTAGGGAGGATTGCAATGCCCCCTTTTTACTTGATGACGAGCCAATGCAATGAATAGTACAAGAGAAATAACCCAGGATCAGTCGACTGAATGATAAATGAGGTTATGAGGAATGAAACAAAACGGTGATCCATGCGAGTGGAAGTTGTGAGCTAGCCCACCTGGGACCCACAAACAGGCTACACTAAGCCTATGAAGGCCTCTATCGGGTACATGTTTTGTCTAGCTCTAGTCCATAGGTGAACCTCATTTTAAATTAATTGACAAAAAGAGCATGAATTCAAGTATTTTCAATGACATTTTGAGTTAGTGGGTTAATCCCACCTGGGCTCCACCTGACAACCCAGACAAATCCAAGACAAAACCCACGTCTGGGTCAGCCCTGCTTGCCCAGGAAACGCCCGTTTGGAGCCCATCAGGTTCACACTATACACTAATAGTCTAAATGCTCCGGACCCTAGTCTGTAGTGGCTATCTTAGGTAAGTCATAGGGATATTGACCCGAATTACGAGCTGATTTTCAAAAACAACTAACAAAAAACTAACAAAAAAAACACCTTTTGATACTGTATATAACGTTATGCCATAGTGAGGAGCCTTAGAGAAACGTTACATAACGTTATAAATGTTGTATAGCGTTTTTTGTTTACTGGGTTTGCACTAAAATACTTATATTCATAGGAATTGAATGACTAAGGCGGGTTGGTAACTACTGACTAGTATTGGTTATAGTAGTATACCTGATAGTATTAACTAACTATGGCTGGCCGTATAGGGGGCCTAGGCGGAAACGGATCTAGTATTAAAAGTTGCCTGCATCTAGATGCATTTGGGGACCAGGTCAGTAGGCCACAGTGCTGGGAGTGTGACATACATCCACTTTACTGGGTTATGTCAAATCCCTTTTGAAATAACAAATACTTTTGATACAAAGGCACAGCCTCTGGTGATAAAAGAAATTAGCAATAGAAGGGATTTCACTTAACTCAGTAAAGTGGATGTATGTCACACCCCCTATCTCACTGTAACCTACTGACCTTGTCCCCAGTTGCATCTGTTTTGAGGCTAGTTTTGATACTAGATCCGTTTCCGCTTAGGCCCCCTATAGGGAGCCAAAAATTGGCTAACTATAGGATCGTCGATATTGACTGACTTCTGGGGCCTAAAGAGTATCTGTGTGGTCTCGTTCTGCATCATGTGTACGTAATTCACAGAGAGATGCTTTAATAGTATTCAAAAAACGAATTGCATGATAAAAAGGAACGGACATTTTAATTAGGTATTGCAATATATATCATAACCATAGCATGTTTGCTCTCATGAATGTTTATAATTGTCTGTAATAAAACACAACATGAATTATGTATATGAGATACCTATGAGGTCTACTTTATAGTATCTGTGTCATGCTATGATTCAATGCACGTGAGCATATGGTTAACTATTGGAATGACATGCCTATGTAGGTATAGACCGTTGGAATTTGTTTTTAAGTATACAGAGGCATGGATATAATACTGCATCCATTGCGAATAATTCATTAGACCGATAAAATGTTATATCATAATCACATATAGGGGGGTGCAGATGGGTCCCCCCTGAGGTCGGTAAGTCTCCGAAATTAAGGGGTTCAGGTAACAAAGTCGTTTTTTTGGACCCTTTGTCCTATTGTCATTTTTGCTCAAAAGTCGCTAGGTCGCTTTTATTATTGCAATAGGTCGAAAGTCGCCTCCAAAACGGCCCAGGTAGCTTTTGATCCATCTGCAGTCACCATAATTATACATACACTAATTTGATTTACTGATATCATTTACGAACATCTATGGTAATATCGTAAGCTATACATTTAAATATTATATCGATCATAATATATGCTCTGTCATATCGCAGACAGAATACTGTTAAAACTACAGTGTACCACCACAAGCCAACAGTTTTGGCAAAATACCTCTTTGCATTCATTCAATCCCGATTTAACAAACCCCGCTCCAGCTAACATGATGCGGTTGTGACAGCTAGCTGATTTCCATTTCATCATTTTCTCTTTTTCCCCAGAAAATTTCAGATGACACTGTCATAAATAAGGCCAACTGTCAGGGCCGCATGTTGCTGTCAACAGCAGCAAGAGTCACTGTCTCTATTCCAGGACTTTACAACCACAGGAACAATGCATTCGCGGAGGAATGTCAGAACAACACTGATACATGTGTGTATACCAAGCCCTCCGCCTCCCCTTCTATTATGCCACATAGTTTTAAGATGATGCCAGTCAGATATATGAGTGGATAATACGCCTCCACAAAATACCGCAAAGTATGAAATATACCCTGCCATATTATTACATTATAGGCTTTTATGGTCGCCATCAGCTATAATACATAGTTGGAAAAGGGCTGGGGTTGAGGTTGTAATGTCAATGAACCATGTTGAGGCCTATATCTCTGGATATAATGGTTGGATGGTGTAGTATAGGTGTGTGTGTTGGGGGGGGGGGGGGCATCCGGAGCACCTGAGGTGTGAACAAATAGGATTCACCATGGTGTCCCACCCACCCTGGGAGTTTGATTGATGCAGCTACAGACCAGCAACAATGTGGCCACAGTGAGATACAATGTGGCCAGATTTTATTACATTTCTACAATACAGTCGCCCACCGACTGACATCGTCACATGACCTTATAGTCACGTGGGTCTCATGGCGGCACTTGTCAGGTCACGTCCGGTCTAACTGGTTTACACATTGCTTACTTTATAATCCAGACACTGGAACATAAATAAACCTTGCCGACGCTAGGATTGAAATAATGGTATTTGCTCAGAATGCAATGACCATCACTTTATTATCTTAATGGATTTTATCTGCAAGATGATTTCAAAATACAATAAGCTATTGTAGGACCGAGGATGGTTGTTGTCCCCTCTGACCACAACTACAATAATGCCCTATATCCCGCTGACTTTCACCAGGAAGACTTAATTATGCATAAAAACTGCCGCACTTTGATATTATTGGTTCCCTCTCTTTCACCCGCATTTTTGTGACCTGGATTCATACTGGCCCCTGTTGCAAAGTGTGGAATGTGTGCATTGGCACAGTTCTCAGTGGTGCTGTGCACGTGAACCCTTCAGTGCACTGTCAGTGACATTCTCACAATATAATAAGCTCCAAAACACGGCTGTATAATATGCACACTTCTCCATATAATACCAGGATTTAACTATAGCCGGTGTACGATAAATGCTTCATGCGACTTGCACGTATATATAATATAGTAATTATACATGTGGTATACATCACAGTTGCAACACAAATATTAAAGGGTTATGTGCACATTGCAAATGGTGGCTAGCAGGCACTGCACTCACCTCAAAGCACAGCCACATAAAAAATACCTCTCCTCATTTACCAGTCTAACTGAAGTGACTATGAGTTTATCCAATTGTTTAGCCCTGCATAATGTCTGAAATACCCCTTTAAAAAAAAAGTCTGCTGCTGTGCATTTAAATCTCCACCTCCTCCATAAAGCATCCTCACACAGAAAAGTAAAGGTGTCAACTGTGTCTCCCACGTGGCTCTGGCAATGCCATGGAAACGACCCAAGGTCGACATATGTGATTACAATATTTCTGACACTAGAGGGCTCTTCTATCCAATGGTGTAACATATATGCTCTTCCATCAAGTCATGTGTCCAATGCTCTAGACTTTAGTAGTAACCATAGATATTGTAACTCTCATTTAGAAATTGTGGACTATACATGAGATCATATGTCACTATTTTCAAGTATAATATAAAAGAATAGTTGGACAGTTAGTAACAAAGCAGATATATGTAGTGCATAGAACACCTCTTATGTGTATGAAATCACTGATGTAGGTCTGAGTATTGGAGGTACAAACAAGTGGTATTTAGTAGTACTACCCCCCCCCCCCCCCACCCCCAAGAAAGAATATGAATAAAATAAAGAAGTGCTTCACAATGGAGGCAGCGGGTGGAGGTAATGCATACACTATCTTAACACCTACGTTGTACTGTTGAAACAAATGACACACAATACGCATACATGTGATCACAGAGGATGACCTAAGGTCATCACAATGACTACCTTAATTTACAGCTAAAATTAATGTTCTCAAAATGACGACCTTGGGGCGTCACATATGCATATATGACCACCTTAGTGACGAGGGGGTACGTGCCCACGACCCCAGCACCGTGAGTGCCCAAAGGTCATCATCAGTGTTCGCCTTTAAGCCCAAAAGCTTGTGATAAGTGAGAGTCGGTTTTGAAGATGGATAGCATTGACATATTGGACAGACATGACTGAGACTAATCAGCTTGGTAGTTACTCTCCTATATTAGGTGTGTACCGATTTACAGTCTCCTACAAGGTTGCAGGGAGGGCTTTCTTCATTGCACAACAGTATGTGTCACAAGCATTGCTCTAGCTGTATACCTAATAACATGGGTTTCTACAACTTTTTATCTGTATATTGTATTTTTCCAACAAAATATAACACAAAATGTACAATATAATATAACAATCAAAATAAATAAGGGAGCTGGAAACATGCTTTCATTGTCGCAAAACCAAGTCTTCTTTGTGCACTCAAAAAGTGAGCATTAATCTTGCTTCAACAACCCAGTATGTTCTGATTATTAATTATATGCAAATAAATATGTTCTAAAAAACATTTACTGATGAAAATCACATGGTATAATAAAATATGGATTCTACGCAATTTGAGAAAAGAAATCAAGTTCCTCAGTACCAGTGCCTTGAACATGTTTAGCTATATGGAGCTCCCCGGTGGCCAAAGCTGGTATTTTTAAAAGAAAGTACATTTTACCTTGTTCAATAATCGACACATTGGTACCTGCTCAACAACGACATTAACTGTACAAACAGTACCTGTTAAACAATGGCCATTACTTTAGTCTACAATATGGGTACCTGTGTTACAATGACAATTGCTTATACTCATGAGTACCTGGTCAGCAATAACTTTTGCTTTTCCTACTGGTCCCTTGTAAAAACCCACTGGAATTTGAGTCACTAGATACCTTGCAGCGTGACATAAGTATACTGGTGCGAAGCCGCACAGAAAGGATGCTCTGTATAGGGGGTGTGGATCATCATTTCTGCCTGGCTGCTCCCTGGAGTAAGGCACCTGCCGGTACGAGCAGACAATGCCTGATGGTGACTGGAGACAGAGGTTGCATCCAGGTGACCACGACCAGCTTAATAACCCTTTAAGTACTTTCATGTACTGCGATTTTGTCGACATGATACATGAATTCAGCACCAAGCTAATAACTTACCACTGCTATACTTACATGCATCATGCCATTCCTACTGCATTAATACACTCCCTCGCATAGGTTCATGATGATGATGCACCAATGCAGTACAAGAGACCTGATCACCTCCACTGCATTGGTGCACCATGACCATAATTTACGGTCCTTAAAGGGTTAATAACAACATGACTACTACTGACAGACATGGTCAACATTCTTTATGTTAGTCAGTGTGCAGAAAGCCTGCAGGCGGCGACCTGTCTCCGTCACGAGACAATCGGGCCTGGAGACTTCTAATTAGCTCAAGCCGGATTCATGGGAAAGTCTAGACTGGCCCCTCCCTGTACACACAACTGTTGAAAGACTTTCAAGACTAAACATTACAGATGGTTTCCTCCTTCTTGCGTTGTATTAAGACTACATCATTCAATGTGAACTTAAATATGGTCAGTTTTAATTAGCACCTTTAAGAAAGTCTTCGCTTTGACCCCAACCAGCTCTGTTATAATCTTATTCGCTAGAGCCTGTATAATTACATATTCACGGGGTGGATAAAACATTGAAAGGAAAAAGAAGAGTTGTATAAGCTTCCTGTGGAGTCACTTCCACTCATCAGAAAGTTTCTACTTAAGTTGGAGGACTTATATTATAGGTCCGACGGTCAGTGAAATATCCATATCGGGATACCACGCCTAGAGCTTTAGTATAATGAGACGTAAATTCAAAGGTCTATCAAATCGTTGATATAATTATTGTTTTTGTTGGTTTTGAAATTGTGTTATTTATATGCCTCTGTATCATAACGTGAAAATGACCATTGACCTCTGGCCCTCGACGTGCTCTGGACTGGACAGAGACACGTTTCCTATCCGCCCAAGAAGTGTGTCTGTATATACTATGTGTCCCTAACTTGAGATATCTTTCTACTGAAGTACTATCTCCGTTACTCGGCTCCGGTGCAACATTTCAAAAATAGCATTTGAGTAATGGTATCGCATCTAGGACTGCACACGTCTAGGGGGTTCTCATTCAGACTTTAGTAACAAGCACTATTAAAGGCTGGATATCCCTGAGAGTGGACTAGTGTTCTGTTCTCATGCAGGTGCCAAAGTATCATCCAACTGACAAGCATGACAATGCTGTCATTTATTCAATGTCCGTTTTCAACTCTTTGCGGTTAAACTAGTGATATAATGCCCCTTTATCCTCATGATGCACAAAAGCAGCACCATCAAGTACTATTATGCCAGCTCTAGGGAGTTGATACACACCCTAAAAGGTCGGCATGATGCACCAGTAAAGAGCAACGAGTTAATTGCCGGAGCTCTGTTGATTCGTCGTGGTGACCGATAAACATGAAGCCTCGAGGCATCACGCCATTCCTAAAGGGTTAAGGATTTTATAACCATGTCCTCATCATGCCCGACCGCTAAATAGAACAAAATTGATTAAAATAGAATGATACCTGATCAGTGTCACACACCGCCCATCTCTTCCCTAAACATTCCCCGTTGATCCAGCCCGTTGATCCAGCATTATGCCATGTTATCTGGGCAGTAGTCATTTCTTTTATTAGCTAGGGAAGGCCGCGGGTTGGAGGGGAGGCAAACCAAATTCGACTCCTCAGTCCTTTTAAGAACAGGGCGCAAAACGATTTGGAGCCCTTAATTTTTAGGAAAGACTAAAAAGGGCTATCAAGAGCTGCGGAGGAGAAGGGGTCATCTGAGGTTAAATGCAATATTTCAAATTAAAGTCATAAGCTCTCGAATGAGGTATTTCAGCAATCCTTGTGAGTCATTCTATCAATAAGCATCTTATTTTTTCTATTGCGGCATTCTAGATATAGGACCATTGCATCAAAATATATGTTTTCAAAGAAAGAACCCCATCATTTCTATATAAAAGTTACCGGAGAAAAACTTGCCTGACTTATATTTCACAGCCATTATGGCGCTGTAACAATCTGGAAAGACGCCAGTACCAGAAGACGCTTTGGAGCCGGAGGCAGTTCATCCCTATACCAGGTATATTATAGTGTTTAAGCGCCCCCTGGTGGCTAAACACTGGGATTACCATTTCTCCTCAGCTGCCCAGTAAAACTCTTTTCTCAAATCCCGTGGATGGACAGCTACAGTGATGACTGTGATACAGTTTTATCATAGCCTTCTAATTCTTTATTCAGGCACTCGTTTAATATAAAATACAACTCACACTCTATTCAAGATAAATATAAATAGATAGAACCATCTTTTGCACTACTCATGTCAAATGCATCTTTTGTAGGCCTAGATATAAATTAAAAAGCTGAATCAATATACGGATGAAAGTAATATGACTTGTCGGTCTACGTTTATATTCATTAGCAATTGTCACGTCCTGTCCTTGGTTCTCCTTTATGTATAGCGGAGGGGCCGGCCTATCCACACATCTCGCATATAGCATATCGCATAAACCTAGATCACAATTAGCCATTGTTTAGATCGCAGTCAGTTTTACAAACTTACACCTACACTGTATTTCCCTGGGCAGCCTCGGGTTTCTCTCCATAAATCAAGGCAGTTTAAAGTTAACCATCTCATCATTTTACAAGTCCATCTTTAATTAAGTGGTCATTTTAACACCCAAGAGGATTGAATGTAGAAAGGGGGGGGGGGGTCAAAATTTAGCCGAAATTTCACCACTTCTTTTAGACCCACTTTGATACACAATAGAGGTCAGCAGAGGTTAAAATTGAATCCTGGAAAGAGAAATGTCAGGGTGCTCACTATCCCTCTAACAATCTAATTATTATAACATTAATTAACATCATATTATATTTACATGTTCATATAGACTCACCTGTGCAGTGCATGGTCCTTGACCAGCAGGCCCAGTATCAGGACCAGCCACCTCCAACCCTGGACACTGACCAGTCCCTTCATGTTACAGGCCGGAGGTCATCTCCCACCATTCTCCTCTGGTACTAGTCGGCTTCCCAGAGCGCCCATCAAAGGGGTGAGGACAGACCTACATGATAGCCTCAAGAGCCGCCCGCTTCTTCTTGGGGGAAGGAAATGTCTCCAGGGTAACCCCCAGTGCCTTCTCCTTGCTCCACAGCCTGTAGCCTCCCCCGAGGGGGCCTCTTGGAGGTCCAGTCAAGATGAACTTTTTGTAGGCCTTTGTGTTCAGCCAACCAGAACTGTGTATTTCCACAATATCTGTTCACCTATCGAACATCTCAAAAACACTTCGTCTCAACTGATCTCCATTGCCTTTCCTTGAAAGTGATACAAACATGTTTCTTCATGCCATTTTATCATTTAGCAATAACATTTCCACTTTCAATAAAACGTCCAGTTACTCCTGCTGCCCAGACGCTTTCTTTATACTATAAAAGTATTGATTTTAACGGCAACAGAATCCAGGGCTTAAACAGTTTTAGTAATCTATGCCCACAATCGGAGTGTTCCAGGTAATAGATGTCGTTAGTAGAAAGGTTTCCAGTCGTATCTACCTATATGAAAAAACATAATTCCATATGCACAGCAATCAAATATAACTCCATATGTCCAATGATTAAGTATCCAGATGACCATCTAGTACATGTGGCTGCAGAGGAAGGTCCTTTATGGATGAGTAGTCCACAGGTAGTGTACAAGTTGGACTGGGCAGTCGTACTGCATGCCTGTGTCCCTATGATCCACTACTCCAGTGTCCCCATGACATGTCCTCCCTCCTGTACATGCACTATAGGTGTGCCCTGCTTCACCCACCTGAACCACACCTTAATACACATGTACAGGGACCTGCTGTACTCCCATTCTGCCATCAGTCTCGTGGTGTAAACCTGTTAGCTGGTTATAGTCCAAGTTACACCTCTTCCTCCAGTGTCTTCTCATAGGTAGCTGGAGGACCTTCAGACTGGTGCTTAATGTCTTTGATGCTGGGAGGTATTTTTGATGGCTCAGGTGGGTGATGTGTAGGTGGGTAGGTGTGCGTGTGTGTCATACCAGACGCCTCCAGCCCCCAACCAATGGCCCCCTCTGTCTATATGACAGCAATGTACACAGGCCCTGCATTCAACATACACCATTTTGATACCCTCTATGATATAATACCTAATCACCCTTTTTTATTTACCAAATCACAGATTATCAGTATGATATTGCCAATCCAATTGGGACATGTATGTTAAATGATGAACTTTATTCCTTTATGCCAACTCCTGTTTGAATGGCCAATGCATTTAACGACGTGAAGACCTAGAGGCAAGTCCATGTCCACCACCTCCACTAGTAGTATTGCCCTGGGGCAGTGCGTCCTAGATAGGTACAACCAGAAAGTGAGGGGATCCTGACAAATTTATAAACGATGGCATGTGTGCTGATGACCGATGTCCGTGTGGTCTGCCTTTTATGACACTGGCTTGTATAGTGAAGGTGTATATGTATCAGTGTTAGCCAGCCGCCGTTGCCAGCACAGAGGAAAAAGGCGTCAGTCTGAATCTTTTGATACATAATTATACTATAATCGGCCAGACTGATTCATTTGGGAGCAGAGTCCTGTGAAAGGAAGCTACATAGGCAATGCCCCCCCCCCCCCCCATTTGTCAGTATTTCAATTGAAGTTACCGGTAGGTATAGTGCTATATTCTGGAATCCACGTAGCTTTACAGTATTTGGAATGAAAAAAGGCAATGCTAACCCCTTTGCAAATGGAGTCAGTTGGTGACTTTGATAAGGCAACAATACTTCTCATGCATAATTCTCATACACATTTTGAACTTTCATTGCTCCTTTTGGGGCTACTTCCCTTATGGCCTACCCCATGATCTGGATATAAATGTACATATCATTTTTGAGATAATATTATAAGCACACTCAGGAAAGTCAGCGTCATTGTCGCTAACTTGTGCCTGACTTTCAGGTGAGGGTGGTTTTAGCGACAATGACGCTGACTTTCGTGAGTGTGAGGTTGCTTCTCATGGAAACCCTGGAAATGATTATTTTGCCAACATAATTATCTAATTTTGTCTTAATCTCTAACCAGTCAGATGGACATGACTTTTAGACAACCCACTTCATCGTGTGAGGTCTCCCGTTGTAAAACTATTTTCCCTCTTCCATGGACACCTCTTTGACAACTCTAGCACTAACACTTTTCATAATATAATGGCTGGTGCTGAATCCATGGATTAGTTATGTCGACTACGCATTGTTTACTATTTGATTTAAATCACACAGCCAAAAATAATTTTCTTACCCCAAGAAAATACTAGAATCAAGATTAAATTTTCTTGATTCAAGGAATAAACTCATTCTGAGTTTTGACATTTATCTTGTTTTCAGAAAGGGGAAGCTAAAAAAAAATCTTATATTTTTCTAATATTCTTCTAGAAACAAGTATTCAAGATTATTTTTCTTTAGGAATTTTCTTAAAACTGGTCATTTGTGCACCAAACAAGATTATATCTTATATTCCTGAAATAAGAAAGTTCTATTTCTAGATTTAAGATTGCAATGTCTTGAATATCTGCTCAGTTAAGAATTAACCTGAAACCATGTGTCTAAAGTGTCAATTAGGGCAAAAAATATGCAAGTATACTCTATTATGTGATGGTTATGACCATGCTTAATGCCTTCACCAAATTCCTTTCATTATTTGGAAATTTTATAGGTGTGGAATATGAGTTCAGTTAGGTTCCATAGGGATCAGACTACTAAATAAGAATTATTTTCTTAAATTAAGAACATTAGTTACATGTTGTGCCACAAGAGGCCACCACTATGTAATACAACAACTTTCCTATCAAACAGGGTATACATTTCTGCCTTAAATTAAGTCCCAAAGAAACAGAAGAGGGTAAAAATATGCGGGAAAAGGGGAAATTTGTTAGGGATTAATTTGATGAACCCATGTTCCAGTGAATGAATTATAATAACTATAGGGAGAAATGATAAGAGACACCATTTGCTTGATAACAGCATTTAGATAAAGGGAAGGATTACCTGTCCCATTACATGAAGTGAAATGACTTTGAATAAAGGTCTGTTTGCTTAAACTTCTTTTGTAGCTACAAAAAGCTGAATTTAATCTGATGAACCTCTTTCTGATGCTCTGGCATCAATCCGTTCTCTCTAAGTCTGAAATTAAAAATAATCATACCCCTTTCCTAGGCAAGAACATCAATCTTGTTTATTTACTCAAATAAGAAATTAAAACTTACTTAAGAAAAGGGTTTTCTAGAAAAAAGGTCCATTCCGTAAGAAATATTTTCTTATTTTGAGAAATATGTCAGGAAATATCATCTTGATTCCAGTATAAAATACTTGATTTAAGTTTTTTTTCTTGTTTGTTTTTCTTGTTTGTTTTTCTTACTCTAAGTATATTAAACTCAACCATGCTTTCAAGTAAAATTTTGTTATCCTACGGACAAACTTGTTTTAAGTTTATTTTACTTAAAACAAGAAATATTTTCTGAAAATGAGAAAATTATTTTTGGCTGTGCATATTCAAAATCTTGATCAAAGCGAATCACGTCAAGGTAATAAAGCATATGTTTAATACATCACGTTATCGTCCATATCGGATACAGCCTTCTCTGTACTTAAGCATTATAGCAACTCTTGTATGACACACGAAATGAAGTGACACAAGAAATTAATTAATCCAGTAAAAAACCGAGCTCATAAAAATCTCCTCAAATTATAAATGCCATATTAAATGAAATCTGGTGTACTTATTCTTTTATACCTATATATGCACTAACTTGTATCTTCCGATTTATTTAGGTGGTGAGCAAATGGTATAAAGTCACCATGTCCGGCTGGAGTGGGATGTCTCTAGGGACAGCTTGTCCAATATCATACATGGATTGTTGAACTACTGACAAGCATTAATCCTGGGGTAAATGTGATAAAAGTTAGTCGGTAAATCTTTACCATTGAATATCGATATGAAGTAAAACATAATTGACCCCTGTGCTGCACACTTCCCCAATACTTGCTAGTTATGTGAAGACAGAACCAGCATTAATCAATATTTTTAAAAGTTCTTACAAAGCCAGCTAGTTAGTTGCCATTCCCATTATTGTGTTTATCCTTAACCAAACCCAAAATGGCCACATGCCAGTAGCATATAGCATGAGTGTTACGTTCAGGTATTATCCAAGACCATCAGAGAGGGGATTCTTCCTTAAGTAATACCATTTCCATGCTTCATTCGAAGATCAATTTTATGGGTGAAGTAAGGTTCAGAACAATGGAAAATAATAGAGCATAAATAGGGGTGTGAATAAATTTGAAATACATCGTATCATTTAAAAAAAAGTGAAAGTCGATGGAGTTCTTCTTTCGCTTTTTTTAGTAGCCCGTCCGTGGTCACCAAGCTGTAACTCTTTGCAGAATTGAGACACGTCCTTTGAATCCTTATTGCTTGACGCTAAACATGTTGCCTCTTTAATCACCATGCATTTTCAGTATTTCATCCGCTTGGAGAAGACTTGTCTTACCATGCAAGAGGAGACGATCACCTTTATAATGATATGCACGTAGCAGTTAGCATTGCAGTCCGTGATGTTGGAGATCTATTAGCAGCATTTAAGACCATTAACACAAATTTTAGTCTTTCAGGGAAAATAGTGGAAGGGTTGGAGTGAAGGGTAACTGTGGTGTGAGTCACACACTTGGAGTGACGTTGCTCACGTGCGAAGAGCCTATTCTGACGATAAAGCAGCGTGCTTAACTTGAGTGGTCCGTCAACGAGTTCGACTTAAATACCCATGTAAACAAACAGTCATTGTATTGTTGGTATAGGATCCAATTATTTCAATGCTGGTATATTGATTGTTGTGATATACCATTATTGTACATACCAAGGTAGACTCAACATGAATTAAGACACTGAGTACTTACTGAAGCATGTCTACTCAAGGTAGGTGTCTAGCTCACGGCTAATCTACCCTGTGGATTTTGGCCATATCCTTGTTCTGTGACTTGTATATTCGATGTGACTTTCATAGTATAATGTCATAATTGATACGTTGTCAACTTTAATTCTAATCATTATCATTGCCTTTAGTATTCGGCCCAAATCAAAATATTGCAATTCAAGTGGCCATATATACATGCCGTTATAGATAGAGAGAAGTTAATTTGATATATAACATTTTATCCTGAATCGCATAGCTTGCTTATAGACATTCCCGTTGACATCAGACTTAAAGTCTACATAATTTACTTGCTGAGGTGTCACTTTTAATGAACTAACTTTGGTTGATTCCATAAATACATGTACATTATACACCCATATGACGTTGCCTCGCAAAATACGCCCAATGTGTAATTAATGTTAACACACCTCTATCTAAGTGTGCATATATACCAGTCTGTACATGACATACTTTCACTGAGGGACCAGCATGGCCCCTACCTGTGATCACACCAAGACCAGCATGCTGACCACCAACAGCTAGACGGCATGAGCCGATTAGGGGCCTCCTTGGGCTCAGCTCTGGCACTGGTGCTGCTATTAAAAGGTTTTATGTTTTGGAATGATTGAGATCATTACTGGTCCATCCATAGGTAGCTGTGCTAGAGTTTAGTGGAGGGACCACTGTGGAGTACCTACTTCAGGGAAGGCGGGGGAGGAGGTGTATAGTTGGCACCTTCATTTGGCAGTAACTGAGTATTGTGGCTTTCCCTCAGACAGTATGACCGACCATTCAGTGCCGGACAGATGGTGGACAGCCACGGAGCAAGACAGCTTGTACAATTAGATTTACCAACTCTCTACATATCCTACATATCCTCCTGTGAGATAACACGAGCATATAGCTAAGTGACAAGGTATGGAGCACCTTGGGAATGTACTCTGTTCGTTGAGCAGTGCGTACTGGAGGAAAGCTAAGGAGTAATAAGGCGTACCATGGTCATCACAGTAGCATAGCCCCTGGAGGCCCTGATTAGTTCGGGACGTATACCACGTAGGTTACTCTGTGCTTAATCACTCATTCATCGCCAATGGGAGTTGACCCTGGAGGCAGGTCAGAGTAAGGCACAGAGAGAGAGAGTGGAGCACTGGAAGGTTAACCTGAAGATCCATGTCCAGTGGCCTAGCGGATCTAAGGTAATTAACACAGGCCAATGCTCCTGCACAAAGGCGGTGTATACCATGTAGGCTTGGACCCCACGAGCATGACAATGATCCACACACATAATAACAGTGTAATCCCCATGAAGATATTTGCCGTCAGCACGCAAACAGGCAATTAAGTAGCCCTAACGATAGTACTTAGACCTCCCTATACAGTCCTTCACCTCACCAGCAGCATGAGCTGCAACCGCACCCATAGCCATAGCGCTGGCAGCCACAAGTGCAACAACTGTGGGGAAGAGGCGCTTCGAAGTGCTGCCGAGAAGAAAGCACGGCTAAGTCGAACTCGACTAGCGACAGGGGTTACCTCCGAGGAAACCAGCCGTGGGAAGGTGGCCCTGAAGACTAAGGTTATTGGAGGAGGAAGATTTGGTAAGGAGGACGGTGGTGGTAAAAGTAGTGGTGGGGGAACTGGGAAAGCAGCACAAAGTAAGGTGGTGAGCTTCTCAGTGAAGAGCAACCTTGGAAAGGTTCGTTTTGGAACATCACTACCTCGTGGACATTACCTGTATGGGAGGAAGGGTGGAGGGGGAAGTGGTCATCGTCCCCCAATTAAAGCCAGTCCGCGGGTAGAGACCACCCCTCGTCCATCCACCGTACCATGTGACCTCATCATCACCTCTCCCAGGAAGACACTGACCAAGAGTCCACGTGCAGGGGCCAAGTCATCTGAGGGACATTTAGAAAGTGAGAATCGAGAGGTAGCAGAGGAAGATCAGGAGTACCTACCCGATGAAGACCTTTTCATCCCTGCAAAATCCATTGTCAACCCAAATGACCTCAATAACGATGACCTCCGCTTTCTATTCAAATATGGTGTCAGGCTCCCGGTGCTTTCGGCTAATGCGGCTGGTGGAACGAAACACGGCCAACTAGCTCTGGTACATTTAGATGATGAATGTGCCGCACCCCCTCCCACTCCGCCACCTGCAAGCGTCGATGAGCATTACCTCATTCACAAGCATTTCCTTTCGCAGCTGCCGGAATCTCAACTTCTGTATGACAATGAAAACATTGAACTCGACTCCCTCTGTGATCCGGTCGGTCAGGAAACAGTGATCTCTGAGATCTCCCTTGGTCCTGATAAGCCTTCCACACAAATGCAACACTATCACAACCCCAATATGTCCACCACTGGAGGTGGTGCAGCAGGATTAGGAAGAAGACGAGTGCGGACTTCACACAGCGGTGGCTCACAGAGCTCTGCGCTGTCCAAGCTTACTGCCTATTCATGGAGACGCCAGGACGATGAGAAGAAGCTACCACAGGTCACCGATGACGTCTTCTACCGAGCTACTCATGCATCAGCTGATGCTCGTGCACATTACAACAACCGGTCAAGTACCTCAGGCAATCGTTTTGGTCTGACCAAGGCAGCAGGGGCCAACTGTGGCTTCTGCCAGAAGACCCGCAATGCCTCAGATAGCGAAGAAGAGACTAGCAGTCTCAGTAGTGGTGCATTCCGTACTAGACAACTCGTGCGACGGATAAACGAGCTGGAAGGTCTTCAACAGCTACCCGCCAAGAATGCTGGAAATACCCGGTCAGCAAAGGCAGGGATTGCGAGTAGGGCACAGCTCATCCAGCAAGACAAGAAAAGCAAAAGCGCTGCCAGTGCAGACAGTATTCTTTACAACCAAGTACGACAGTCGATCAACTGGCTCAATGTGCCACGAGACACACAGTCGCATATTGCCATCATGGGGCGCTGTCTGAGCCCTTCTCGGAGTGGCTCACAACCAGCTCGGCTAACTCGAGCACTGATGGAAGGCAAGGACCACAAATCAGCCCAGACCTACTTAGACTATGTACAAAACATTCGAAACACACTCCGTCAACCTCAAAAACCTACAGATAGTAGCGGTGCAAGTCATAGTAGCCAGGAGTCTGCGAAGACTGGAGGCAATCATGCTGGGGGTCGTCATGGGAAGCGGCAAGATGCAGTCGAGTCAGTGTTTGCCTGTAACCGTCCTGGTAGTCGGCCTGTGGAATACGAGGAGCAAGAACTGAGCGCCTTGTTTATCTATGATGCCTCAGGAGTGGATATGGCTGGTCTCTCCAAGCACCCAGCAGAGGAGGATGACCCCCTTCTAGTTAATAGTGTAATTCTGGAGTCCCGACCACCACCAAACTCCCCAAAGGATGGGGCTGAACAGGGAGGCTTTAGTGGAATACATACGGTAGGTCGAAGAAGCACACTCCGTGTGGATCTCCGTAGAGCCACACAGGTGAGCTAATGGAACAAAAAAAAGCATTAAAGGCGAAATATTTGCTGCCCCTCCGCTAACAGTCGGAGCTGAGCGATGACCGGCACTTTGGGCATTTATATAAGAGATGGGGGTTTAACAGACGAGCTGAGAATGGACCCATTATTTGTGTTAACTGTGCTTATCTATAGGCCCAGGTCTATGGGTCAGCCAAAAGGGCTGACATTCGTTTTGGGACTCTCCAGAGATCTATATAAAATTTTATAATCATTACAACCTATTGATGACAGCTGTAGCTCCTATATTCTTAATCTTCTCGGGATGAAAAATTATCATATCAATGTGTATATCAAGAGGCAATTATGTAAGGAGGCCAGTAGGACACGCTGTGAGGACGCTTTGAAATCAGTTCTCGGGACTAGGTACAAATAAACGTGGAGCGGAATTACCATGAGACGACTGCCAATAATGGACTAAGAGTTCTTCCCCTGTCAGGACATGGCATTTAAGGGATATAACATAGTGTTGAGAAGTGGAGTCGAACCTGGGCCCTGTGCTTACGCTGATAATCTAAATGCCCCCTGGTCTTAGTCTGTAGTGGCTATCCCAGGTTAGTCATAGGGATATTAGTCAGAATATCTAAGCCAAAACAAAATAAATAAGGCCTAATAATCATAAGAATGGAATGTCTAAGGTGGGTCGATTACTCCCGACTATACCTATTAACATTAACTAACCATGGTTGGTCGTATAGGGAGCCACTATTTGACTAGCTAGGTTCGTCGCTATTGACTATGTCTTGGGGTTCAAAGAGTATTTGTGTAGGTCTAAACACTGAAGAACAGATAAAAGTATACCAACGCGATCTTCTAGGGACGAGGCACAACGACCTCCTCCTACCACAATTCACCCTTGAAATAAGAAGATGTTGTACAAGAACTTCTAGAATACAATGCGGTGCATTGTCTGTGTGTTGCTGAATAAGCACTTTTGAGGGCGGAATTCACCGGGGACCTATACCATTATCTGACATTATGATCAAAGCTCTATATTAAAATGCATTATATATCAGTATGTGCATTAATGTTAACGGGACTATACTACCTGTGTTTGTACAGGTAAGGCCCTCAGATTACCTGAGGGAGTTATTGATTTTACGAATTCACCTGGCATCGTCTACTACATTTACCACTCATAGTGTAAGCGGATTGGACCTGTTGGTGTAGGTTCTTAGTGCAGGGCCAACTTCTTCTAAGCAACAAATGCATACACCAATAGGAGAGAAACAAAGGATGTAATATTATATGTACCTGTGTCTGTGTGCAAGTCCCCATAACTCTTGTTATATGTATGACTTATGTTGTTTCTCTTTGGATGAAATGCCGGTACGTATTGCACTCCAAATATTATGAATGCATTATTGTGGACGACGAAGTACAATGGCTCCCTAAAATATAGACTACGCAATTAAATACTGCTATGATAATTGCATGGTAACATGTTTTTCTGTTGGCGTTATTCGGTACATTTGATCATATTAAAGTGGCATTTTCACCGAGCGTTTCCCAATCACAATGCTAGTATTGTTCTAGTCTGCTATGTGTTGATCGAGTGCGAGTGGTGAGAATGCCCCTTTAATTGCAAGCATCCATGTAGAAAAGAGCCTTGGTGAAGGGGCGTGTGGAGTATTCTTTCTTCTTGACTGGTTGCCTCATTGAAAAGCTAAACGTTATTTCATATTTTTCTAAGTTTGAAGCTTAGCAGAAATGATAACCTACTTTCCCCTAAACACAGAATCCTCTCTGTGTAATGGGGGTAAAAATATCTTAAAATTGGTATCAGGTATGATAGTATTTATTTGGTCAAACAAATTATTATCAATGAAAATATTCTGGGTTCATTCCAGATGTTTCAATTAAATGCATTGGATCTCTCTCTTTCCATCCTCATTCCAGCGCCATACTAAGATTGTAGTTTCCCACTGTGAACTCTTGACTTCCATTTATTATTACTGGACATCGATTCTCTGTCTCTTTGTAGCTCTATAGTGATCGATGCCCAGTTTTATACTTCAGACCAGTGGCTCATTTTGGCTGTTTTTCGCCTCACAGATTGCTCCTAGCGCAAAATCCTGACTAGGTGTCAATATATTCTCTATGCCAATGTGTAATATGAGGATAGAAAACAGTGGAACCTCAGTTAGAAAAAATCCTACTGAACAGTTTTTGAGAAAATTAGGGTTTTGTTGCCCTTTTTTGCTGTTTTTAGTACATTTCCTACATAACCCGTGAACGTCAGCATTTCTCAATTTTCAGGTATTTAGAATTAGAATTTGACATTTTTTTATTCGCAGTAGGATTCCTGAATACCGAGCCATTCTAGAAAAGCTATTCTTTGGAAAATATACTTAGTATTTCTTGATGATTTTCGTTGCACAAATTTAGGTTGTAATATAAAAACTGCATTGTCATCCAATCAAAGTGTTTATGCACTGTTGATGGTCACCCCCTCCCACCCTCTTCACTGTGCATTGAAGGAGAACAGGCAGGGGAGGTACACGTGTCTGTATATAGCTGTTGACCTGGGTGCTGGGTGCATTTTTAATTTATGGGGTGCCAACTGTTCATGAAAGAAAATTCAAATAGATTTTTTTTTTTTTAGTATCAGATTAATGCAACTACAAGTCGTGATAGCACTTAAAGCATTCTATTTGCATTAATATGAATGGTGGCCACCTTATGGGGTGCCAAATATTCATGAAAGAAAAATTGATAAGAATTTGTTTTTTATTAGCATTAAATTGATGCAACTACAATTCGAGATTGCATTTCAAGCATCGGGGCATTCAATGAATGGTAGTCATCTTAAATATATGGGGTGCCAACTGTTCATAAATAAAAAAAAAGAATAGAATTAGTTTTTTATTAGTATCAGATTAATGCAACTACAATTTGTGATTGCACTTAAAGCATTGTGGCATGAAATGACTGGTAGTCACCTTGAATGTATGGGGTGCCAACTGTTCATGAAAGAAAAAAAAGAAAGTTTTTTTTTAAGAATCAAATTAATGCAACAGCAACTCAAGATTGCATTTAAGCATTATGGCATTCAATGATTGGTGGCCATCTTGAACCTATGGGGTGCCAACTCTTCATGAAAAAAACAACTAAATTGGATGTTTTTAACAGTTTAAAATTAATGCAACTACATTTCAAGATTGCATTTAAAGCATTGTGGCATTCAATGAATGGTGGCCATCCTAAACCTATGGGGTGCCAACTGTGTTTGAAAAAGGTATCAAATAGAAATGTTCTTATATAGATATCAAATTAATGCAACTACAATTCTTCATTGCACTGAAAGCATTGTGGCATTTAGTAAATGGTAGCCATCTTGAATGGGTTGAATGAAGGAAAAATCAAATAGGATTTGTTTTTTTGATAGTATCAAATTAATGCAACTACAAGTCAAGATTGCATTTCAAGCATCGGGACATTCAATAAGTGATAGCCATCTTGAATCTATGGGATGCCAACTGTTCATGAAAGAAAAATAGAATAGATTTTTTTAATTAGTATCAAACTACTGCAACTGCAATTCGAGATTACATTGAAAGCATGGTGGCATTCAATCAATGGTTGCAATCTTGAATTTCGAAATGAACATACACACAGACATATAGGCATGAACATGGTGTTCTCCTTCATATAGATATTCATGGATTTCTACTTCTAATAAATATAGCTTTCTGTTACATGGATGTCGATGTCCAGTTTTAGATATATATCCATATAGTGCATTGGAGTGCTATAATGTTGGACTGCTGTATATTAAAGTCAGATATTTGATTGGCAGTTCATTTTATCAACATTTATCAAAATTGGTAAAGGTAAATAGCCCTGAGAAAAATAATAGCCCAGAAAGGGTCAGCATCTGAAGCTATAAGATTGTCATTTACAAGATATAAGTGAATTTCTAGGCATCATGAAAATCCCTAGGGAATGATAGTTTCTTCTGCATAAGTTAATAAGGTCACTCCAAATAATATACTTGTCTCTCATCACTATGCCATAAGAGATATGACGAGGGCGCTTTTTTTTCGCCTTTTTTTTTGCTGCAGACCAAATAGGTAGGGGGATCTAGGCTCTCAGTAAACTTCACGTTCACATTTTAATGATTAAGAAATGAATGATCTACAAACATTTTGAATAGGTATATCTCCTCTAACCCATTGTATTCGCACCACTGTCAGCTTCATTTTGATACCAAATATATAATTGGTCTATTATTACCCACTTTTCGAAAAAAGAAATGCAAAAAGAATATAAAAAGAAATCTCGTCCTCATGTTACTTCAGAAGGTGGGCACACTGTTAAAGCTGCTACCTCAGATATATATAGATAGTTCACTTTCTGCATTTCTATAGAGGGTCTCCTTCCTGCAGTGTACTGCTAAGATCTCAATCTGATTTGTGTATTTTAAATGTGCTAAATTGAAAGATATAGATCAGGAAAAAGTAGAATGCTTCCAGCATTCTATTCAGCACTTGATTACATCAACATGGTATATAGTGCCATCTACAGGATACACCAGGTACTAGTAGTGTGTTTGTGAGTTGAGCAACGGAAAACTTCCACATAGTACTGCCACCTGATGGCTTATGTCAACACTAAACAGCCAAACCCCACCAGAATATAAATACTATTTGGAATTGGTATTGCACATTATTAAGAATCTCCTGCCCAAATTAATGGCAGATTATAAGAGGGAAAGGGTTACACAAACATATGAGACACAAATGAGGAAAATTTAGGTTTGAGTGTGCCACCTGGTGTAGCAGCTTTAATGGCGTTAGGGCCTTTATAAGGGGGACTCCACCAACGACCATCCATCCATCTGTCCATAAAATCAGTCCAAAAAAGCAGGCATATCGACGTTTTTGATGGACGGACGGACGGACCAAACCCACTTCCATCAAGGTTCGTCCGTCCATTCCATCCATCACAAACTGGACCGACTCATGTGATGGACGGAATGGACGGACGGATCACTTTCTGTTTCCATCCATCAATCTGTCCATCAATCCGTTCATTCCGTCCATCACAGATGGACCAACATGACCAGAAAAGTGACGGATTCTGTAGAAAAATGGACGGACGGAAATATCAAAAAAGTTTGATATTCCTGTCAATCTACTTTTCCATCAGAAAACAGAATTTTCCATCCATATATGTGATGGACAGAATGGACGGATTGATGGACGGATTGAAATATATCAAATACGTCCAGATCCCTGCTTTTGGACGGATTTTATGGACGGACGGACGGACGGTCGTTGGTGGAGGAACCCCTTAAGGGGACAGCTTATTCAAAATCTGAAGTGGTTGACAATGGAATGATAAGAGGGGGAGATATGAGTCTGAACTTTGGCATTAAGCTAATGGAATTGAGACTTAGAATTTAGATGGTGATACATTTACATACACAAATCAAATCAGAATGAAATTTAAATACACTCGCTAACATAATTGCCTTCAGGAAGTCCAGACAGTGTTAAAATAATCTGAGAAATGTCATTGAATTGTTTGGAGGATTGCAGTGGCATATACATCTTCAACTGTTATTTTCGGTGCTCCTTTCCCTCCGTGACATTTGCACTCATATTGGATAATGGCGCATGCTGTAGAAAGGCATACCCTTGTAGTAGCATATCCATATCCTTCCATGATGTGATTGAAAAAGTAAAGGCCGATTAGATACTTCTAGAAATGCATAGTTGTCACACTCCAGACGTTCCCTAGGAAAACCATATATGCAAACTCCTTTACTATCTATCCATATGTGTGGGAAATGGTGGGCACAACCTTTAAGATTTAATGCTATGTTATCATTAAATGCTAGTTTATGAACCAGCTATTTTCACCAAATCTGAACCGAAACCATGTCCCCATGTTTCTTTTCTGTGCTGTTTGATTCGAGTCCATACAGAGTGACTCACATACATGTGGTCTCTTTTCTTTCATAAGAGACACATCTAACTTACCCTTTTCCCCTAAAAATGATGTTGCTTGTACCAGATCCCTGTACAAATTGGCTGCTATCCCATTTCAGTCATGAAAGCAGACTTTTCAAGCTTTTAGGTTCCAATAACACGTTTTCATGCATTCTGTAATATGCTAAAAGGAGTATTCTGTATTGGAAGGGGCGAAATGGATTTAGTACATTATATATCTACATAATGTTGGTATGTTACTTTAGATATTTACGAAACAGTTTGGCGTGTGCTACTGTGTTTAACTTTTATATTACTTAGAACTGAGAAGCCATCTAAGTTGTACTTTGTTGCAGAAGGTGTGAAGAAGACATAAATTTCTCCGAAAATATAGTACCGGTCCAGTGAATATCTTTGTCTTAGCTTTCAACCATCAGGTTGGTTAACGAGGAGGTTGTTTTCCCGACAGACCACAACTTAGCTTTCAACCATCAATAATGACTCATTTTCAAAGCTTTTATGTGCTTGGAATAGTATTGGATTAATGCAGTATGTATTTATTGTAAACGACTTAATGCCCCTTTTTGTCATGGTGCATGAATGCACCCCTGGCGATGAACTCGCCAGTATCTTCCCCATTGACTCGGCATGATGTTCGAATGCAGCTCTGGTGAGTAGACTGAATTACTACTGAAGTTACTCCTGATAAACATAATTTTCTGAACTGTAAAGATGAGAGTATATTCTTGTCATAATAAAAGCAAATCCTTGGTATTTTATGAGCAATACGTAAACATTAATGTATTTTTTAATGTCGCCATCTCATCCAAAGTGTTTCTGACATTGAGTTTCTTTCATAAAGTTTTTATTACAAATCTCTCTTGGTTTATATTTATATTAGTAATTGTCCGAAATTCTTGACATACAGAGGCACAAGCAGGCCATAATATTTACATGACACACTGGAACCATGGACGCAACCATTCGCAGAATCACTGATTAGTTTAATCAGATGGGTATAGTAGACTTAATGTTGTCCTAATGGCAGAGTTTGTAACTAATATAATATTTATATCGTATATCATTGTGATACGATCTGTTTGGCGATTGGCACAATCCAAGTACTCAGAAACCCAGGAGAGTTAAGGCGCATGTACCTTTAGTCAGTTGGTTGAAGAACATTTAAATAGAATGCCATATTCTCTTTAAGATGAGTATAATATTATGTTCTCAGCTGTGTTTTTTTTGATCACATGGCTCAGCGTCCGTTTGTTCCTGTTCTTTGACTATAAAGCGTATGTTTATACATTTTGAAGTAGCATTTTCCAAAAGGGTTCTTATTTGGAAAGTTATTACTTAAATCTTACTCAAATGTATAAATAACTTAAGACTTTGATGACAGTTCAGTTCCCCAATTGGGGAGCACACTTCCTTAAGCATGCCACTGACAGATATCCAGCAGCTTGGTACTTGTGAGCACACACGGCTGCGTAACACTGACTCAGTCGAATATAGTCTGATCTTTTGTCGTCCCCAACGTAGCTGGATGCATCCACCCAGCGTTTCTGCCGTCCGTGCTCTGCGCATGCGTCCATGCAGTCTTCGAAGCCATTTCCCTCTAGATCATCGCAGGAAACATGCTCACAGCCCTCGGTGGAGGGAGCTACCAGACGCTTTCCATAATGGTCTGCTGAGAGCCATTTTTTGACTGGAGTGGGCTCCTTTTCCATGCCCAAATCGGCAACCGGTAAATTTGACTCCACTGGGTTGGTTACTTCCGCCTGCCTCTTTTCGGTAAATTGTGATGAGTCGAGCCAACGTTTGTCGACTTGACTATCCTTGTCATCCATAACATCTTGTACATCGTCACCTTTCTTCTCGAACTGATCAGCGTCTAGCCACTTCTTTTGAAACTGTGAAGGGTCTAGCCACTTCTTTTGAAAGTGATCAGAGTCTAGCCACTTCTTTTGAAACTGTGAAGGGTCAAGCCACTTCTTTTGAAACTGTGAAGGGTCTAGCCACTTCTTTTGAAAGTGATCAGAGTCAAGCCACTTCTTTTGAAACTGGGAAGGGTCCAGCCATTTCTTCTGAAACTGAGAAGGGTCTAGCCACTTCTTTTGAAAGTGATCAGAGTCGAGCCACTTCTTTTGAAAATGATCTGAATCCAGCCATTTCTTCTGGAATTGTGATGCATCTAGCCATTTCTTCTGGAATTGTGATGCATCTAGCCATTTCTTCTGGAATTGTGATGGGTCTAACCACTTCTTTTGAAACTGGGAGGCATCAAGCCACTTCTTTTGAAAGTGGTCTGAGTCCAACCATTTCTTTTGAAACTGAGAAGGGTCTAACCATTTCTTTTGGAACTGAGAAGCATCTAGCCACTTCTTTTTGAATTGAGAGGCATCAAGCCACTTCTTTTGAAAATGATCTGAATCAAGCCACTTCTTTTGAAAGTGATCCGAGTCTAGCCACTTCTTTTGAAAATGGTCTGAATCGAGCCACTTCTTTTGAAATTGAGATGGATCTAACCATTTCTTTTGATACTGTGATGAGTCTAACCACTTCTTCTGGAAATGATCTGAATCGAGCCACTTCTTACGAAACTGAGAGGAATCCAGCCACTTTTTGGTGAAATGATCAGAATCCAGCCAGCGCTTGTCTTTTTGCAGGGCACATTCCTCAAGAGCACATGTTAGGTGTTCCTGGGGTGTTTTTGCATGGGGACATTTCTTCTGCAGACAGTCATCGAGGGTTACCGCCAATCTGTAAGAAATAAGTTGCAAAGAATTAGACAACTGACAAAAACAAACAAAATTGACATGGTAGTCATCAGTGCCATTGGGTTGGAGGGACAGGGACAGGAGAACCAAATTCAAATTGGTCCAGTATACAGTATATGTGGCCTATATGCCACACATCTCCCTGTGCAGATAGATTATATTACATGTAGATTCATGATTCTACCCATAAAGATGCAGAAATACCTGGATGAGTTAATAGTTTAAAAAAACTGTACGAGCAACCTAGCACATGCCGACAGACTTCTTGTAATAATAATTGATTTTGTCTCATATGTTGACATAAAATATACCGCGATTCGATCGTGATTTATGTTAGTAAACGAGTTCGTGTAGAGCTCATTGAAACAAAAAAAATCTTTCAGTAAATTATCATAAATATGACTGGGGCCCTCAATCATCAGATTGAAATGAATGCTTGCTACCAACTTAGCTAACCGGACAAGTGTTGGTAAGGCCCATTGGTGCCGTAGTCAATGGTCTTCATTGGTACCTGTACAGTGTAAGAACAGGCCAGACACTAACATTTATAATCACGTTGCTTCAATTTGCTTCTCTCTGCAGATCTGTAACATGCATGATTTTGAACAGAAAACATGCGTATCGCACTCCCTATTATTCCCCTTTCCTTAAACGTTAAATAGTTGATTCATATTTCCAACAATTTGATATACACATGGAATATTCTTGATGCACATTTTGTATTAAGCTACGATTCATTGGCCAAACATACATTCTATGAATGTTTTTCCCTTTCAATCTAACTCTATGATCTAACTCTCAGAATTAAGCCCACAAGTAGGTTAAGTAGGAAGGCCTCCTTCTCTAGACCTGGGGAAGCTCTTCTGCATACAAACCCGTGACCATACATGTGGTGGCACCTTGTGGCTTACTCTATCTACACACATCTATATAATTTTGCCAGCTTTGAGAAACACTATAGAAACACATAGATCTATGTGACATACAGCAAAGCAGAGGCGACGTCCCACCTGGTAGGTTCACTAGCAAAGCAAAATTTACTTGTAGTTTTTCTAGCAGTATTACAAGTATCATGTTAGTGGTGAGAGAGAGGGGTTGCGTACACTCACATCTAACACAATTTGCATATGGATTTGTTCATCGTCTAGCCGTAAGCAGATTATAACCTATGCCTGTATATCATGATTCCATACTTTTATGGCCCACTTGTTCTACTCACTTCGCTTACATCTACTCAATTTTTCCTCCTGCTCATAAATTGCAGGTCGGCCCAACTAGTCCACGGCGACCGTGCCACAGCTACATTGCTATCTGGATGGCCCCAAGATACGACGTCTAACTGTGGTACTTGCTGCGGAGTAAGATTCCTTGACTGTTAGGCCGAGAAGTAATTAATGGCAAGACTAATTGACCCAAAACTGGTTTCTACCTAATCAGCGTATTAGTTCATGCGCATGGTCTATTGCGTATGTCAAAGGCACAAATTGGTTGATTGAAGACCAGTATGGCAGACAGAGAGTAGCTAGCAGAAATATATTAATTGATATTTTTGATATGAACAGACATAATTCTATATGACGTATTTACAAAATACATTCAACTATATAATATACTTAGCTACCATACTGAAGTGTGTTCTAAATAGTAAATGAAACCCCAAAGAAGGTATGCACGAAGGATATGACCTCTATCATAAAGTACATTGCACATCCGTCCTGGCCTTTATCGTATGGTCTAGGAGCCAGAGTTGTTATTTGATAAATGGCATTGGGGTAACAGTTCGATTGGATAAAGCATTTTTGGATAACAGAAAGATAGATGTAGCAATATTGCATATTTCGTCTTACATACAATCGTATCTTGTTATAGTCCTGCTTGAATCCAATAAATTGGAATTCATGCTCAGTAATACTAAGTGAAATTAAGCAGTGTGACACGACCACCCCTCTGCACCCTGGAGGTGTGTTAGGTTCTACGGTTGTCATTGCTGTGCACCCACAGCTGCCTGTGAGCAAACATCTATTGAAAGGAACAGTGCCGCCTCCTCCCCTCCTCCCCTCCCCACAGCATCCCAGTACCACCTTACCTGTGCAATGTACCATCTGGTACCAACAAGCTGATATCTCCTCCATCACTATGCTAGACCCCTAAATTCGACATGGCAACATGGGCCTCTTTGGGGCGTAGTGACATGGGACAGGTGGAATAAATAGATAGAGAGACGGGACATGGGATATATCTTAAAATCGACATGGCGTTATGAGCATTTTCTAAAATCGAGATAGGACCCTCCCTCCACATCTAGCGCCCCATTACTGACGAAGATAACTCATTCTTCTCCTCCTGTACTACCTATAATATTGTGCTTGTCTCTATCGGTCTTTATCTGCTCTTGTCTCTATGTTTGCCTGCTTCTCTCTGTCTGTCTGTCTGTCTCTCGCTCTGTCTGTCTGTCTCTCGCTCTGTTTCCCGCTGTATCTTCATCCTCTGTCTCTGTTGCTCTCTCTTGCCCTGTCCCTTTAACTCTCTGCCTCTATCCCTTTCTGTCACTGTCTCTCTCTATGTCTCCATGTCACCGTCAACCTTCCCTCCCCTCATCTGAATACCTGACACCGGTGGACTTCCACTCCGATTCACCCCTGCCTCCATCCCCCATCTTAGCCTGAGTGCACCAGGGTTACATTAGGCCATGTCCCACCTGAGACCAGGTAGTGAGACTAGCCTGTGGGTGGGGTGCAGGCACACCCCACTAACACAGCATCCCGGGCCCAGGGCAGGGCATCACGCACCTTCCATGCTCTCACCTCTGTGTCAATGTTGATCAAGCCGACATGATTACAGCTTCTGGACAGTTTTGAAAGGCTTGTGGATAGTGGAGGTTGTATACAATGCTGGGCACTGCATAGTTGGCTGCTTATTTGTTCGTATTTGAGTGGAAAACGCACAATGGAGGCATTGAGTATTCATCATGACATGGGTGTCCTAAAACACAAAATGACCTTGTACTATAAGGAGGGAACTGATATTACATTAAACTTAGTCGGACATATCGGTCTTGCGTGTATCCGTTCTGGCTAATAGTTTTATGCTCTTAGCTCTTCCCACCGAGAAAAGAAACAAGGTTTCCTGTAGATACCTTTATGCAGTAGTAAGGCCAATAAAAGGTTTGTTTCAGGTAACATGGCAAGAAAATGTAGGGTCGGTAGGTCGGATTTCAAAGAAAAAAATTACTTGCCAGCCTTTCCAAAGACCCTAAAAATGACCAAAAAAGGGTAAAAATATGAAAATTTCTTCAAAATTGCATAAGAGAAGTAGGGTCGGCCCTATTTAGATAGGGTCGGTCGGGTGACCTGAAACAAACCTTTTTTTTGCCTAAGCAACCCGGCTGGGAGGCTTATACAAGGCTGGAGAGCCACACTCTACCGTTTGATTGAAACCTGTATGCATCACTGCGCACGTCGTCGAAATTACTCCAAGATCCAAAGCTACCTAGTACATGTACACACACAGAAAAGTGAGAGTCATTGTCGCTAAAACTACCCTCACCTGAAAGGCAGGCAGTGTCTGACTTTCAGGTGAGAGTGGTTTTAGCGACAATGACGATGACTTTTCTGAGGGTGTAGTACATGGCCTAGTGATGTATGTGATATTAATAACTATCTGCCAATGGTCGTAGTTGATGGCAACTGTCTCTCCCGTTAGGCAGGGACGTGATCGATGCATCCAAGCTTAAGCTGGTAGAACAGTTGGCACAATGACGCCTACGTTATCTTTACTTGTATCCAAAAATGACAGATATCCCTTTCCATCTTATAACATGCTATTTATTCTGGCGAGGAGTGGGTCTTATTATGAATAGCAGAGGGTTGCAATTTCAACTATTTTTGAGGGAAGGGGTCATCGGATTGTTTAGTGCTGATTACAAATGTCAGAGTGGCAGCATTGAACTATTGAACTATCTGCTATCAAGGAAGTACTCTCATTCCCAAAATCCTTCCGAAGGAAGGGTCTGGTAACAGCCAAATGACCTTGAACTTGGAATTTTGCTTGGTTTGGGCAATCCCTGCTGGTAGCTTGGAACCAGTGGGCAGGAACCAGAATGTATGATGGGAGTTCTCCAATCATATTTTCTGGTTCCATTTATCCTTCCTGTTCGCTGGTTCCAGGCTGACCATAGGAACTGCCCAAACCCAGCAAAATTCCAAGTTCAAGGTCATTTGGCTGTTACCAGAGCCTTCCTTCGGAAGGATTTGGGAACAAGAGTACCAAGGAAGGCGTCTGCAGCACAACTTTAACAGTATGGAATTCGTTGGTCTGGTGTATGCCAGCAGGGTTTGTTGAACGGTAAATATTAGAATACATTCAACAGTCCAATGACCTAAATATAAAGTTGGATTATATGACCAAGCTACTAATCTGGTTTCAATACTTCATCTTCATTCGATTTTCTTAAAGCTGGGCCGTCAGGGAATAAGTTCAGCATTTTCCATACATGGACTGAAATAACAGTTCCACCAGAGGGCAGCAGTGTTTGGACAGGGGACCATGAGCATTGTCCAGCTACAACATATTCACTCTATCTTGTGCCTGTAAGAGCTGAGCTCCCAGCCCTTAAGAGCCCTATTGTGAATGAAAACTGAACTACATCCAAAAGTGCTTTTGGCCTCACTTCAACCATGACGGTCAAGTTTCAAGTTAGCCATATGCTAGGTTTCATTGATTATGCGGTTTGTAGGCTTAGCATGGGTCTGCATTATGCCCTCTCTTGTTCTTCCCGTCAAACTTAGGCAATAAGTCTAACCTTTAACATAATGAATAACTAGAGGTCAGGAAGGCAAATTGGGGACCTGAAAACTAGTTATTTTCTATCTAATTCTTTAATATTGATATTGTTAGAGAAGCATACAGAGTAGAGAGTAACCAAAGACACCACTGTAAAGCTCTTTTAATGCTGATCATGACTAGATTCACTTCTATGTGGCTTGAGATAGGTGGATGGTATATATCAGGATATATATCTGGATAAATATTACAAGAAATTCCAATAAATGGTGTGTTCGATTTGGCGATATTGACATTAAATTTTTTTTTTGTTTATTTTGAGGTTGTTGCATTTTAAATGTAGAGAGGACACATTGGGGATTAATTATCTGTAAAAAGTGTTAAATTCTGATGAAAAGAAAGTTTTCTACGACTTTTTGAAGTTAGAACTTGAAACTAAATAAATGTATTTTTTTCATAAATCAAAACCTTGGACTATCTGATCACAATATAAAGGGCCCATATTAGTCTAATTAGAGAACCCCCTCTGGTCTGAAGGTGACATGACAAATTGGTTTTACAAATTCATTTTATATTGTGCAAATTGCACATGATTCAAATGATTACACATGAGAGTCTAAATAGTATGATTTTGCTACGGCTATTTATGCCTATGGCATTCATAATGTGTTCCAATATATGAATTAATGGAAAATTGAGGGAAATTACAGAAAATGTTAAATCTAGTACAATTTGGGCTGAAACATTGACAAATGCCTTATTTTGGCATTATTATACAATAATTTCATTTAATTCTATAGTTCTATACACCTTAAATAATATTTTGTTAGTTTTCTTGAGTTGCTTAGAAAATTCCCTTGTTTAACACCTCTAAAACACTGGATAGGCCCCAAGTCCCCTATTTGCCTTCCTCACCTTTTTTTTCTAAGTATGTACAACAGATGGGAATGATATCATTTCGCATGTTTAGCCTCTGGATTAGTTTCAAGTCACGGAGAGTTCATCAACTTTAAAGGGATGACAAAACATCATAAGGTAGAACTGTATTTATGTTACACTATGATTGGGAAATGTCTGGGCACCATGTGGTCCATAGATCTTTGTAAACTCTAGAAAAATAAGTAATAACCTTTTCCCTTTGATAAGAATCAGCAATACGATACCAGAAATCAAGAAGGATTTCTCTCAGATAATGAATATGTTTTTCCTTTTAGTAGCCTCCTGCACCTTTCTAGTATTTGTGCTTTATAGATAAACTTGTATTGGTATTTTTCAAGTTGATGTGTACAGTTCATAATTATGTTAATGCCATCCTGGGATCCTGGTGAAAACCTTGATAATTTGGTTATGACTTCAAATTCAATTTAATATGTTTAACACGTGTACACTCATCCTTGATGAAATACCACATGGTGTGGGCGTTTTAAAGCAATACCTGCTTTTTATGTATAATAGTATGTGTGTGCCTGTGTACGATCATACAACAGAACGTGGTTAAGAATCATGTCTAAGATAAGTAAGTGAATGAAGAAGTCATTTGGCATGAATGTAACGATACTACTTCAAGGTACAAAGAAACATGTAGTAGGCATACACTTGTATTTCCATGTCTCAGGAATGACCTTTCATGTAGCACGCTCCATCATGATCTATACGGCCCTTACAACTTTCTAATAGCTGCAATGCACTGCAGCAGATCCAACAGGTTTCTCCCTCATCCCTCCTTGCACATCAGATACATGATAAAGTTAGATTTTAATACTGGGCCTTAAAAGATGTGTTACATGAAAGCCGAGTCTAGCTGCAAAACATGGTTGGCCTAGCTTTCTGGTCATGGAGAATATGATTCACGCTTTCTGGCCAACTCCAACTGACTTTAGCAGCATAAATAAGTGTTTGACATCATGGTTCTCCACTTCGCAGGGAAGCATGCAACGATTTCTTGGCGTTTCTAGACACTGCAGCAAAATGTGGGTGATTAGGACAAGCCGCGAATCGGTGTGGTCTCTCGTAGCCTTCATGTGTTTTGTATTATTAATGATATTAAAAAAAGGATTATATGTAAGATATTGAATACAATGTAAGCAATGGTCTGAGAATTCAAGAAGACGAAAGCCAGGACTTAAAGGCAGAGACGAGACAAGGGTGCTTAGAACAAAAAGTTTGGCATTGCATTAGCCCCATAGACAGTTGGTTACTTATCCCACCCACCCAACTCAACGATGTAGCATCTCAAAACTTTACACACAAAGACCAGGCACGATTCGCTTCTGATATTTCATGAGAAAATGCATGGTAAAACGATATAAATCCACAAGACTGCATTTTGGCCTGAGTCTCACTGTGATAATAAAGGTCATATGCTATGGATGGGAACCTTTTACCATAAGACAATACAGCCTAAACATGACAGCTTGATATTCAAGAAACAATCTATGCAATGTATTATTGTATTTAGAGAAAAGAAAAGTTCTCCAAGTCCAGACTGTCTGTTGCATAATATGTAATGCACGAATTCAGATAAAATCAGCGTGACAGACCTCCTATGTCTGTTTCAACCAATTAAAAACGTTGAACATGTATATAAGTCCAAAGGAAAAAAGATATCTTGATGTATTCCTTATTCTCTACTAACTCATCTGTACTTGGAATTTATCTCAAAGCACCGAGCTCAATGAGGATGTGGACTTTGTCCTTGTAAGATCTGGGAAGCGGTAAATATGAGTTATTTCTGGGCTTTCTATGTAACTTTCATATCACACGAAACATGTTTACAGCAGTACGGCTCAGCGTATCCCTAGTAGTATACCTACTGTAGACCCATACAGCTGTATGGTAAGTTCCAAGTTACTCCACTAGGTGTCACTATGACTGGTGTGAGTAGCTCAGCAACTGCGTTCTCCTGGACAACCACCTGGCGGGGGCATGAGGAATGGATGATTACATCCGGTCTGAGAAGTCTAGCCATTTAAGGACAGCACGATGCCTCATAGTTCCATGTTCATCTGCTGTGATGATGTACCGACGCAGCACTGGCGAGTAGCTGCACTGTATTGGTGTATCATGCAGACCCTTCGGGACGGTATCAACCCTTTAAATTAGCATGATGCATGGTTGCTATACAGCTGGCAGTGATAGTGTATTGAGACAGTATGTTCTATTTAAAAGGTTATGGGTATGTGGGGATTCTAGGTGCATAGTAGGGGGTATATAGGTGCGGAGGGAAGCTGGGGGCGTGGATATAACTACACCAGTCGATCACTTCCGGACTATCAATTGAGTTGTATAGTTGCTAAGCGACATGGTGAGTTACAGCAGGAACGATACGAGCTGAGCTGCTTACGGCATCCGAGCAAGTCTGAGCAGTCCCCTGGTGAATAAAGGGGTATGGCTGCCACCCAGCCCCTTAGACCCAGTAATAACCAACCATAATGATCTCCTGTGGTTAGAGCTGGGACAAGCAGACCCAATCACCGGGGGAATTACTACAAGAGCTGCCCCCTGCACCAACAGCAGATCCTATTTAGTATGTTGGCTGGTTGTCCAGCTATTGGCATGTAAAGATGCGGTGAACCTCCATGAAAACCGGCAGAAATGCCCCTTAGGGTGATTGTCTCTTACAGAGAAAATAATAGATTCTCCCAGCATTTTAGGAATGTTTAAATATTGCATTGTTGGTGTCTGGTCAAGCGCGTATGGGATATATGTATCTGGTGTGAAGTAGATCATCAAGTATGACATCTACTTGTTTTGATCTCACTGGTTAGGAGATAAAACAGCTATCACGATGGATAAGTGTGCTCTCATCGGAGGAATATACTTGGAATTATCTAATTAGTCACCCACTCATGTTCTATACACAATGCCCCATGTCAGCACCACCTATAGGATGACATACGTTGATTTAAACGTCACCAACCCTATATAAGGACCGAGGTTCCATCCCTTGTTTCACTTCGACTCTTGTTGGGCGGGCATCAGGAACTCGGCATTTAATGGGTTCGCACCAGATTTCCCACCATTATCTAATTCAATAGGGACCCTTCAGTCGCCTTAATTGACGTTACATAGACGGAAGGAACTTAGGTGGCTTCACTGCTAAAAGTACCAAAAGAACTAGACCACTTATCTTGACAGTCTTCACTGTATATTGGATAATTGAATAGACCTACATCACAGAATTCATACTGCTAGAGAGGTCTTTAGCGGTTTGACATTAACCAGACTGATAGTTTTGAACATGAACATGGACACGTGTATGCATTAAGTCCTTAACATATGGGGGGGGAGGGGGTGGCAGTGTTACGTAGCTATCAACATAAAGGTGTAACATTAGCAATTTCCTTGGTGTGGTTTGTGTGCTTTATCTATGCTGTTATAGGATTACATTTACTGCTTTCACTAGGATTGATACTAGAGGTCATTATGTCTATTTAAATACCTCTAAGCTTAAGTCACTGTGATTGTCTTAAGTGGAATCATGTTTCTCCGTGGATATTTCCAAAGTCGGGGTGCTTATGTGATAGGGCCGGGATAAGGGCATAAAATGATTTCTGATGAACCATAGAACAATTTCGATTTCTAGATCGTCAATAGCTCTTTCAAATTTTATCACTTTTCTTGGGCTGGTTAGACATGGTTCTTGCAGACATACTTCTTGTTGCTAAACTGTCAAGTCTTTGGATGAAGCGATTTCTCAGTCACTGAATTTACAGTACTGAAGAATCATAATTTTCTTCATAGGGTTGTCATATCACATTTCATATTTGACCAACATGTGACAGATTCTTTATATAGAAGATATTTCTTATTGTGCCTTTTATTTTTGGGGACAACTGCTTATTGGGCCTAATCACCAATCAACTCAAGTGCCCAATGAGTCCATAACTGAACCTATCATCCACTCAAACACTCAGTAAATTGATCGGTAACATGAATGAACCAAAACCTCTTAGTCAAGGACCAAGAGGCAGCTTCAGAGACTCAGGGGATAACCCTGAGTGAATTAGCCTCAAATGTGTGTTAAAAGCAGGGGGTCTTTCGTTGAAACAGGTGGGTGACTTATGGGTCATTACCCAAAATATAATTTGATTATTAGTACCCAGGACGCCCCCATCCTATGCTAATATTCATGTGTTTTAAAACTGCAGCAATGTTGACACGGAGATAAAGGAGGGTTAAAAACGCCTACTCTATCAACCACGTGTTTAATATGAACGTGAAATATTAACTGTTTAAATATTAAACATAACACTAATTAGGAGCCCCTTATCACTGACATTCTTCCTGCCATCAAATTATTATGAACACAGATGCTTTTTCCACCTCAAAGAATCTTCATATTTTTACTGTCAACATCAGATCCGCTGAGTAGGCGTTGTTAGACAGATCACTGCACTGTTGAAGTGTGAAAGAATCCAATGCTGCCAGGAATGTTTAAAGTCAGTAAATTCACAAGGGCAATGCTAAAAAATCTTTAAATTGGACCAGGATGTTTAGAAAGACCATGCATATTTTCCTGTTAAATCCATTCCTTTCACTCACTCTCATTTAGATTTATGCACCCATAAAAAGTACACTTTAGGACATTGTTGTATATTCCAACGTCAATATTCATTACTGGGGGCCATCCATGTCTTGCCTCTGAGGCTATATAACACTATGCCTCTATAGCCATTAAGTATAGGGCCATCATGCAGATAAAAGTCTTATGATAACAATAAGCATTTGCAATATCCACAAACCATTGCCCTATTAGGATCCCATTCTCGGAATATGATATGCATATACAGCTGATCCAAGATATCTAGGACGCTAGGCGTATTATTCAGAAGTCCTCACCTTGGAATCCACTTTCGGAATATCAAGATGAGTACAAAATGTGATAATAGTAGCAATGTTTGATCGTAAAAATGGAGATAAGAACATGACAGATGCGTGTGACAACACAGGGCCTCCCAGAGGCCTAATAAGCAGGCCTACACTGTAAAATATTATTGTTCCTGAACAGCAAAATGTGCTTTGATTAAACCTACTTTAGCTGTATATGATGATACAGCAAATATTGCTATACAAATACATTTCTGTTGCTGTAGATGCAAGTTAAAAGTAGCAAGTTTTAGACCTACAGCACTTTTCCCTGTACATGGGGTCCTGCACTGTAAGAAAAATGTCGCCAAAATAATAGTAATTCACTGGCAACTTTTAGGACATAGATTTCACCAATTTTAAAAATAGGTGACGGTCACCGTTAATTTCATAAGGTATCACCGTTCCGAATATGCAGAGATTCAGCATTTTTGGTAGTGCTATTACAGTAACTCAGCATTGAAGTCTATACAGTGATTCCCTGTTTTATAGTGTCGTCCGTAAAAACCTTGAGTATAAGCCTAACTCGCCTAAACTTTGGGAATATTCTATAAGACTCACGTGGGGTCTGATTATTTATTACAACTTTAATACTGTAGTATAAATCTAAAAACGTGTGTATAAGCCGCACCGAGGTGTATAATTATATCCATACAACTACTCTCTTCTAAATGTTATCAAACAATAAAGTTATTTTATCAAACCTATCATAAGTTTGAATTTTTAAATTGTCAAACATAGCCTGAATGATGAGTAAAAATGCCACCGCCACTGAGAGGAAAACCCAAGACCTTCAGCTTTGGATTTACAATTAATTTTGCTGCACTGTCACAGAAGATTTTACTGTATGATTACAGTACTGTGAAGGTACACGAGCTGACTTTATGTAGGTCTACATCACAATCTATGGAACCAAGGCTGCCCGCAATATTTGCTATACAGAAACAGCACTTATTTTTAACAGCGCACCAAATGGGAATTCCGCCAGACATTGATGTTTCATAATCATCGGAGGGTCTCCCATAGGGGTGCGCTTACACCAATCAACCCAACCGGTAAGGAATCTGCATTCGCCAATTGAAAGCGGAAATGTTACGGTTTCAAACCTCTTAGTTAGTCCAACAGAACTTTTAAAGGAACGACAAGATGGAAGTGCAATACACGAAATGATTAAGACATCGTCGTTAGCACAGAATTAAACTCAACAACATTTATTACAAATAGTAATACCTATCAAGGTCTACAGTTTGAGCAAAGACTGTCTGGTTGGAGCGAGGCGACGGAGAGATACATTCTGATTTACGTAGGAGAGTATCATCAGTCACCATCACCGGAAGTAGAGATAAAGGAGGCATGCGCAGACTGGTTGGTGATGAATTCTGGGACGCTGGCCATCAGCCTATGAGATTGGCCATTTTTCATTTATTGATCTGACACGTCGTGTCAATACCCTGTGTCTGGACTCTTGGTAATAACAGTAAGAGTTGGCTTGAGAAACACGTAAAGAGATGGTCATCTAACCACTGATAACATAGCCTTAACCTTAAGGATTTGTAACAGTGCCGGCTTGAATAAACGCCGGTCTAGAATGAGCACTGGGGTAATGCGGTGTTGAAAAGGTCCTGTCTAAGTGCCATCAGTAGTGGCTATACTTGAGAGCTTCCAGGAACTTATACAGATCATTAGGATATCTTTATTCATCCTGGGATGAACTACCTCCTAAGAGGTATCTTGTTAGCTGCCATGAGTGGCATGATGGGCATAATTGTCATAATTGACAACATCGCTGATTCTGCGTTTGCTAATTTTATTTTGCTATCACATTTTGATAATAATTATTACTACAATGAACGTGCATGTATACGCTGATAGCAAAGTGATTTTGGGTTGAACTGTCTTTTTACCGAAGATCTCAACTTAGATGAGCCTCCAAACTGCTCAGAGGCAGAGCATATGGTATTACCAATGCAGCTGTGCGGTGATTGTTTCTAATAGCGGCGGCATCTAACACCTGACCCAGGATCCATCAGTGTTGGTTATGGCCTGCACCCTTAGACCCTCATCACACTGGATGGTCCGCAGGGCTGTTGCACAAGTAGAGATAGTGGGGTATCCAGCGAGGTATGTGTACACATTATGGTAGTACCAGGCAAGGTTATGTCAATGGTGCACGAGGGAGGCTTACTGGGGGTAGTAATGGTAGTATACATGTACATGTACCTATAAACACCATTAGCTGATTAAAATACTATACTTAAAAACTCATATATGTGTGAGGGGTGGGGGTCATAGGGGCCTAATTCTTATTATTAAGTACTTTTTGGTAAAGGTTGTGAGAACTTTACAACACTATTAAAATTCAAATATATACAGTCAATTAGCAGCTCAGTCGGTATAACAAACATACTGTCCCATACATGGGGCGGGCAGGGAGGAGGGGGTGGAGAAGAGTGATAATTGCCTTGCAATTAAAATCTCGAGGAGGAACTCAAGACGCTCTTGTGTTATCACAAGTGATCTCTTCGAGAAGATTAATGTGCACAAAGATGGCACACTGTTGTTCAGCGACTGCTGCAGCCGAGCCGTACATACGCCGAAGCTGGGGTCAGTGCGCAAAGATGGGTTGAAAGAATTCGGCCGATTTTCTTGAGAGTTACACGGTACATTTCTGAAGCCAAACTATTGGGGCTTTCTCATCATTAGTGCAAGTATAGCATTTTAGATCTTAAGTGAGACTCAAGGAATATGTCTATCCATGTAATGTGTTACTTTAGGAGTTAAACTGGTTGTTTTCTTCAGAAATCCCTCATTCATAGCTATTGTGATCTCACATGTCTTATGTAATACAATTCACCAAGACTCGTCCCAACGGTTTATTCTATCTAATGTCTAAAGGGTATCACTGCGGTTTTCCTATGCAGACTGTATACTGTACGAGGGTAAATGAAAATGCCCATATTCCCCTAATCCTATTTTTAAAGGCGATGGTGCAGATTTATGCTACATTTTGTGAATAACACGTGATTGCACCATCACCTACAAATTCACACTCGTGAAATCAGCATGGACATTATTTTCATCATACCCAAACCACATGGGCGCGTTTTTGCAGACAGTGGTTATAATATAACCTAATATGTCTTTCTAGTTGAAAATATTATTTTAAAGTAGAAAGACATATAACTCATCGAACAGTAGAGATCTAATGTCCTAGTGTATCCTACTACACTTCACACCCCAGCACCCTGTATGCCTAAAACTTTGATACCCCTTGATAGGCACGGCCTTGCCATGACCCAAGGATATCATGAAAAGAGAATGTTAGTCTAAGACTTTCACAAACTCTCATGGCTGTAACATGACACCTCTACCAGTGATATCAAACACGTCTGACAGGTACTTTATTTGACCTTAATGTATGACTTGTCAATGAGTGGTAGCCTTGGGGACTGGGATATGACCTCAATGATGTACATGCACATTATATATAGAGAGAGAGACTAATACAGGTGAATGAAAGCTGTGATATCGAGGTCTGTATCAGCTTTCATTTGGCACCACCTGACCATGTTATCAGATTGCAAAGATTATCCTTCCGATTCAATGGTGCTATAGGAACATTGGGCTCTGGCCAACATCGTTACTTTTAGTAGGTGATGGAGGACAGTGCTGACTTAAAACGATAAGATGAAATTGACACTATATTTATCTCAAAGGATTATGTCTGCTGCTTATATAAAAAAAGTCCTTTGCATTATACCTGTCTAGACCATGGCCTTATACTGTAATATACCGTAGTCTCTGCAAACACACATGAGAATGGGGAAAAGGTGCAGATACATTACATGATATATGAACATAATAATATTATGTAAGTAAATGCTTTCATGAAATGACAATTACAGAACTAAAGCAGACTTCTGCTCCGCGTAGGTGTCAAAGGATGTCACAATATCACCTCATCCGAGAATGGACTGATAATATTTGATGAAGACTTGGTCATTAATTTATATCTGAAAAATGCCAATTGTGTGAATTTTAGGATGACACCATTATCTGTCATGCTTCAATGGACCAGCAGTGGTAATTATTGGCTTAGTTGTTAGTCATCACCCCATTCACAATTTGAGTCACATATCATAGAATGATGTCCACTGCTAGACTGAGTTCACTCGATGTCTTCTATATTTATGCAACTGGTAATAGGCAAACTAAACGATTGCAAAATTAAACGAGAAGTCCTCTCGAGTTTCAAGGATTGGTTGATGAGATGAGAAAAAAACGTAAACGTTATGAGAAAGTGGCCGGAAGAAATTGGCCGAGTAATAACTTGTAACCGAAACATGTCCCGATGTTTTAGACAAATAATTCGTTTTCAGACATGTGCATTTGCTGTTGGTAGTTGCGTGACTGGCAGAGTCTCTGCATTAAAAACAACGTGGACTTGAAATGTCAGAAAGCTATCAATCTTCACCCAATTTAACACTTGCGTTAGTTACATGATTACAGCGGGTAAGAACATTTCAGCCTACATAAAATTCTTAAAGTGTGCATGGCATCTGGCCCTACTGATCAACAGGGCTCCGTTGTCTGTTTTATATTTTGGGGTTATACTTAGCAGTCATAGCCGAGCCACACCTCACAACTTTGGCACATGATAGTCAGCTTTAGTAATCAACCCCCAGAAGAAAACACTTAAGAGAAGCATCATGCTGAATTTATTGGAGGGAGACTCCCCATAGTGCAGTATATCTTAGCAGTGTGTATGTGTGTGGTGCCTCTTTATCTTCTATGTCTGTACACACACCTGTAAATCATTGCCTTCACTTCCAAGTCATTAATTTCATTTGTCTTAATGCCAGAGAAGTTCTTTCTCAAGCATGGAACACAGTTGATACAGTGAAAAAGAGCAACACCCCAGGTTTTATGAAATGGAGATAACATTTGCCAATGATCAAATAAGGATTGATTGTCCAGAAGAGCTATGATTAGATTTGAATCTCATTTATTTACATCATGACACACAGTATATCCTTATTTCACGTTCCAACATAAGAACAGAAGAAGGAAAACGTTATCAACATACTGTTTATAATTATTTTAAACATAACACTTGGTTAGTTCTGAAAAGGGTTTAAATGCACGCGTTATGGCATGGTATATGTATTCAATGTCATATGTTATTAAATAATTCTGCCATAAATGTCCATAATGTTGGACCTGTTAATATATGTAGTTAGAGCATAGCACCTGTGCATTTTAGCACTGACCTAAGCATAATATTATTGAACATTGCAGTGTACGTTCTTTAAGACGCTGGTATCTGGAATACCTAACTAGTATTGCCTTTACAAAGTATTCCTTTATTAAACATATATAATGACATCAAAGGTATATACCTCTAAGGCATGGGTATAATAACATTTCAAAATAAAATTGATATAATGTTGTATACAAATGCCGCGTGGATGTTGTACTGCAAATGCCAGATTTAATGTCAAACTTAATTATAATGACTTTCATGTATAGTTCCATCCTAGTATCCGGCATGTATTTTTTCATTTAAGCCTACATATAATGACCCCATGTGTAACGAACCAACCTTAATTATCCCTTAAGTTAAGCCAACTAGAGAACAGTATAAGGAGAAGGTGCGCTAGTAAAAAGGGATAAAATAAGAAATTGCCATGTGGATAGCTTCTTCTAGGGTGACAGCTGTCTAGTATCACCTCCTGTCGCAGATAACGACATGTGGTAGAGACAGATACGTTCTCCACGCCTCATGAGTATCCCAACACCAACTGCTATCGTGTACGGAGTGAGATGCTGTGAATTCAGCCGCGCTTAACGATGCCAGTTACCCTGTAGATAAGAACACAGCACATGCTTATATCTGTTCAGTTCCGCAGATACGTGTGATGCCTGAAGCTAATTGTAGAAGCGTTGATACACTGAACATCTTATGATAAAACCAACAGATGAGAAAAACTATGTTTGACGTTAAATTATTAGGGTTCTAACCTTGCCCAAAGTTTCATGCCTTGTCAGTATCAGACAGCCAAATTTTTTTTATGTAACCTTGTAAATGTTCATTCGGTGGATAAGTAAACAATATGATGGCAGAAACTTGATCGTACTGATGGAAAATGTTAACAAAGTGAAGAAAAGTATAACACATGTTTTATAAAGACAATAGCGAACTCTTTCTTCACGTCCTGACTGTCTGTTTGGTCCCGAGCCGTATAAAGGCTTGTGACCCTTGTGCATTATACCTAGGCTATGTCTTGTCTTTGTGTTAAATGTCATAGCCACTGAAAGGGCTGTACATACTAGACACAAAAGAAAATGCATCTACACTCAACGACAGGTCCAAGAGAGCAATGTTACTTCATTATAGTAGCAGTTCGTGTCTATTATGTCTAATTCTATTTTGTGATCACCACTAATCCATTGTATATGTTTGTACGTATGGCACAAGGTCTTGATATGCATTTCAAACAATTGGAAGCCACTTTCATGTTAAATACAACTAAAATATTTAACGATAAAGTGAAGTCTACTATCCCTATACATGTGTGCTAGTCTAGCAATCATCAACTGCATTATATCAATCCTAGGCGTATTGCATCAACCGCATATCAATAGTGTAAATGTAAAGTCTGGAGGTTCTACTTATCCATTATGTCTTCTAACGGTTTGTGATGTCCGATAAGAGCAGGTATATTTATACATTATCTATTTATATTAGAGGCAAAGGGGGAAGCATATAGATATTATATACACGTATCTTCTTTCTCCAAGTTACCTGACATGAGCTTAGATGTGTCTCCATTGTGGAGTAAGATCACATTTGTACAGTTGTACTGTTTGAAGGCGTTGAACAGTCATTGAAATAAAAAAGAAATCACTCGATCATTCCGGAACTTTTGCACCCAATGCATAAAAGTGCATTATATCACGTTGTACTTTGTGATAAATACAAGTAGGGAGGGATACATTTAAAAAGAGCTACTTCTTAGATATATTTCAAGTAAAAGGTATCCCTTACATGAGATGCCATTTCATGTTGAAACTTGAAAAGATTACAGAAGAAGAATGTACAATGTGTTTTAACCAGAGAGCTCTACAGTGGCCGCCAATATGCTTTTAATCTTGTTTTATGTGTTAGTCTCATTATATTTACTTGGTGACACATGTCACCCCATATCAAACCGCGTGTCTTTCTGGATACACTCTAAGAACAGTGTGTTGCGGGAACATGCATGAGGAGTTATACACACAAAATTGCAACACACTTTTGAGATCAACACACTTTTGGCAAAGAGTGTGTAGTGAGTAGTGTGTTACTCCAAAATGTGTGTTAAAAGTGGCTGCAGAAAAGCGTGTTGATAAGTGTGTAAACGTAACACACTGTTGTTAGAGTGTATAAACTGGTTAGCTGGCACTGCATGCCTACAGTAGGAGATAAGATCTTTCCAAAATGACCTTAGTAAAAATGGTATATCACATTTTAAAATTCCATTATCTAAAACTATGGCCTTAAACATATCTTACTTTGGTGTTAACGTTATGGCCACCGTCCACTGAGGAACTTCGGCTGACCAAGCCTATACATTTCCTACATATGTTCAGCTAATTACAGCCCAGTGGACGGTGGCTATAATGACGTCTTACTTCAGTTTGATAGTCCAATTATATACATATTTAAAATCATTCTGGTGGAACGGACGAAAACGAAACCTTTCAGGGAAGACATATTTCCACATGATTCTGATTCGGATGTGTCTATAATTATAATGGCACCTGAAGAATGACTTGCGTTATGCCCACCGTCCACTAGTGAACTTCGGCCGACTAAGCCCATACTTTTTCTATAAAACTTTGGCCGAAAGCTCAGTTGACGGTGGCCCTCAGCACGAATGTGGTTGGCTGATCTTAAAGGTCACTATTGGCTGGGATGAGGTAAGGGGCAAGAGGGGAGATGAATGGTCAGTCTCAACTGGACATCTCAGGTCGATTGGTCAAGTACCTGATCTACTGATGGGCCTCAGGGAAGATGCCACAACAATCCTGGCTAAGTATAAGTAATAGAGGAACACTTCCCATTGGGGTGTGCTGCTATTTCTAAAAATGCTTGAAAATCAGTGTTAATATAGTAATGGAGGGAAAATCGTTTTCAGTTCTCAGGGTGATTGTCCAAGTACATGATTCGCTGTAAAAAGTTGGTTGCCATTTTTGTAGCTGTACAGTAGATCCTACTGTAGGTTACAGTTCATTGTAGGTAAACAGTAGAATCTACGGTAAATCTACAGTGGATTCAACTGTAAATCTATTCTACAGTAGATGCTCCTGTGTACCTTCACTAACTATTTAACTAAGTAAGTAATGCGGGAAGAGTTCTCATGGGGTGTATTGATAAAATCGGTGCCAATAATGGACGAAAATCGACTAAATCCTTGTAAAATAATCCCCCGATCCGATGCAGTTATAAGGTCCAATATACTCATAACGGAGTAATGACAGTTTGAAGAGAATTCGCATAATGTTATAGTTTTCATGGAAAGCGTCATTATTCATTGTGACGTCAAGAAAACTAAAACTAAACTGCTCGTTATATTATTCAATATGGTTATCAGAACTTTAGCAATGCTCTCACAATGAAGAAAGCCAAGGCCTCTCTGAACCTAATAGATCTTGCCGATTCCAGAAAGGTATGAAGGGGAATTGCCTAAACTAGTCTTGCTTTTAGAGATGCAGGCAGAAATGCTTACGCTGATGAGAGGACGTGTCACCTGAATACCCGGGCCCCCCAGGGAGGATCAACCAGACATGGGGTAATTATGGTGTGGAGGACAAGGCAGGGCTTGTTGTCACTTGAACACAGCCTTTTATGGCATTCCCTTCACCCCACCTTCAACAGGCGTCTTAAGGTAGGTTCACAGTTCTTATGTATATGTTTACAATCTAAATCAGACTTGCTTTACTTTTTCATCTGGCTCTCGCGATTTGGTATGAATTTGGAACAGCTGAGTGCAGAGGAATTATACATACACGTTTGGTATAACTGAGGTAGCTGGTTAAATTATCAACCGTTGAAATAGTTCCCTGGACTTCAGTGCTGACTTCTTACGGGCAATATGTAACAAATTGTACCCATTGTGGTAACTGTAATCAGGGCTTAGCCAGTACCAGATCAAGCAATGGACACCCACATCAGGCCTCCAGCTACACCCTCAGAAAACTACCCTCACCTGAGAGTCAGGCAGTGCCTGACCCTCAGGTGAGGGTAGTTTTAGCGACAATGACTCTCACCTTTCTGTGTGTGTACCCCGGCATACTGACCATACATTATGAAGTCGGAATGGGTAAATTTTACATATAAATAGTGCATTTTTAATCAACCAACCAGTTACTGGTATAGGGCCAATAGGACCTTACCATTTCATTATCAATTATACTGGTTAATTAATTGACGGAGTACCGTAGTTAAATCAGGAGGCGGACTAATTCCAAATTTAAAAAAAAGTGTGTTTCAGGTTACCCGACCCTACCTAGCAAAACAGGGCCGACCCTAGACATGTTTTATCCAATTTTGAAAAAGAAATTATATTTTTGGGTTATTTCAGAGTTAATTTGATCGTCCATGAGTCAACCCTGTTGTCGTCAAGTGGGCGCTGACGTTTGTGAGTCAATTTTTGGCTACTTTTCAGGCCAAAGTAAAAACATAATTAAAAGAAACAAAAAAATCTGACCTACCCTACCTAGATTTTCAGACTAATAACCTGAAACACACCTTTTTCTTTTTCTGGCCTAGCCCCCACAGATTGCAAATAGCTAACCGGGAGGGCTTCTGTGAATCTAGCCACCTGTCAGAATGGTAATTATTGTACGTGTAATCATTAGATGGATCGCTTGGGAGATGCTTACTTGCACAGTAGCCTATGGACATGTAGGAAGTCCTGCAAATACGCCAATATGCTCTGGGGAGTATCGTATACATGTGCAAACTCTCAATAAACATAGAGCGAGTGAACAGAGCCAGCTGATTCGGTAAAAGAGTCAGCAAATTACAGACTCTCACACTTCAGAACATGATTTATTATAACGGCCCAGTTGTAAGAGTCAATGTGTCCATGATTAAAGAGTCAAGGCTGGACTGCTTAGACTGTGGACAGGACTGTGTTATATATTGAGTAATATAACGCTGAAGTCTAATATACGAGTCAGGCTAATTGTGTTTCTTTCTCTGTGTGGACTACAACCCGTAGAGTAAGATTCCCTCTGAGGGGTGGGTTGTGTTGGACTGGACGATGGGTATGATTTAAAGGGAATCGCTGCAGAAAGCTGTGCTGGTGTTTGTCAGAAAAACGACAAAATTACATCAATGGCTTATGCTGCCCTCTGATGGCATATATCTATAAGATATGTATGAAACACTACCTCACCAGCTCCACACACTGAAACCGGAGTAAGTAGTATAGTGGTTCCCAGTGGGCACACAATTCTGTCCAACGTTGAATACACGTTAATTCAATATTGAATCAACATTGACAACCATTTATCAATGTTGATTCAATGTTCTGTGCCCACTGGGTTAGGCCTTCCACGTCTGCCTTCAAATCAGAAGGTCGGGTACATTTCTCCCGTAACCATAGTTAAGAGTTAGTTTTCAAGTGGCTTTCCCATAGAATTGGGCAACGTAACATGCCATTTTCTATTTCTATGCACAGTTATTTACAGATATCAATAGGGTATCTAGATCGTCTAACAAGTAGAAATTCCATTGTAAGGCCTAACTCTTGCTATCCCTGCAGCAGCCGTCGGCATGGACTATCCTGGCCTTGGCCTTCAATAGGGCGGGTGGGGGTATAACTACTTCTTTCCGTCACTGTGAATAATTATTGAAGGTCTTAATGAGACTTCACGTTTTACATTGAAGTGATGACTTTCGAAATATTTTGAGTCTATTTGAATTCAAATCCGATCCAATACAGTGCCAGTCCCTTTGAGTAGCAGGGAGAGCTGTGGGATGGGTAGGTATGTCAGGATAAAGCAGTTAGGACCTCGACCTTATTGGCAACTGGAGGAGGTAGGTGGCTTGGTGAATGTATGGCGGGGGACATACCTAAAAGGAGGCCCTCGGTGGGAGGGGTGGGGGTCAACGTTTTACAAACCTCTGGAGGGGGGGGGGCAAAACTAAATACGGTCCATTTTAACACTCGCGACCATGCAGCATTCCACATTCATATTTAGTTACCCCCTCCCCCTCCCCCAAGTACTCACTGGACCCGGGTGGTAGGGGTACTAAAATGGCATCAGAAGGGGGGGGAGGGTTCGAGAACAGAATCACCCCTACTCACCCAGCAAGTAATAAATTACTTCTCCCAATAGGTCCATGTTACTTTTTGGTTGGTACGTGAGAAGGCGCTCGGAGGTGGGAGGATGAGGGATGAAGGAGTGAGGGGGCCTGACAAGACAATTCCTCCGGGGGGAAGATTTAGAGAATTGAGGAAAAAGGGGACAGAGTGCGTGCAGGAGGTGAGGTCAAATACCTTAAGTAGGGTTTCGGGAGGTCAGTGCCCTACCGTATTCGACCTAATAAGCCCACACCCCCATGTTTGGGACGATTTTAGACCATAAAACGTCCAAAATGTGTCTAATTTTGAGCAAAGATAAACTTCTAACTACTAAAAATGTGTCTAGAATAATATGCTAAGTGCACTGTGTGCTTATTACATTGAATAAGATACTGCAACCGTAAAATAATTGGGGGAAAATTGGTTGCGCTTAATAGAATGAAATTTTGTTTTTGTTTTTCTAGCTTAAAATTATCTTTTAAACGCACTGTGCGCTTATTAAGTTGAATACTGTATGCAAATGGTTTCAACGATCGACTTTACATGTAAGGGTGTAGACTCTTGTACAGACATTTTCCCTACTTTCGTCTTTGTTTTGCATATTAGACTTTCCTCCTCCCGCCATTTTCTACAAAAGGGGTAGGGATTTTGTTAGAAAGTGACATAATATATGTTCTGTAACCATTGAGACCTTAACTCCAGCCCTTGACTTATCCCACTCTGGCTAGGATTTAACTAGATCCTCGATCTAAATCTCATCCCTAGTTAAGCAGCTTCTGCAAGGATCTCAAGATTTCCTGAATCCAAGCTAACATTTATCAAGTCCTGAATCCGACCCAAACCAATCTTTGACCCATGCCTCACGGCCACTGCTCCGTCCCAGCCTCCTCCTGGCTTAACCTACTCCTAGTCAAGTGTCGGATTAAGTCCATCCCGGTCTCTTCCTCCAGCTTCAAACGACCTGTACATAAAGCCCCTCGGGCCGTTCTGTAGGCAGTACACACCGCCGCCCTACAAGGACAAACCATAAGGCACAATCCCCTCCCGATCCCGCATAGGTATTGCCCAATGCGGAACACAGCTTAAACATAGCCCCCCCCCAACACACACACACTATGTACATCTCCACTATCCCCTACGACGGTAATGTCTCTGTTTTTGAACCTTGTCGTCCCTCAAGACTATTCTGAAACTAGGCTACTTCCGGTGGGACGCTGACTTGCTTTTTCACTTCCGGTCGATGGTGCGCCAAACTAAGGTGGGTCCAGCGGCTTAACCCAAAGCCCTATACTAGGGATGACGAACATTAACAGTTACTACTAGTATTCACATGATTAATGTATCTACCTGGCCTCTCAATTAGTTTTGTATTGTTTATTTCAGAGCACTTCTTCAATTGTGGTAGCTAGGATGACAAAGATATTTGAATTTCAGTTTTACCACCTGAGACTGTTATCAACCAAGCTTTCACCTCCGTGACCTTGTAACCCGAGCGTCATCGCTAGTACATGTACTTGGGATGCCTGGTATGACGCCCCCCCCCCTTATTTGCTGGGGTGGGGATGGGGGGGGGGGGGGTAAACACACAAGATGGCCTCTCAAATACGGCCGATGACGCTCTGGTTGTCCGAAGTCTAGGTGGGGCGGGATGAGCTTGCATTACCAGCTGCCGCCTGTACTTCTACACATGCACTTCTGGCGGTTCCCTTCAACCTGCATAAAACCAGCGACTGATGACCCCTGAGAGCAACAATATGGCGGCGCTCTCAGTTCAACCCGCTATTTCCCTATAGGGTGGTGTCCAAGGAGGGTGAGCAGCTCGGGTGGACACGAGCAGCTCAATATGTGGCCCTGTCAGTGACTCTTAACCTGTGCTGTGCACTGGGCGTGTGGAGTAGGGGGAGGGTGGGTGGGAGTCGGCAAGCAGTGCGCCCCTCTACTACTATAGCCGTTCACATTGTACACATGCAGGTCCCACTATAAACGTGATTTATGTAGTGAAATAATGGTAGAGTAGACGGGGATGGATATTAATGTATTAAGTTCAGAGTGAGATATGAATCTCATGGTTTACGTCGGTAATGTTAACAACCAAACGGGGTCAGTGGAGCTGAGAGGGGGTGGAGGCAAAAATGTGTTAGCCCCCTTATTATTCTGAGAGTGACTTCAATAACATATCCGCATGCCCGCCAAATTGCATCCCCACTGTGTTAAAGTGTCAGTGTATTGCCCAGCTGGCGCAACTGTTCCCTTACTGCTGGGTCCTGGGTTACGCCCAGGTGATCTAGTATGTATGTATCAAAGCTGCATACATTAAACTGGACTATTCCAAAGTGCATTGAGGCATGCATAGAGGCAAGAAATCCGTACCAGCAAGGGGTGAGGGTACTCATACATGCTGGGGTCATGGCTGAGTAGTGTTGGTAGGTGACTGCACCTCTGCATGTGACCTGTTGGAAAATCTAGCCAGTGCAGCTCTGAACCCGACATTCTGTGCTATGAGAGAGCTATGGGGTTCTTACTGTTCGGTTTAACACATGTTTAACATGGGTTACCTTGGGTGCCAACTCATAAACTAAAAACATTCTGTGAGTAGTAAATTATGTGTTTAACACATGTTTGCTGAAATCCCGTAAAACAAGTGTTTTTAACATGTCTTTATGTTATTCTTTGGTCTTGTTTCCTGGGATATATGAAATCATTCAAAACCTTATGAACTGAGAAATATATGACCACTCAAACATCAGTGAGTATTATCCGTAGTACATATTGAATATGCTTCTAAACTGGTGTTAGCTGCTGGTGCTACTGATGAGACCACAGCTATCAAAAGGCTCGTTTTTTAGAAAACATTTGCTGTACCAAAGTTACATGACACAAGTTATAAAGGAGTATTCCACCAGTTTTATACTAGTGTTTAATACTGGTGTTTTACTTGTGCTCTTGTCAAAAAACATGTGTTAAACATATCATCCTTTGTATCATTATGCACCCCATACAAGTACACCTGAACGGGCCTGCCTGATCACTAATGGCCCTTTGGTAACTGACCGTGACCTGGTCTTTAGCAGAGATTCGAGTTTCCCCTGCTCCTACACCACAGGGCGGGTCTGGGAGGCAAACACAAGCCACCATGTGTCGGGTAGCTTCACCATGACAGTACCAGTAAATTGCAGATTATTTATCTATTGCACATGGATTGTAGTGGTCCGACATTTTCGGTATAATATTGTACATTTTGTACATGTATGAGAGAGTATTGATCGTCCCAATATCTTTAATGCTTTACAATGTGTTTATGCCCCTGTAACTGGCTGGGATATGGTTCAGATACCTTATAAAGCAGCCACCACGAGTCATATGTAAGGGAGTGGTCATTTAACAATACAGGGAGTGAATGGTAGGAACTTTAGATGAGTTATGGTTATGGTCAGGTGCGGTGGGTTCTACAAATAAAATACCCCACACAAGGTCTAATCAGGCATATCTCCATGCAGAGGTAATCATGACAAAACACTCAAATGAAATGTAAGGGAGAGCTCATTTTCTTGACAGGACGGGGGAGGGTGTAAATAGCTCTAGAGCCATAGCACTACAATATAAGTATAAAACGTAATTATTGGTATAAGGAACACACATAATTTTTTAACACAGTATTATCCCAAGATTTCCTGTGAGATAATGATTTATGTTGATGGATTCTATACAGTTAGTCCCCCCTCCCCCACACACACACTGTTGTTAAAGAATGGCCACTCCCTAAGGGTGCTCATACTCAACTGCTGCAGGCAGGCCATTACAGGTAGCTGCTCCTCACCCACGGCCCAGTACGCTAGGGTTGAGGGGAGGGAGGGCTGAAGGTCTCTGTAGTTTGCATACCATGGCCTGTGCTGACCTGTGGGCGGGATCTACTATGCTGTAGGCGGGATCTACTATGTAAAACAGGGTCAAAGGTAGCCTAAAACGGCCAGCAATGGCCGACAAAGCCACGTATATACTGTCCCTTTAAGAAAATGACCACCTCTTTGGTAATAGTGTAGGAGGCTTTTTGCAATTCAGATGAAGTGATATTTATATGAGTCAGATGAGGTGCTATTTATCGGTACATCCAGTCCATAATTATACGGTAAGAGTGATTTATATGACAAGACAATAGGTGTATGTAGGTAGAGCTTTATAATCATCTATCCACAGCAGCATCGTTAATCGAAAAGCTTCTTCGCTATTAATTTACAGAGTAATTTATCTGAAGGTGACGTTTAAAATTACTGACTGTTGACTTCTCCTATAAGTGAGGCTTAAGCTGTTTTATTGATAATAAACACCATATGCTAAATCTGCATTGACTCCATGTGCCCGCAACGTTCACCGAGAGGCATATATTAGTGAAGTATTGAGACAGCGTTGGTGTGATTTATTCGAGAGAGGGATTAAACATTGTGTCAGGATATTATTTTCCTCGAACAGCGCAATTAAATAATTTACACCATTTCTCAGATTCAGAGTAACTTGACTAATGATTGAGTGCGCGCTGGGGTTTCATATGAAATGGCCTTAAAGACAAATTAATGCACAAGTTGTTCTCATGGAAGTCCTAGAAAGATGCCATCCCTTACAACCATCATCCACTGGACTGTAATCGGACGAATTTAAATAAGAAAATGTATTAGCGTATCCACCGTAGATCAACAGTGGACGGTGGCCATTATGGCGACATAGGCCGCAATCTTTTACGCATCAATTTGCAATAAATCAAGTGACATCCAATATCACTCCAATAACTATAACCTCCTATAACTATAACCACTGAGCATGAAAAAGGTGTGCATGATCTACCACCCGAATCCTAGCCACAATGTGTTCCCCCTGCGTGCAAATATTTGGTGATAATAACTGAGGTTATACCCGCGCCATACTTCACTTTTCATATGCTACTCGCTTCCGGGCCGCGGTTCTCCGCGCGTTCACCGCTCTTCTCATATACTACTCACATACGGGTGCGCGGGTTCCCTGTGCCCCGGAGGGTAGCTAACGGGCCGTGAACTTGTAACCACTGCCTATTGGAACCCTCCAGTGGCTCAGTTGATTCTTGTATCGGGTGATTTACAAGTCATGTCTCACATAAAGCCCATCCCAATACTGAACAGGTTTATTAGAATAACGGAGGTACGCACCAAGTAGAGAGTTAGGGGTGTTATCAAGGGATGTAGGCGTATATAATGTAGGCCTACGTGTAAGCAAACACAACCTGTTTGGGAGATATTAAATTTTGTTTAGAAAAATCTGAGTGTAGATCTCCACGTGGGTGGATCTGGGTATATTCATTGAACCGGAGCAGAAGAAGGATTATGTTTAATTGATTAAATGACTTCTATAGCTATTGAACAAGGGCGAAACATGGGCTTTCAGTGGGCTCGCTGTCGCAGGTGACATTCAAAAATAAGGGCTAAGCTAACTGCCTGAATGTGCCGAGAGGTATGTGTATAGAGGCAGACTATGAAAGTTACCATTTGCAACGTGGCCATTGTGCACATAATGTAGAAGCTCTTCTAAGGAACAACCCCTCTAACTGAAAACCGCGATGTGTAATCTCTGTATTCCGGAGAAACAGTGGAAACCCTATAGATAATGTAGAAAATAAAACTTCTATGTGAGTCGCTCTGCTGTCGCTATTCCCACGCACTGCAGATAACCACAGCACTAAAGAGCTACAAGACCAATGACACGATCTGCGAAAGGGGACCTTAGTGCGCGCTAAGGTCCTTAATTCCCCATTCACCTGAAAATGTATGTAGCCTGTGATTTCTGTCACTGCTATATGTCACAAGCATAGAGACTCGTTATCAATGTTGAAAAAAGTGCGTTATCAATGTTGAACAATGTGTGCTATCAATGTTGAACAATGTGTGCTATCAATGTTGCACAATGTGCGTTATCAATGTTGAATGGTATGAATTGATTCTACTTACTCTGAAGGACCTGATGTTGGCTCCTTGGAACTCCCTTCGGCCACTGAAAATAGACATGAGAATAGATGATGCTATGACATTCTATTAATCTATTATTCAGGGTTGTAAGTACGTCCGTGGTGTGTCCTTCGGCAGGCCTTCCCTTAATATCCTCACCTCACTGACCATTTTGAATATTTTACAAAATCGTCTTTGTATACACATAATTGAGTATGAGAGGAGTGTATCATGAACATTTATACAGAATCGTTGATTTGCTTTGTATTAAAGTTTTCATTGATGTCATGTAAGTAAGGGGTGGGGAGAGTACATATGATAGTGCACTTGTATCCTCCAGTTATCTTATATTTTCACATTGCCAATCCCTTTGGGAAATACTTGGCACGAACATTGAGATTACGGACTTTATGACTATTAATGTTCGTGGAGGGAGATTAAAATCCAGATATAAGAGGAGTGCCGACATAATATTCAGCAGGTTACGCCCTTTCATTCCTTACATATCCCGGATCCCATTTAACCAGGACGATGACATCAGTCCTTTTATTGGAAATTATATCACCCAAGAGATATTTACATCAGCATCCAACTATACATTTCATTTTTGTACTAATATCTGCTCTATTATACTGGCTCTAATTTTATGCTCTCTTATTTTTCTGTACATTTTTCAGTCATTACGATTTCTGAAGTGTGTATAAATAGAGATACCGTCTATGATCTGGGTCGTCATGTAGGCCCCTACATGTATTAGCACTTATATATAAACGCCACCGAAAACAAAAATAAAAATACACCAGTCCGTGGATTATTCCGCTTGATTAGTTTTGAGAACTTGATTCTATCGGACGCTGCGGCATAACCATGTTCATATACGGTGTGGTTACCTCCCGTTTTCCTGTGACCCTCACCAAAGCAAAACCATAGAAGATTATAAAAGAAGACATGAAAAAAGTAACCTACCTGCGACAGCGAGCACACAGAAGGCCCATTGTATAAAGTATTGGTGGCGCATGGTGCAGGATCGACGCGATGTTGCCGCTAAAACTGATAAAAGTCGGCTGCTTCGCGGCCCTCAATCCGTCCCCTTTCTACTAAATGCTCCGCGCTCCCTGTCTCATTCTTCTCGCTCCCCGCGCGTTCTTCCGGACTTGTTTAACTAACTGCTGTGACACAAATGAGAAATGCGTAGCGTGAGATCGGGTGTGTAAATGGCTGTATCTTGGACCTGAGACACTTCCGCACCGTGTTCCTTGCTACCTTGCTATAAGTGCGTCCGTCGTTGTGGCGTTACGCAACTCAGAGCGCGTTGCCTTAACACCAATCCTCGCCCACCTACTTCGCGCACACCACCCCCACCTAGCGGCCAATCACCCACGTCATCAATCACGTGATCCAGCCCAGCTGCGCGCGCATGCAGCTCCCCTTGAACTTGAAGACGCAGACACAACACAGTGGTGGTGCCTAGCGGGACAATGGTGAATCAGTGGCGGCAGCGCGGATGGGAGGATAGAATAGTTTGTATCCAAATGGGCAGGCCGGATCTGACTGTGGTCGCGGCCAGGCGCTAGGGATTATGGGAGTTGCTCAGGATCCTTTATGACTTAGCTGCTCATGTTACCCCCTTAAAGGGAGCAGCTCGCCCTATGCAGCAGCATATGAGAGCAGTTCAAAGGCGGTCTAGGTCAGGCTAACCCCAACCTCGTTTGTATAGCGTAAAAACGATGGTTAACCACATGGTTCCTTGCAGACCGCACCATGTAGTAGACCTGTTTATTCATTTTTCGCAGAGAATTTTATATAAACCTTCGATTAATTATTATTACCAAGATTCAGCTTACTATCTGTCTAAATATATGAATGTGAATACATCCAATTAATGCATATTTGTCGCTATTGGAGTAGATTATTAACGGCAGCACTGTTTATTACATCGTAGAGATCGATTGAGTAAGAAAGGAACAATTATGGAATAATTGAATTGGAAATGAAGAGGTAAACCGTATACAAGTATCAAGGGAATTGGAGGCAAGAGAACAAAAAAGGCAATGACAGGGGAGAGAAGAGAAGAAAACTGGTGGACACAATAGCTATGAGAATGATGGATATATCCATACTGGACAAAATAAAAGGACGAAGTCCATTAATTGAGAGCAAAAGTCGGGCTTGAATAGGAAGGGAACCACGAGCCAATATACTCGGTACAATATAATTACACAGGAGAAGTCACCCCATACACCGTTACTAATGGCATTAGGTCACAGGAGGTGTGAACAGTGAGTTAGTAGCTAGCCCCGATGGCAAACATGCCCGCTGGTAAACATCTGGTTATGGACTGAGAAGGGGAATCATCTGCTGACCAGATTGATTCAATTCCTCCTGCCCCGCCCCCATTGGATGCTGCCTATCACCATGGTAGGCACTGCATGCAAACCCGCCCACACAACTGCTTCTGCTAACCCCCTCTCACCTCCCTCCATCCCCAATACCACACTACCCTCCCTTCTCCCTGCCATTTGATGCATTTCTGTCCCCTCTGTCTCTATCTGTCTGTCTGTCTATCACTGGATACATGGAGTGTATCCCTATAGCTACAGATGCCAATGCTGATGACACTGATTGGCCAATTCTGGTTTTGCCTTTGCTATTCCCTCCAGTTCACTCCATAGCAGCAGGCCGTGCTTTAAATTGATATGGCGGGGTTTTATATTATCATTGTGTGTATCACGTGGTGCTTAGCATACCGACATAGAACCCTAAGACATCATTAGTTTCAAAGGTGTTTGTTAGATATGCAATTACAAACGCATAATTACAATGCTAGGCGTATTGCTGTGCTGCCACCAAGATCTCTTTTAAGTATTTTGCCAAAGAACTTGCTGTAGATACAACAACACAGTCATCCCGGTGTTGGGATGGGGGTATACATAAGGCTTTGAAATGGATACACTTTTCATTATTACTCATATAATGCGATCTGTACACGGTATACGTTTCGTCTTTAATACATGTATGTGAGTGTACAGCATAGGCACATGGATTTGCCATCCATATAGGTTCTGAGTAGGGTAGATTCACCACTTTCGGACACTCATTGGCAGTGCAAACGTGATTCATTGTCTCTGAGCTACAGTTCTCTTAATATTCCACACTTTCATCTCAATGAATATGGGGAGAAGAGTGTCGGAACATTATAGACAACTATCTAATAACGTACTTTATTATGTCATAATATGAAATGTTCCTCATTAGAGTTGGGAGATTTTATGCCCCAATTTCACCTGATGTCGGACACTTTGGATTCCCATTGTTATGTCAAGCAATAGTGACAAATTTCTCTTGCTATGACAACAAACATGATATAATTTATGCAGTGTTTGAATATTACTTAAGATCCTAACATATTTACATTTAAACCATTCGTTTAGCACTATCAAGTTTTTCCAATATGGAAAATCTTTAAATACTTCCTTTATAATAAGAAAACTATTCTCATACATGGAATTTTAAGATGTACCGGGTACATGAGTAATAGGGGGGCTCATACCCTTTACTTGCAGAGTAACTGCTTTGCATTCTCCCATATTCATAGTAAAGGGAAAACACAGTGGACAGTGATGTCCGTCCCATGGTGAAATTTCATCACAACTTTGAAAGGTCTGCAAACATAATTTTCTGGAGATTATTATGTTTTTTTTAAACTATATCATACTTCAGAATACACATACCTGCCCATCTAGGTTCATTATATTGCCTGGGTGTAGATATTATGGGGAAATTTAGCATCATAGCAAACCTGTCCGATATGGGGTACCAAATAATTCTACAAATAAGATATGAGCTCCTAACCACAGAACAGGTCTATTTCAGTGCATAATCACACACAGATAATTCGTATTTGCCTACTTGTCATGCTACTTATTGGTAAGAAGAATGGTTCAATTTTACTATGATACTCATACACAGGGCACAGAACCTATTATATATCATGACTTTTACTGCTAAAAGTGTCCGACTTTAGGTCTGTGTCAGTCTTTGGCTGAATCTACCCTATGCTGTCCCTATTATCATCTTTTTTAGGTTTGAAACGTTTTTTTTTAACCAAGATCGCAGATTAGTAATGGGTGGAATTTATTGTAATAGATGGTGAAACCTTTGGTTCTTTGCTCTTCATTATGTTATACACATTTTATTTACATTTTATTGTATAAAGATGATAACTATGGAATGCGATTTTTAAAAAGGAAAATAAAAAAATACAACAATATACAGAATGGGTGTCTACTAGTAGTTTGGAAATCAATGTTGATGTCGACAAAGGCCAACGATAGAAAAGCCGTCGGAGGCGGAGTGTATGAAGGACACATTTATGTGCTTACGTATCTACTTATATATAATGCGATATCGATAATTGATAATCGAGGGACGCATTTATTTATCTTTGACCTTGTATGAAAGTCACATATTTTATCTAATGAGCAGTAAAGGAAACAACCTTAAATACAGGCAAGCATATTGCTCAGAGCAACGGCATATTCCTGTAATGATGTAAATGAAAGGTTGTTCTGAAAGTTTACCGATTGACTAATAATGCTGAGGTAGTCAAAGGGATCTCAAGCTATGACTATGAGTGTGTCATCTACATTACCTTGTACATTGTGATAGGTGATTGCCTTTGTATAGGGCATTAGCGAGATGATCAGTGGGCAGCGCCATTTCCACTGGTCCTAGGTCTATTCCCAGTACTCACAGCAACCAGCTTAGCCAAATCTCGTGGCCGAGATTAGGGTACAAGCAGGGTGCAGGTATTGTGAATAGGTTGTACTTGGACACTCCTAATGTCACCTGTGTCCAGTATAGTGTAGTGGTTAGCACTGTGGATTTATGATGCAGAGTACCTGAGTTCAATTCTCTTCCAGGCAATGCCTGGTAATCAAATTCATAAGTAAAGCAATTTTGGAAACAGAATACATTATTCACAATACTAAAGAAAATTTAGAAATATATATTTAAAGGACATACTGCTATTTGGCCTGGTAGGGATTTGAACTTGGGCTCCCAGCATTATGAGTCCCCAGTGCTAACCACTACACTATCCTGGACAAGGTGATACAAGCATTGTCCAGTAACAACCTATTCACAATACCTGCACCCTGCTTGTACCCTAATCTCGGCCACGAGATTTGGCTGAGCTGGTCCTTGCAGAGCAAAGGGTTATGACTGTTAACAGTGGTCCAAAAGGTGGAGCCACTGTATCTCGCTAATGCGGAATACACTATACTGTAGAAACTACTGTAGGCCTATGTGTACAATGTAAGTAGAATTGAAACAGTAGAATTGACTGTAAAGCTTCAGTAGATCCTGTAAAACCGTGCACATAAATACTATAATTAGGGTACAGAGCTCAGTTGGATTTTGTCAAAATGTTAAATAACATATTCACCCCCCCCTCCACTGCGGCCTCAATGATAGGACCTCTGCGATACCTACCTGAATCCTCTCCACCTTCCCCTAACATTAGCATGTTATTAAGTTGGTAACAAGGTAAAGCACAAGGTAACGAGGGCTCGGGATAGTCAGGATCTCGCTCCACTGTAATTGTGCATGTAGCTTAGCTCTAATTTCTGTAGCACATGGTCTCGTATCATAACCAGAGGCAAACAGGCGAGCAATAGTCCATATGAGAGATACCAAAACAGTAGTGTCTACAAGGTGTAGAGATAATTAATCTCTTGCCCTGTTCTGTAGAGACAACCATCGGCTTCTCTAGTGAGAAGTGGCTCGTCACTATATATCTGGTCCTCATGATGGGACATGATGGGGTCCCACTAGGGATCTATTATATTAAAGTAGGATTAAGCATCACTAGGGTTGATGTCTAACTACCCTGGGAGTTTATTTAGTAGCCTTATGTTAGAGTTATGACATTCCATTTTCACCTAATAGTCTCCTTTGAACTAATAGGTGTATAACTATTCTCATCTTCTCTCATCCATAAGGGCACACGCTATCACCCTCACCATCAGTGAGATATATATGTGTCCTGTCATGTGTTCAGTCATTCGTTATGTGTAACACCAACATTGCCCCACCTACTACTGGGAATGGAGCCTTCAGAACCCAATGTGGCTTCTCTAAAGGGAGTCAGATTGAGCTATACTATTAAGGAGGAGAAGGAGGAGTCTACAGCTGCAGAATAGTAGAAAGGAACCGAAAGAGGAAAGGGACAGACGTGAGATGTGAAAGATACTGGGTAGAGAGGAAGAGGCCCCCATCATATTGCCCCCGCCTTTTCCTTGACCACCGCACCCCTCACCCTTAAACAGGGGCAGACCAAGTATTTCTGAAAGGGCAGGTGAGGTAAAAAAGAAAAAGAAAGAAAACAGGGTATAGAAAATTATGAAAATGGTTTAATCTGATTATTTGCGTGAGCTTCATGTACAAAAGATATATATATATATACAAAGCGTCACTGACTCCAAAATGAGCCCCTTAATTATAAGCCTTTCTATAGTACGTCTATAGCTAGGCACTGCCAGGCTGCACTAAAGTAAAGGCGTATTTTTTAAGGCAGTGGCTCACTTTATTATCTCTATGGTCACAAACAATATGGAAGACTTTCATGGCCGTGGTGTAGAGATGAAATCTTACCTGCTTGGCCAGTAAACATTAAAAACAAACAACAATATACAACATGAAGTTTAGTTTGGAGTGAAGCTCTTGGTCGATCCTTTCGGACTAGCGATGTGTAGATTGTTTTGGTTGGATACTTGCACATTCTTCTACTAAAAATTCGGGACCACTAAGCCCCCATGCTTACAATATTAACACATCTTTGAATCAATCCCATACTTAATTGTGAGTTTTCAGGCTGAAATCGCCAATCCCAGATGAAATGAAAGCAGCCTGCATTAAAACCCAGGGATTCCGCCTTAGCAAGATGACCAGTGTGCCGCGCCATTTGCAATGGTACCCCTCTGTATTCCCACTGGTCTCCAACAACCAGCTCTGCCAAATCTCATGTTCGAGATTAGGGGTCAAGCAGGGTGTAAATGGATTGTAACTGGACAGCACTCATATCACCTGATCCAGGATAGGGTAATGGACTTATAATTAAGGGGCTCATTCAAATAATCAAAATAGACTGTGGACTCATGATGCAGAGTAACTGAGTTCAATTCTCTTCCAAAATTTAGAAATATATATTTAAAGGACATACACTTATTTGGCCTGGCAGGGATTTGAACTTGGGATCCCAGCATTATGAGTCCAAGATGCTTACCGCTACCCTATCCTGGGGAGAAGATATATGAAATGTCTATCTACAACCCATTCCTAGTACACTAACTCTGGTTTGCACCCTAATCTCGGACACGGGATTTGGCTGAGCTGGTCCTTGCAGAGCAAAGGGTCATAATTGGTACCAGTGGTACACAAGGTGGAGCCACTGTATCTCGCTAATGCGGAATAAGACTGACTTCAAAATCTGGTAACAAATTGGTTAGGGACCCATGTAGGTCCTGGCACAGGTCAGCCAACCATTGTTATAAGTAAGCATGTCTTAAGTAGGTAACAATGCAAGGCAATATAACCTTATTGTATGAACGCACTCTACAATCTCTACAATCTGGGACCACACGTATATTGCATTGCCCTACAACAATTAGAATTAAGAGGAGTTAGAGCATCACATGCTTACACATTGTTGCACCACTACGTATAAACATGTAGTATAAGTGGACGGGGCCGCCGGCCAGCCATAGGCAGGTACACAGGCTACCTACCAGTATTGTGAGATGATTGACATAGCCTAGAGGTGACCAAACGAAGGGTAATGAGAGTTGCCACACCCACAGGAGGGGGTACACAATTAAGCTACCTAAGAATACAGCCCTTTATGACAGTCTCGATATGGGTAGACACACACGACTTGAGCCAGATGTAACATTATTGCATGAATTGATATTCCACATAGGTCAGTATGACAGATAGGTCAGTACTGACCTCCCTTTTGTTGTCAATAAAAGCTACTATTATTATCATTATTATTATTATTATTATTATTATTATTATTATTATTATCATCATCATCATCATCATTATTATTATTATTATTATTATTATTATTATTATTATTATTATTATTATTATTATTATTATTATTATTATTATTATTATTATTATTGCCAATTATAATGTATAAGGGTCACTCACAGTGCCATGACCCTGGGGGACAGTGTCAGGGTGTTTTTGCACTTCCAGCCCTGGTACCCGCCTAGCTATGACCCTACTGATGTACTATAATAACCTCTGACCTGTTAAACATTAAATCAGACTTCACAAGAACTTCTCTTGATTCAGTGATCCGTATTGCATTTACATTAGGCAGAACCTCACTATCTATTCGGCGTTCTACTCCCACCACCCACGCTGAGAAGATTTCCTGGGTGGCCTCAAGTTCTATATGAATGCCCTTAAATCCCAATGTCACTCCAGTCCAGGTTTGGATATTGGTAACATCAGTCTTGCCCTTTTTGTGCTCTGTAATTCAATTGCTCCTATGTAGTTATAACATTTTGTTCTATTCTTGTATTCATGCATTTATAATGCTTTTCTGGATATCTCTGAATCAGGTTAATAGAAACATCATAACCTTTTCGAGTATCTTACTCTCTCCTCGTCACAATTGTGAGATAAGTGAATTCCCGCATGTTAAGGTCAAATCCCACAACGCGAAAAATGGGCCAGAAAATGTTGATTATTGACATAAAAACAAGGGGCAACTATTGCCAATGTTGTAAATCGCAACACTTGCCCCATGATCTTATGCCTCTATAACCAACCGATATCGGCTAAGTGATCAGGATTTCACAATAAACTACATTTTACAACTCTCATATAAAGACCCTTATACACACACTGTATCGTAGCAAAACATGGGTCATCTATATTGTCACCATAATTATATAATCTTCAAGTACTTAGCAATACGGCCATCCTTCCCTTCATCCTCACCTTTTTTTCACCCATATAGGGTAGGTTCACCACTTTCAACCGGTCTGATCCATGTTTTTTCATGAGCTACCTTTCAGGTCTAATTGCTCCTAGAGTATTTTGTGCATATCCTTCAGGATTGGACCAAACTTTAGGTTATGCTCTGGAGAATAACATTCATGATGTCTTACAAAGCCTCATATCAGTTTACAATATTTAATTCCATGATTTATCAGAGTATTCAGAATTGCCCCATTTCACCCTAAGTCAGCCAAAATGCACCTTGAGTCAGCCATATTACAACCACCGGAAATATGTGGAATAAACCAGTAATCTCCAGATTTTCATCAAGGGATTGGCTGACATGAATGCATCAATATATTACAACTAACAATAGAGAAGAAAACGATTTATTGAATATGGAATAATCAAGACAAAGTCAGTACTGTACCTCAGGTGAATACAACTGCATTATGAGCTATCAATACAAGCAAATATTACTTGTATGAGCAACGAGGACTAAATATAACATTATAGATATGCAGTATAGAGTTCTTTTCAATATATCAGGGGCTCTCACCCCCTTTCCCCCCCTCTTTTTGCGTTTCACCCTTGCCCTCTATACACTACACAAGTAGTCCTGCTATCCTTAACCCTCTAGTGGAAGAGGGTATTCTGGGAGGAGGAAGTATTCACAAGGGTAGGGGGAGAGTTCTTAGACAAAAATTCAGGGTGACAGAATTCCAGGGGGGATTCCAGAGAAGAAAATTGCATGGTTGACTTAGGGTATGAGGTGGCTGACTTAGGGTGAATTCATGGCTGACTTAAGGTAAAATGGGTACACCTTACGAAATCAGTCCTAAATATAATTTAGGAAATTAATTTTGCTCAATAAAGTCATGATTTGTGTAATTTAGATACATATCCAGCTAACAAAAGCGATAAACTCTGTGTATGAAAGGGACAAATACTTCAAATCAACTACCAAAGAGTACGAACAGTGGAGAGATTTTCATTCTCTGTTTGTCAAACCAGGTCAAACAGAGGTACTTCTGACAGATTCTACAGTAGGAAAAAGAGTGATGATGTGGATGCAATGTGCAGTATATATTTGGAAAACACTTCAATTCTTAAATCAGTGGGAGTTTATTGTCACCAGATGCATACTGAACTTGTACTTTCATGTCAAAAGTGGTTGACTCAAGGTATGAGTTTGACTTAGGGTGAACCTACCCTAAGCTTGCTGAATGCACTGATTTAAGACCTGCACTATTGATCCATTGTACTGAAATGACGACTCAAGGAAAATATATGTGATTGTTTTTTCCCTTACTATTGTATTTTACCACAGGGCCAGACTCAGGAAAAAATGAGATGGCAATATCACTTGAGGCCTGGTTGTGATACAATTTTCTCATAAACCCATGCGCGTGATTTAGCATGTTGACGTTAGCAACGGACGTTTCCCCCTAATCAACCACCCTTATTTCATTTTCATTTATCTAAATTAAAAAACTGCCATTGCATGACTCCGGATAGATGGCGGGTCGAAATCGACTGTTTTTCGGGTGAGTTAAATATCAACTGTCCTAATAAATCATTTAACAACAAAATATAGTAATCTATAGTAAACATGTTTGGTGAATGCCGGTGGGTGACATTAGACAGGTGTCTGCATGATAAGGTGACAACAGCCAGTGACAGCACCTGCAGTATTGATATAGGTGCTTCCAGTAACATGTGTTTGTCAGTCAAAACCCACTTACTATATCAAGCTAACCAGACATTGGTACACGCAGCTATACAGCTATCTTGTACTATCTTGGCACTGACCCCTAGATTCAGGCTGTGGCAACCAACTACGTCCAGTTATAGCTAGAGTCTACTAGAGAGGACCCTCACCTGGATGAAACTGTAAACAGATAATTATAGGTCGGAAATCAGCCGAGTTTGTTGAGGGACAAAAATCTCGGCCTACTTTTTAATGTACAAACACTGGATCAGCACTCAGTGGGTGTGCATAGTAATTGACATATTCTTAGATATCTTAATATTTTGAACAGAAACACTAAGTTTTATCTCGATAGCTTATCTAGCAATCTACTCTGGGACTGTTCATTCGAAATAAGACCTTGCCCCCTTATGGCATGACGCCATGGTTGCTTTGACAATTGTGTTGCTCTGACAACTGAAAATATACAGTTGTTATCATGGAACATGAACATAAAGTTGCCAAACTGAGTTCGTTTTTAGCTTTGCAGGACCATGTGATATTTTGCATACTTCACTATCCATTACATATCATATCTACTTTCCTTGCTATAAGGTGAACAATTTCTATGTATGTCGCCATCAATGTTAAGCGGAGGAAATTTCTACACCTCGAAATTAGATGTTTGGCATAATAGAAGCCGCGAAGGGCTAACCCTTTTAATAAATCAATCCCTCCCCGCATGACACCTTACCCTAATCCCTATTGCTAATGTTAAAGGATTACTTAAAATTGCATGTTGACAGCAAATGTTATTTTCCACAACGTAACAGTTGACATCAAAAATCCACTGAGCATCCTTAATGTTGTATATATGAACCCATATAATGTTTTGGAGTTAAACTCTCGAATTCTCAACAGTGGCATATTCATTATCGATAGGAAGACTAATGATGGTAAGCAGAATTTGGACCACTTGAACGCATGGATCGACATAACATAACATGCCGTTTCCATTATTATACAAAAAGCAAACCTAGTTGATGCTGGCATGTTGCTGTTGGTAATAGATACCTTGTTTTTTCGAGATATTTTTAGAATGCGTAGGATGATGAAATCTTTCATAATTATTCCTTTTTTTCTAGTATACAAGAAGAGGCCAGGTGCTTGGTGTATCACCTTCCCTGTGCCCATAACCATTTAAGGACGGTGAGAGTAGTACTATAACCCTTTGGGGTTGGCATGATGTTTGAAGGCAAAACCGACATATTAGTGTTGCTTCCACCTATTGTGCTGACAAACGGTCAGAGTGTAAAGGACACTGTGCTGCCCTTGTTGTTAAAACATGCATCACTCCCTAATAGCAAAGTTGGAACAGGTCTAGTAAATTGTACCACTCTACACAGAGAAAAGAAACAGCGTTAAAATGGAGTCCAGTTGGCCTCCAGAATGACTCCCCTCTGTAGGGGAGTCTAGATCGCCTAAGGGAGCCTAGGTGACTCTCTGGCTGGGCTAAGGGAGTCACTTGGGGGAGTCATATAGCTCTCTGGGTCATATGACTACCCCAGGTGACTAGCTTAGGTCAGCCAGAGAGTCACCTAGGCTCCCTTAGGCGACCTGGACTCCCCTAGAGAGGGGAGCCATTCTGGAGGCAACCTGGACCCCCTTTTGACTCTGTTTCTTCTCTCTGTGTTGGGTAGGTGCTAAGGCAGTCCACGTAAGAAAGGGTGCGGACAACTTGCTTCTGGAGGCAGATACGCGAGGATCAGAGGGGAAATATGAAAATAAAACTAATATTATAAGGAATTTGGAATTCTAACGCGATTTTTCATCAACTAGAACCTATTGTAAAAGCTGTTGTGTGCGTATCTCGCTAGGCCTAGATCAAGTAAGGGTCACTCCCACTATTTGAATTTATAAGTTATTTTCTATTCATATGCCCCTGTAGCATTAGCAGCACAATAGGCTATGGTGCAGATCTCGTCGTGTGAGGTGCCTCGCCTCCCGCATATATACTGCATTTAATGCATTGAATGGAATGATCTTTATACAGGGCAATGTATTGTGCATAGTGCGGATACATAAGTAGCTCCGGGGTACAAGAGGAGGCCTGCAATGCTGCAATATAAAAAGATGAACAAAATTCCTTCGACCATTCATGTCCAGCTTAATAAAAGGCCAACACCGACTTAAGGTGATCTATAGCCCAAATCCCACAACGCGGGAGAGGGCAGATTTTTTTTATCAGGGAACCTGGCTCACTATATATACAATGGTAAGAAAATGGTGATGGTGACACCCTGGTGCTCACAGGGTGGTCATATGTGATCACCCAGGGTGCTCACAGTGACCACCTTACGAAATGACCATTTTTTGTGTTAGTTAAAACCACACATACATTATTGTCATCATGGGATCTCTTATGCACCTATTTCCATTCGGACACATGTCTGAGACAGTACAATGTAAATAATCATGAATCACAGATTTACTTACAGTGGCTTGTCCTCAATGCCAATGTCAATCTCAATGCAATCTGTGAACTCCCTGTAGTGAGCTGGACCTAGATGTAGTCACAGTGAACGCCCTATACTCAAAATGTTCATACCAATTTTCCACGTTGTGGGATTTGGCCTTCTGATGGGAACTCTCTGCGAATTGGAAATTTGTTGCGATTTGGGAAGATCCCTCTAAATCACTACATATATACGTAACTACAACTGTGAGTTGTAACTGCAAGGAAACTGTTGAAAATTATGCTCAACCTGACATCTACCCCCGGTACTTATTGTGATGTTTCATCTTCCTTAACCTGATATTCTCTGCAAATTCTATGAATCCCAAAGGTCTGATAAAGAAGGGGCACTCCAGACTACTTTTCATGACTGTATAAAATGTAATAAGGAATGATGATGGTTTAGAGTCTATCATCTAACTGAGTATGTGCCCATAATCCCATATAGAATAAATGTGCCTGCAATACCATAGAATATGGGACTACAATCCCATGAAATTACAAGAGGCACTAAAACATATTCTGAACTTAAGTTGAGCAGCCATTGGATCAACATTCATGAGGACCTATAATGAAACCTAGGATCAAGCAGTGGGCCTTTAATTGAATTAGTTGCATTCATTTTAGAATATAATTATGCAATGACTATGTATATTATTATGTCAAATAGTGCTTAGGGTTTCCATCATCATATTAATGGCCTGTTGTTCCACAGAGGTGAAAACCACTACTCATGGGAAATTGTCATAGTATTGGGGATATTGGGGTACATGGTAATTACTCGTTGCTTTATGGGCCTATTCGTGTAGGACTATAGGGTTATGCGACGTAATTATGGGCATCTCGTATTTTTATTTTCCAAATGAGGACAGGACAATATTTATATGCTACAGCCCACAATTTTTGTAGCGGTATCTTCCCACAATTAACAGGACGCTTGCAATATCTGCCATTCTCACCATTGACTAAAGCTCAGATACTCTTTAGAGAACGCCTGTAAATTATAGATATCTATTATTCTTTCTTCACCTATCGCCTATCTTCACCGCTGGGGTAGCTGCACTGTAAGAAGTAGGCGGTGTAGTCTGCGAAAAAGGCCCTTAGTGCAGGGTATACTAAGGTCCCTTTACCCAAAACATGTCACATATACTAGAAAAGGACATAATTGTTTGAACGTTTGAATAGGGACATTATGTATCTTACAACAGCATTGCTATTTGTATTGGCTCTGTGTATTTACAGATGGAGAGTCTGTAGAATCTACACTGTAAATATATTTGCCTATGCTACACTGTACACCTACAGTACATAGGCTACTACTCTATATTCCTACAAGAAAACGCAACCAGCTTTTTACAGTGCACTGGAACCCTAAAGATACACCCTTTTCTATTATCAAACTACAAAACAAATTCTGCTGTGCAAAAAGGCTAACTTCTGATAGTATTACCTCTCTGATAGTGATGGCAGGGTTGAATGATATCACATATTGTATTGTATCATGGGTCAAAGTATAGTATTGTAACGGGTTTGATAGATGTGTGATTTAACAATACTACAATCATGATGTGCCTCTTGCTGTTGTCTAATATGCTTCTCATATCGGTGCGTTTTCCACGGTGCACTGTCCTCCCTCATTATTTGATGCATACATAAAAAGGTACAGACAGCATTGTCCTCTACCAGAAAGTAATGACACACCACCTGGGTCTTGACACAAACACAGGCAGTCTGTTGTATCGGATTACTATATTATATATATATATATATATATATATATATATATATATATATATATATATATATATATATATATATATATATATATAATGTACTATGTATGTATTTATTTATGTGTGTCCAATCATTGTGCCTTGACAATGCCAAGTAGCTTCTTCATTTTATACACCATCTTTGATCTAGATTATTTCTTTTGGAAAGATCCCAGTTTGGTAAGTACACATGAGTAGTTATTGCAAAAGACAATTTAATCAAAGGAGGGTACAGGGAAGGGGTGGAGATGGGCGTGGCACCTGTCGACACCAGTAAGCCTATGTACAACTGTATCGGTCACAGGTTTTAACAAGACCCCAGCTTGGCGAGTGAGGAGGCTATGCAGGATATCATAGGAAGGTGTGCAACTAAAAGTCCACTGGAGGCTCATTCAGAACAACTGACGTGGTCGTAGGGAACTGGTGACGTGGCGAAACCTGTCTGGCGACCTCTAGTAAAATTTCTTTCACAACATAAAATCGTCAGAAAATAGAATTGGACATATTTGCCATTTTTCTATAGTGTATAGTGTTTGCCATTTTTGTATAGTGTATAGTATAGTTTATGAAATGGCCCCAATATTCATTTGACTACCACTTGGGATCCACACATTTGCCATGGTCGCCAACACAAAATATTACACTAGTGAGACCCTTTGACGAAAATCCAATTATGACGACTGACCAGTCTGTTCTGAAAGACCCTCCAGCTATCCTTGGATGTATGCATCAGCTATGTGAACACTGCTGGTATGTAGAGTCTATTGTCGCACCAAAGGATAGCTGTGGACTTTTAGTTGCACACCTTCCTATGATATCCTGTATAGCCTCCTCACTCGCCAAGCTGAGGTCTTGTTAAAACTTGTGGTATCGGTACTTGTAGTTAGTTATATGAAGATGTGCTCATTAAAGTAGCACTCTCACCGATATTAAATAGTACTAGAAAATGAATATTGGTGATAGGTGCAGACAATACCTACCACAATTCAATGTTCACAGAGAGAAGAAACAGCGTCTAAAGGGAGTCTGGGTTGCCTCCAGAATGACCCCCCTCTTTAGGGGAGTCCAGGTCGCCTAAGGTAGCCTAGGTGACTCTCTGGCTAACCTAAGGGAGTCACCTGGGGGAGTCATATGACCCAGAGAGCTACATAACTCTCCCAGGTGACTTGCTTAGAGTCACCTTGACTCCCTTAGGCGACCTGGACTCCCCTGGAGAGGGGAGTCATTCTGGAGTCATTCTGGACTCCCTTTTGACGCTGTTTCCTTTCTCTGCGTTGGGTCTCACATAGTCTCTTAGTCTACATGTGATTGGGCCAGAGAGGTCTCGGTTTCTTTTTTTCTGTTTGTTAACATTGGGAATCATGTACCGTCACGTTTAAATGCCAGCTGTAGCTAGATGGTCAGCCTATCAGTTCTCTACCATTAGGTTTCCGAGATAACCTTGAACGGTGTATCCACCTCTTTCCGCTTATTATTGGTTGTTCCATCATTAATACTTGGTCCCAGCTAAAACCTGCGCTGTTCTATTACTATTAGTAAACAATAAGGTATTGTACCTGTATCATGGTTCCCAAGGTTTCTGATTGCCTTCCTTAATCGTCCTGCGGCGATATTGATTAGCTAATTGGACCAGCCACGGGCACATTAGTAATTAGTATAGTTCAAATAGGATCACATAGTACAAAATCAAATAAACCCCCATTAGGGTTGTATGAAGGATGGGGTACCTTACCTGCTACTCGCTATCAGAGGCCAGGCAGAAAGGATGACACACGCAAGAGCGTGTGGACCATCCTTTCAGCGTGGCTGCTCACAGCTTTAATGGGTGGCTTATCTTTCATGGAATTTTGGTTGCTGTCGCGCAATCTGCATAATTTGGATTCACTATAGGTGATACATTCAGCATAGGTGATAATAGCACTTCTATATGCGGTACGAGGGTTCATATCAACACTACACGTTAAGTTCACACGGAGAACCATTAGATATAGAAATCACATTTGTACAAATATTGATAGCCCTATCTCCCCTTACAGCCGAGTGAGCTGCTCAGTGCTTTCTGGCTGCTACATGAGCTGCTCATGCCAAGCCAACCTGATTATCAGTGTCTGTTTGCCTGCAGCTGACACCAAAGCCCTGACTGAATCTGCCTAAAACAGGCTCACTGAGTTAGCCCACCAATAACTTGGTTAGGGATCGGTTACTACCCGGTTCTTAGGGGGGGGGGGGGGGCGTTGCACAAAATAACTGTTGCCAATAGTACCTGACGGGTCTTAAAAAAACTTTTTTGCAATGGTAACACCCACACTAATATATACAACCGAGAGGTGATTGATATTATGTGACGCCAAGAGTATATACTCTTGTAGTAGTCTTAAAAGAGCTACCCATTAGCAGTTACTCAATGTGTAGATGTAGTGTGTGATGTTAGGTGCAGCATGTTATGTGTAGGTGCAGTGTGTAAAGTGTAGGTGTATATTGCAATGTTAGGTGCAGCATGTAACGAGTAGGTGTAGTGTGTAATGTTAGGTGTAGTGCGTGATGTGTAGGTGCAGTGTGCAATGTTAGGTGTAGTATGTAATGTTGGGGTGTAGTCCGTAATACGTAGGTGTACTGCAAGTTACTGCTCCTCGGGATCCTGACCATTCACAGTTCAATGAACAGTCACTGCTCACTTTACTTCTTATTTGAGCTGCCACCTGCAACAAAAAGCCCCTTAAAATCCTACTCAGATTACCTCAGACACACGTAGAGAAGGGTCGCTATGCCACCTCGGAGCACAACAGTCAGGTGCGACCTTAGCTCTTCTGCAGGTGTTTGCATTAAAATCAAGTGAACGAGTCAGGTATCACAATCTCTTTTTCTCTGCATTAAGAGCTAACAACTCAGTAACAAACTCAAAGTACATGGGAAGATGAATTCCTGATCCACTAAGCTCTTCAGAGTGTAGCTCTTTGACATTACAGATGTTCGCACCTTCGTCATCATAAAAACGTATAAATCACTGCATACAGATCCATACCTTGCCTGTGTAATGGTATAATGTGTTACAAACTATTTAAAAAAAGAAGGGGAATGATCCACAACATTCTTTGAAGTAGCAGTGTAATGGTATATGTGTTACAAACTATTGTTAAAAAAGAAGGGGAATGGTCCACAACATTCTTTGAAGTAGCAGAGCTGTGGCTGATACAACGCCCGAGTATTGACCAGCCACTAGTTGTGCAGCAGGGACCCTGCAGGTTGCAGTATCTGCCTAATGCATTCCTATTGACACGGGGGTAGGGGAGGTGACACCCTACACCTGTAGGTGTTACACAAGGGGTACTGTGTTTCTGCTGCTATCCAACATGCAATACCAGATGGACTCTGTGTTAGTAGCCTAATCTTCATACATTGCAGGCTCAGACAGGTTTGTAGGAGGAAAAGCAATAAAGGATAGACTTCCGGGCCCCTATCAGTAGCTTCTAATAGTAGGGACCACAGGACCCTGAAGGTGGCAGGTCAAGTGTTTTTTATTGAGGTCATCAGAAATCAACTGCTGCTATATGGCTATATGGGGGCTCTCTTTACAGAGAATATTAATGACTTGATATAATTCTGATATAGCAGGAAGCTATAAAACTAACCCCCATCGCGAAAGGTCATTTTAATTTTGAATATTTCATGCTTAAGCATAGAAATGTCAAATTTGCCTATAAAAATAATGAGATGGTGGTTATGGGAATTGCACAATAAGATAGATTGGAAAGTCTGCTACAGACCTGCAATCTCCTTTGAGCCCATTAGATGAGCCCAAAATAAATATTACAAGAAAAAATACTTGGGCTAACCCCCTCCCCCAAATACCATAACAATCAAACTCACCCTCCACCCTATCCAAAATACTAGGTGAATAGACACTCCATCCCACCTCACCATCAGTGCCTAACCAGGGCCCAACAGTGCTCTGGGGCTGTGTTACTGGTGAGTGCCACTCTGAGACTAAAGGTTATTAGTCAGGCCTCAGAGCCTTTGGGTCTGACCAGGGGTCAACATGGTACAATGAGAGACAGGTATGGATTTATCAAGCATTAATATTGCTTATTCTCAATATATGAGAGGTGTACTCTATCAGATTTTAATTGTGAATGGTATATAAAGGTTTATTTTTTCGGAATACAAGATTTCCTATGCTTTAGCACTGAAGGGCTGTATTCAATGCCCCCCATTGAATACAATGTGGCAGTATTCAATGGGCTAGGAAAAGATAGTTTTTTTCCTCATAAATTGACTTCAAATAAAAAATGAACACAAATGCCACCTACATTGATACCATCTCGGATGTATTTCACTCGTGGGGGCTGGGGCATATCCCACTCAGCCTGTATCAATGGGCGTTGGCATTTGTCTATTTAGTTTTTGGAAATACAAGAACTCCTAAACTTAAGCACTGGAAGGCCATATTCAATGCCCCCATTGAATACAATGTGGCCGTATTCAATGGCAACTACATTGATACCGCTCTGATGTATTTCACTCGTGGGGGCTGGGCGCATCCAACTCAGCCTGCGTCTTCATGGGATACTGCCCCAGCCCCCACTCGTGAAATACAACAGAGATGGTATCAATGGGCATTGGCATTTGTCTATGTACCTGATACAGTGGTAACATAAATATTGCCCCCATGAAGATATATTGGCCACAAAGAGCAGCTAGCAGATTTGGTCTGATCTTTGGGGAAATGATTTATATTTTTTTCTTGTGGAAATTCGACTACAGTTTCTTATTTTTCTCATTATAACCAGACTGATATTTCTGATATCCCTATATTCTTAGCTTTCTAGTCATGTGTGAAAAACAATTTCATTTTCTTTCCTTCAAATTCGCTTGTGGTCCCTGCTATTACTAATAGCCACAACTATACCTTGCTTAGCCCTCAATCATTCAATCCCACGAATGTGTCCTAGTTTAGAGTGTTTCGTACAATAGGAATTAAATGAAATTGTCATTGGAATATGCACATGATGCCATGGTGAGGACATACTGTGTGGTCGTAATATGGGGGAGGGGGGCAAGCATGGCCATCACTGTGTCATATTCCGCCTTAGCTACATGACCAGTGTACAGCGCCATTTGCAATGGTACCCCTCTGTATTCCCACTATTCTCCAACAACCAGCTCAGCCAAATCTTGTGTCCAAGATTAGGGTGCAAACAGGGTGAGTGTACTGGGAATGGGATGTAGGTAGACATTTCATATATTATCTGTCCAGGATAGGGTAGTGGTTAGCACTGTGGACTCATGATACAGAGTACCTGAGTTCAATTCTCTTCCATGCAATTTATGGTAATCAAATTCATAAATAATGTGATTTTGGAAATTATCATTCACAATACTAACGAAAATTTAGAAATATATATTTAAAGGACATACACTTATTTGGCCAGGTAGGGATTTGAACTTGGGCTCCCAGCATTATGAGTCCAATATGCTAACCACTACCCTATCCTGGACAGATAATATATGAAATGTCTACCTACAACCCATTCCCAGTACACTCACTCTGTTTGCACCCTAATCTCGGACACGAGATTTGGCTGAGCTGGTCCTTGCATAGCAAAGGGTTATGATTGGTACCAGTGTTCCATAAGGTGGAGCCACTGTATCTCGCTAATGCGGAATATGATTTAGGTCCAGTGGTCTTTATTCACCCCGTTTCCTCGCTCCCCATTTCTACTCATTTTAAACATAGACAGTTATTGTCTCATTTCAGCACGATATTTTCTTATTTGACCACCGCATTGACAGGCTACACTCCGTCCTGCCAAATGTGGTCCCTCCCAAATTATCCCTGTACTCTATAGTATATCAACGTTCTGACACGAAATAGAATATAGACACATAAACCATACCCTCAGGTCCATAACCCTTGCAGTAGATAAACCACGCAGTGGGGTTGTGTGCCATAAATACCCTTATAATGGCATATCTAGATGACCTGTCTGTGCACATTGATGTGCTCCTAATCTAACCATAATGAATTCATCTCAAGATAATGAGAGTCCTGATATAGAGCTCCCCAGCTGCCAATCAGTGTACATCATAAAGGCCAGGGGCAACAGGGGTTTAATGAGGACTACCTTTGTAAAGGCCAGTAAATCACCTCAACTCAACATGTTAAGGAGAGAAATAATCGATTGTATAGGATAAGGTGATTCTGTGATCGAATTAGGAATATATCAAGCTAAGACAAAAAAAGGAGGTGAGGGTGATAAACAAGGGGGCATCCATAAGTTACATACGCAGAATTTTGGCAGAAATTGACCCCCCCCCTCCCCCTTGTTGCACCATGTACGCATTGGGGGCTACCCCCTGTTAGGCGAGATAGTCTCAAAATTGCAAGATAGTCTCAAAATACTATGGTTTTGTGACAACCTTGCAACCCTCAGGCTAGATAGTCTCAAAATTGCTAGATAGTCTCAAAACACATGTCAGGCTAGATAGTCTCAACATTTTGAGACTATCTTGCAACCCTCAGGCTATGTAGTCTCAAAATTGCTACATAGTCTCAAAACACATGTCAGGCTAGATAGTCTCAACATTTTGAGACTATCTTGCAACCCCTCAGGCTAGATAGTCTCAAAATTGCAAGATAGTCTCAAAATACTATAGTTTTGTTAGTATCTTGCAGCCCTCAGGCTAGATAGTCTCAAAATGGCAGGATATAGTCTCAAAATACTATAGTTTTGTTAGTATCTTGCAACCCTCAGGCTAGATAGTCTCAAAATTTCGAGATAGTCTCAAAATACTATAGTTTTGTTAGTATCTTGCAATCCTCAGGCTAGATAGTCTCAAAAGCCCTGACAGATAGTCAAACTGTGATAAAGTCTATAAATACTATAGTTTTGAGACTATCTAGCTTCAGGGTTGCGAGATACTAACAAAACTATAGTATTCTGAGACTATCTAGCCTCAGGGTTGCAAGGTACTAACAAAACTATAGTATTTTGAGATTATCTAGCTTGAGGGTTGCAAGATAGTCTCAAAATGTTATTATCTCGTAATTTTGAGACTGTCCGGCTTTTGGGACTGTATCACAATTTTGAGACTATCTAGCCTGAGGGTTGCGAGATACTAACAAAACTATAGTGTTTTGAGACTATCTCGCAGTTTTGAGACTATCTGTCAGGATTTTGAGACTATCTCGCAATTTTGAGATTATCTATAGAGCCTGAGGGTTGCGAGATACTAACAAAACTATAGTGTTTTGAGACTATCTCGCAGTTTTGAGACTATCTCGCCTAACACCCCCACCCCCATATGTACATACTCAAATCACTTGGACCCCCCCACCTTCCCTTACAAAAAAAGACTCACCTTTCTAGTCTATACCTACCAGATGAGTGATTTATTTGCAGTAAGGGGTCAACTCCCCCCCCCCCCCCGCCCCCAAATAAAAGAGGAAAATTGTAGAGATATGAGGGGTATAGAGGTACGTTACTGGGTATAGAGGTACGTTACTCTGAATGTTTTAAAATTTTGGCTCGAGTTTAGGCCCAAAAAATGCTATTTAATCCAGTAAAATTGACCAAAAAGTACCCCTTATGCGTACACAATGCGTATGCCAAAATGGCTCCAGCCCCCCCCTCCCCCACTGTACAAATCGGTATGCATTTGGCCGGACCACCCCTCCCCCCCTTGGTGCGTATGTAATTTATGGATGCCCCCCCCCCCCCAACTAATTGTATACCTGCTATCTTACAATGTATGACATATCGTATAAGTACTTCTTCCCACATTACTCCCTGTGGCCCTGTTTCCCAAATGCTAGGGTACCGAAGTTGTATGGGACGATAAAGGTCTTATTCTACTGAATAAACTTTGCAAAGCTGCGTCAAGTCCCCTCTAATAATCAATTAGTCAATATTAGACTAAAGACTGAAGCCTCTACCATAAGACAGAGGCCTTGGGCTTTAGGCAATGACCACTCCCTGGTATATGAGTATTTATTATTTAGTTTGAAGACACTGACTCAGAGCACCACAACAGTGATCCCTGATCCCAGTTGACAGCTAGACCTCCAGTTGAGGGCCTACTCCAGTGCCTGTCATCTGCCCCTAACCCTTAGTATCATACCCTGCCCTGACCCCCTGGGCACACCCCTACATCACATAGCAGGGTGGCCTAACGATCCAACTCTGCCCTGGAGAGCAGTCAGTCACTTTTGGTGGCATACAACAGTCTCGTTGATCAATTAGAGCCATCCTGGATTCTCCAGCCGATCTCCCCCGATCCACCCAAGAGACTGGGTGGCCACCTGGTGAAAAGCTAAACATATACCTACCCCAAGCCTGCTGAGTCCACAATGCATCTTTTCTACCATTAGCCATGTCTTTAGCATAGGCCGCTAGATCTATTGGTATGTGTAAAGGTCTATTAGCAGTTCTACTAATTAATGTGAATGTTAGTAAACGTATATATAACGCCCACAATCGTCGCAAGACAGATAGTGTTTTTTGGATATGGTGAAACTTATAGATTCAATAGAGAAACTTGACATAACTAACCATTTAAGGACATGCATCGCTAAAAGATGAGATTTGTTGTCATGATGCACCAATGCAGCCCCAACGAGTAACTCGGCGGTGCTGCTTTGAGGCATTATTGTGTCTCAACCCCGTAGGGTCGTCATGACCAATGCTTTAATGTAACACTGGCGAGTAACTCGTCAGGGTTGCATTCATCAATCATGACAACCAAGAACATAATGCATTAAGGCATCAAACCACCCTTAGGCCAAATAAAAAAAAGTTTTGTTTCAGGTAACATGGGATGAAACTCTAGGGTCGGTAGGTCGGATTTTTTTTTTTTTTACATAACCCTAAAATTGACCCAAAAAGTATGAAAATGGGAAGATTTTTTTCAAAACTTTTGAAAACCTAAAATTTACCCCCAAAAAGTGTAAAAATATAAAAATTTCTTCAAAATTGCATAAAAAACCTAGGGTCGGCCCTGTTTACATAGGGTCGGTCGGGTGACCTGAAACAAACTTTTTTTTTGGCCTTAACGGGCTAATATACTATATATATATTATATATATACATATATATATAATATAATATTATATTATATATATATGTATATATAAATATATATATATATATATATATATATATATATATATATATATATATATATATATATATATATATACACACACACTCACATATATATACGAACCTGATGCTTTGTAAGTGCCAAGCTAGATCTACTTTATTCAAGGATACTAGTCTGCAGAGGCGTCCGAAGCAAATCTTTGTATATGATAAATTCCTTGTGAAACACCTTCCTGGAACGTAATAATTTGAAATCATCTATTGCAAAATGTCACTAAAAAATACAATTGGACACTACAGACGTTATCATAACAATCCGTTATCCCACATTATCCCATCCAATCTCCTATCATATTCAGAGAGACGAATACGTTTTAGAGACAGCATCCTGAGGATGCTGTTTACACTTCACCCCCAGACATGTGGCGTGGGGCTCTACACCAGGGGGTGGGATTGGGGTGGTTTTGGGGTGTATGAGGGCACTGAGCCTACAGAGATTTAGATTATTATTGGTGAAGGTAGACATGGGGAGCCCCATCGCCAGGTAATCTAAACATCCAGTTAGTGGCCGCTGGTCGAGGGTCGACAGTCCAGGAGCCTGTTTCTCTTCGGTAATCGTGGGAGAAAGTGTATTTCCAAACGAATTTCCTTGAGTGAAGAAATACAATCATATTCGTGAGCAAAATCGTTTAGCTATATGAGACATAATAAAAAGTAAGAAATAAAAAGAAAAGATCACTCAAACATGCTCGTTACAACAGCATTTCTAAGTGCAAACGTGCTCGTTTCTAAAGAGAAAAAGGCTCCTGGACACTTATTCGCCTCACTGTAACATAAAACAAACCTCCTGATTGATTTGAGGCAAGGAATGGCATTCTGTGATGACCACAGCTAGAATTATTGTCTCAGGTACATGGATGGTACATTGATCCACAGCGCTTCATTTCATGTTATTTTACACCCGGGAAAACTATTACCATGGTATTTCATCAGAATCCAAATCCAGGTGAATGCACATGCATATATACGGGTTGGGTCCCGGTCTAGGATGCATTTTGCTTCTCATTGGATAAAGGGAAGAGATGACATTAAGTGCAGATAAATCGATCAACCCACTGGAATACTTATTGGCACCTACTCTTAACTTTTTAAGGGCTGCTCATCTGCTAGGAAATGTTTTCCTGGGGGAATTGTAGATGAATATGTCCTACTAAAACCGTCACTACATTATAGGTTGTGGAATAAATCCTTGATCCAATGTTTTTCTGGTTTAACCTATGAGTCATATTTTGAAATTGCATTGTTGGTTTATTGGGGTGCTTTTGGATTATTTAGATAATTTTCGTATCTTTAGATTTAATTTGAAGTATCATTTTTATGCCATACTTGAGCTACCCTGGTGCTGTATATATACAGTATCGGTTTCTGTGTGCTGAAAAGGCAGTACTGCATATATATATGCAGTATCGGTTTTACATTGGTACTGCATATATGCAGTACCGGCGGGAAAGGGTTAACAGGTGGTCATTAACTGCATAACGACTAACGACCATGCAGACTTATAGCTAAAAAAAAATATTTTGTGTCCGCAGCAACATAATCGGGCCGTCAGGGCCTAGCTCTTTAAGCCATGTTACTGGAAACCAACTAATGTTTTGGCCTTAACCCTCACGTTGATATCTGAAACAGCTTCAAAAGGGATTATGTTTTGTGGATGAATGCACTTGTCTTGTCGGTAGCTGCATTGTGAATGCGTATTGGGTAATGCGGTACTTCGACAATGGTTTATGTGTAATATGGCACCTGACTGGAGCTAGACAAACTTGTAAGGAGTGGGAGGAGGAGGAGGTTCTTATAAGTGCAACACACCACAATACCCTTACAGAGACACGCCCATGGAAGATTCACCAGTTCCATTATTATAATCCTTTTGCCTAAGTAACCCCGCCCACATTTGCACATCCTTTTAACATTGTAAAATAACACACGTCTCCTCCCTCCACTTCATAGAAACATAGAGAATCTTTGAACAAACACAGCTGGTGTCTGCATTTGAGGAGCAAGTATATGGATCTCTCCTTTTTGCCCTTAGTAAAGATGGAAGCTTTTGTAACTCCATAGATACGGCTCGTAGGTTGGCAAACACCTTTTTATAATGTATCACCTTTAATAAATGTATCTGAGGGAGGGGAGGGGCCAGGCAAACATGGGGTATTGTCAGATCTTCAAGAAATCATTGTACTAGAATACCATAACTATGGATAGGCATGTACCAAGAGAGGTGGCCTAAAGTATTTGACTTCCTATGCGGCCAACAAAACTTTGTCAAAATCAGGTTTTAAGAGGTTCTGTAAGTAGCTTCAGTACAACATGATCTAAATGTCGTCTGGAAGATGTACTGATTGTACCGTTTCGTCCAGTGACATGTATCAAGTTCTAGCATTGCTAGAACCTAATACACATGCTGCATGTTGAGGGGTGGCACCACCTGTCGGTACACATTAGATCTAAATGGTAGGACAAGATGGCACTGAGCCTCTTTGTACCGTCTAAGTTGGCACCTCATCACAGTGTATTTATGATTAATCAGTGTATGGTTTATGCAAACATGAAAACTGCATATCATCTCGTATGCATCTACCAAGTCAGTTTTTAAAATTTCCTATAATAAAACTGAAATAATTAAGAATTAAATAACTGAATTCTGCTTGGAGAGTGACCAAATATTTGTGTAGAGAGTAAAACCATGAGGATAGGACAGATTCAATGAGTCTGGGGGAGTCACAGGGGTTATTCAGGAGTCACAGGCAGCTGACTCCACATACATGCACAGTGTTCATCATGTAGGCAACTTGGTGCATAGAGAATAGAAATGCAATCAAACCCATGAAAATAGAGCCAAGACACTGAGACTCTATAGTGGTTCTCATCATAACTCAAGTTGACCCTTCATATAAGCAGTTTGACTCTCTATTTTGCTAGACCCACGTGGGAGACACAGTTGACACCTATACTTTTCTGTGTGCAGGACTAACATGTATTACATTGTAAACTGTGATATTTGGATGTAATTCAAGAAGAAATCATTTATACAGATCAAAATCCATTATTGCAAAGAGGGATGTTCTGTCTCAATATTCAGAGCAATCGTTGTCGTAAATTCACTAGTTTTCATAGTTAGCACAATCTGATATGGTTAAACCATCGTTTAGGGAAAAAAATCCAATAAAATCTGTTGCTATATTGGAAATGTTTTTTTCCAGTACTGACCGACTATGGAATGAGAATCCAGCACTGCTAAACCCTCTTACTCACCAGTTAAACCCTGAACGGATATTATAGTTAGGCATTCTACGAGGAGAGCCAAGCATCATCTGACTCTCATTAAAGTGTCTGACTATTACACCGTCATTGTCGTAGAGACAGTGTCCACGGTACATATTATGTGCATTTACATCTTGCACGTCGGTTATGTATAGGACCACCATTTTCTATGCTTATTATGATTATCTCAACATATTACAGGGCTTTAAAAAAGCAAGGGTGTTTTACACAATGTCATTTATCTATATTGAGATATGTTGTTTTGTAGTTATTCTTGAACAGGAAGATTTATTGTCCGGATTAATTGACAAGTAATTGTAATACACAATCAATTATATTTTGACCCCTGCCAGATCACATAATGTCATAATCTAATACCTGCTCCAGTTGTAAATCATATTGTTATTATTCTCACAATTGTAAATATGAAATCATACTATCTGTGAGGGTTCATGTCGGCCCACCATTACTCATTATAAACATGTAAATGGAAGTCAGCAATAGAATATACAAAACTGAACTCAAACTCAAGCTCAGTCAGGCTGTCGTTCGCGTTTTCAGTGCAGAGCACAGCAGCAGCTTATCTTTACCATCTCTTACATCAGCCTGTTATATAACCTACACTGGGGCCCTGTACCTCTCCCTTTCTCAGTGTCCCGGTCACCACAGACGCTCTGGGTATCACAATACACATCCCAGCCTGGGACGCTCTGAGACTGCTGTGCCGCTCTCTGTTTTCTAGGTGACGGCTTTTTCTGAAACTTAAACCTATCATCCGTTGCAAATGGTTTATTCAGAGGTATTGGCTGATCTGGTTATCATACTTGCAGTCAGCCTGGGCACTTTTAGCTTTAGACAAGTCTTGAAGTATGAGAACAATGTGTACAATGAACATGGATGTCGCATGTTTGGCGTAAACAAGTGCGTCTATTCTGAACTCTTTGAAGCCTTCCCGTGTTGCTTCTGTAATAGCATTACAAACATATACATGTACCACAACATTCCAGTATATGCTATATAGTCTGGTTGTACACTAGAATGACTGTTGTGCCCTTACATGTAGACCCCGGTCTAGGAATACCCCGGGGGGCCACTCCCTGTCTTTTCTATAGTCACTATGTGTGAACATCACCTCAAATCTGGTACCCTTATCAAGGGGCAAAATTTTCAAAAATCATACCCTTTTCAAGGGAAAATTAGCAAGAAAACAGACCTAAATCACGTATGACCCTGAAAAATATACCCTAATTACGGATGACTCTGAAAAAAATCCCCTTCTCAAGGGTGACCAAGAAATATCATAGGAAAATGAAGTAAAAATTCAAGCCCTTTCAAGCTCTGAAAATGTACCCCTTTCTCTCAAAATTTGATTAAAAAACACCCCTTATCAAGGGCCCTCGCGGGCCCGTGCCTAGGACCCAAAAACGGACCCTTTCCCTTGGAATCGTGTTCACACATGGGTATCCAAATCTGAGGGAGTGGCCCCCCGGGAGGAATACACAGAGAGAAAGTGAGAGGGGAGTTGCATAGGGAAGGGGGGCGTTGGGATGAAAGAGGTAATCAGGCCGGGAATGAAGAGAGGGCACCCAACATGAAACAACTGTATGGCCTCTCCTTCCACCTGAATGGCACAAGAGAGTATTCAGCAGACACCGTCTCACCAATCAGATTGCGACCAGCATACCAATCGCAAGTGGTTGCAAGTGGTCTTTGTTCTTACAGGTCGAAGAGTTGAATGTCACACAAAACCAAGCAGAGGGGTTGAGTACACAGGGTTTTTATTTCATCTATTTGGTAGGACATTTGAAATGCACAATCATTGTCTTAAAGATTTTCATCGGGCTTGTTACAGATAAACTGATAATTATGATAATATTGGCAGTTTATCTCAGCCTATAAACGGCGTGGTGAGTCTGTCTCCATTTAAAACCATACAACATTGGCAATTTCTGCGAGAAACGTGGCGCTGTTAGCTGCAGACTTGCCAATATTTGCTCTTTATGGTTTCTAAAGGCATGTGGAATTGGTATGGTGTCCTAGATTGGACAGTTATTTGAAAAATTATCTGACAAACATACCATAAATATTATACAAGAAATAATATCACGGTGACTCAAAATGTGAAGGCACTGTAGTGTTAATAACCTCAAACTTAAGAGACATTATGGGGATCACATTATTCTTTAGTATAACAGACTCCGATGTGTACTACAATATGCATGCTTGTGTAAGCAGATAAGTTGATCTATCCACAGATCATTCTGAATCTACCTAATTGTACCCGAAGCCTACAACTTCCATATTGTACATAACAATGTTTAAATTCATCTGATGGATGAATTCAATTAGGAGAAACATGATTGAGAACTGCAATTCAAATATACGAGAAGGCCTCTACGGGACCTCTGATGTTGCTGGTGGGGAGTCGTAATGACAAGCATTTTCACATCCGGGGCTTATTGCGGCGGTGGATTCAGTAATACAGATGTCTGTACCCGGTACAATGGCCAGAGATTGGGTTTTAGATATTGATGCTGTAAGAGGTAGTCCCACAATGTCTAATGAAATATGTATGTGTATGTACTACTTGTGTTGAATTTTCCTGGCTCGGATGCCCAATCAAGCGGGGAACATTTTTATTTTTATTACGATGGAAATAAAAAGGATAGAAAGTTAGAGGCAGGATAGAAAAAAAACAAAAAAACTGATACCATGAAATAAATATCATATATGGTCTATAGGCAATTCGCAGTGACATGGAACTGGTATATATATATATATATATATATATATATATATATATATATATATATATATATATATATATATATATATATATATATATATATATATATATATATATTATATATATATATATATATATATATATATATATATATATATATATAAAAACTTATGTATCGACATCTTACCGTAGACCTAGGCCGGTAAGAACTAAAGGTGTGTTTAAGGTAACATGGTCTGAAATTATAGGGTAGGTAGGTCGGATGTTTTCTTAGATTTCAAAAGTAGCCAGACATTGACCTGTGAACTGGAATACCAACTGCACCCTTAACTGTTAACATGTGGACTATCAAATTCACTATCAAAGATAAACCATATATATTAGTATATCACATTACTTTTGATTGTTGTTGTATTTGAAATATCATTTATGAATAAATACACACTGCAAATCAAAGACCTAAATCATCTTTGAACATCAAGATATGATAAAAGTTTCTAGGGTTGGCCTTGTGTAGTTAGGTAGGGTCAGATAACTTGAACCACACCTTTTTTTGGCCCCATTCTGCTAGAAAAGATAAACAGATCAGTACGGATCAGACATTGATAAACATGTTTGTTCCTATACATGTACCAGTATTAAATGGCAATTTAGCATGACAGCTGATTTTGATGTTGATCTATCTAGTCTAGCTAGTTTCCACTTTGTTCCTTCTTAATTTGCTCATTTGGCTCTCTGCAGCCAATTAGTTAGAGGATGGATTTCTTATTCTCTGATTATTGGGCGAATAATTTATATTCTGTTCAGTGATGTCCAGCTGATTCTCTCCAAATACGCATCACATGTACAATAAGTTCTACATTTTAAAGCAAGGACACATGTTTACCATGTCTATGCTACACATCACTGGGATGCTAATAGAGTGTGTATTTCAGATTAAATTTTGATTGGGTATATATGTTGAGTCCCTATACTAGGCGGAATGTGATCAGGAATAAATGATAAAAGGGGATGCTACTAACCGTCAACATTTAGAGATGTGCCTGGAAGTGGCACACGGCCAAGGATGAGCTACTAATGATGTACCCCTACCTGACCTACTTCCAACTGTCGTCATCAAGAGCTGCTCACATCTACCCAATGCTAGGAAGTACTTCCATATCCAACTTGTCTACCAATTAGCATAAAGCGAGTGGGAAGGCAGGAGTAGATACTCAATTAATAATTGTCAATTTCCTTATAATGTTTAGGAAGTTGAAGGATGGTTATCTTAATGGAGGGAGTGCATATAGAGATCTATTGTGTTGCCATGGTGACCAATTTATGAATGTATAGTCCTAATGAGTTCAATGCTCTAGACGACGATTTAGCTAAGAGGTTGCATACCTGCATGTATGTGTGTGCTTTGATAGAATTTTAATTACCCTCAAGACAGTAATATATATATATATATATATATATATATATATATATATATATATATATATATATATATATATATGTGACAAAACGTGGGAAAACGTGACATTAGGGGAAAACACCTTTATTTAGGTTCATGTCCTCAGCTACAATTTGATGCTTCAAGCATCAAGATATTTGAAATAGTTGCTGAGAAATGACATCTCAAACATGGGATGGTAGGGACATGTAGGAATTAAGAATAGACTGCAATGCGATCACATATCAATCTATTTTCAAATAATCCATATAAATCATAATTATTAGAAATTAACCCAATAAATGCATATTATTGTAAATAGATTTGGATCTGGTAGGAATATTGGCATTCTGTTTTCAGTTCTGAAATCCTCATGGATGGGCCCATTGGATAGGGATAATTTTTATTCCAAAAGAATGAATTGATGGTTGTCATGGCAACCAAATGTCAAAATATGGGCTAAAAAAGGCTAAAAACATTCTTTTTACACTCCAAATAAGACCAATTTAGAATGAAAATAGAATTTTGAGGAGGATTCCTTGGGAAAAGTTAGTCCAAGGTAATTTTCTCTTAAGTATTCATATTTTTAGCTATATCTCCAGGAATATTATGTTTAGAGCATTTGTGGCTATTCCCCCTTATGTTACGATTTCCCAGGTATCGTCACATATATATATATATATATATCTGAAGTGGCATCGAAAGCTTCTCTGGCGTAAAATGAAGTGCTTGCAAATCAGTTTACTTGTTTGTATCATATCATACCGACGTACGGCTTTATTCCATCTTATCAAAACCTGGCACAATCCAGTGGGACATATGATATAGATATGTCAATGAGGCATCGTTAAGTCCATACACTGGGCGGGACATCAATGAGGGATATTGAATTATATAGATTGACACAGACCAATATCAGCTGCTTTTGACAAGCAGATATGGTTCCGAAACACCTTTGGTAAAATGCATTTTTCTTTCATTATATGGACTATAATAATTGGCGGGTAAGCAGGATTTGAATATAATTTGCATAAAGAATATTATATAATTGTGTACAATTGTGGTAAAGGATGTTTTAGGAGTTAAGAGTTAAACCGATACTACTGTTCAGATGGGTGAATGCACCAATCGATCAGCATATTTTTCCGGCTTGCCTGAAAACTCCTAAGTACTGTGACGCCACTGCATAAGGTAATCAATTGGAGGCCTGTGAGCCAGTTGAGTGTGTTGTCAAAACTCTTGTGTAGACTGTAGGATGACTGTAGGATGCACGTATATATGCATTCCTGAATGTTTTGTAGGTGCTCATGTCATGGGACCCTTGCATGTGGAACAGGTGAGGCTAAAAAGTAGGTTGTAGAGGGTAGGCCTTTGTTGAAGGGTATCAGTGTTGAATCAACAATGTTAATACCCATGATTTAATTGATTCCAACACACACACCCCCCACACCTATGTATTAAATCCCGAATGTCCGGCCTTTGTCCCTAGGATGGATGGGAGGGGGAGGGGGATTCTATGTGAAACCATGTTGGTTCCTTTTGACATCATTTGTAAGGCTCCCACAGAGAATTCAAAGTTTAACCCAGAATGTTTAAAATTCATTTAAGCGTGGCATTTGCGATGATATATAACTGCCACCGGAATTCATCGCTAGTAAGGGTAGTAGTGGATTAGATCTTGGTGAGACTTCTCACCAGTGTGGGACTTAAACGTTACAGAGGCGTATGAAGCAAATGTTCATTGGGGGGGGGGGGGGTGAAAAGTTTCAGCGTTGGCTGCTTTGCATGATATTTTGTATACATGCTTATATTGGGACTGTATAGAAAAGTAGTATTTGAGCCCCCCTTAGTTCAGATTGGGGGCCCAGGCCCCTCTTACCCCACTTTTCCCTATGCAAGAGAGGCAAGGATGGGAAATTGTGTGTATTTTATTGGGGGGTCTTGACAAATTTTGGGGGGCCCCCCCCTCCTCAGTGATTGGGGGCCCCCCTGCCCCCCCCCCCTTTTCCTACGCCACTGCGTTATGTGCTATGGGAAAGTCTGTGTTGAACCCGTCCTGCGCTCCTTTAGTACCGCGGGCGGCGCTACCGCTGAGGGTAGTAGTATATGAAGCAGGAGTTGACAATTTGTCCCAGGCGACTCCAGCATTTGGAAACTTCTCGACCGGTAGCTCAATGGGCGGCCAGCTCGACAGGGTTCTTTTATTTACCATAGATGGTGTACGGTGACAGCCACATACTGGATGTAAAGATGTACAATAATTTTGCATTGAGGGTTCTTCATAGTAATAATGAAATGAAGATTAAGTTACAGAGGCCCAAAGATCCAGCGTACAGAGTAAGCCCAATGTACATAGAGGAACTATTCTCTGGAGTAGAATTGATGCCAATATGAATGTAGTAACATAATATATATATTACGTGTGTTCGGTTTGTCTTTGTGCTGTGTTTTTGTGTGATAAACAGCTAGAGTTTTGGTTTTTGTCGACAATGCATTTTGTACGTATTATGGTACGCTAAGCACTGCATTTGAAATTGCTTGTTCATAATGTTGGCCTCCTAAGAGAGACTTGGCTTGCAGGGGTATACTAACGTTGGCCCTGGAGCCAATGGCCCGTAGTTTTGGCCCTTTT